>PKML01051116.1:0-96260 GCA_002933935.1 Eutrema yunnanense
GATATGGATGGGAGGTGAATTCATTGATGGGTGATGGATAATCAAGATGAGAAGAAAATAGATGGAAGAGATTGATGAAAATAAATACCAAATTGCAATAAAACCAAAGATCCTTCTTACAAAGCTCAAACTCTCTCAAAGGTCAAGGTTTTGAGCATAATAAAAAGCATACCTAAAAATTAGGTTTAGACAAGTATTTATAAGAAAAAAAGTGGACAACATGATTAACATCAATGTGTTGCATCGATGTGTGACTGCTCTGTGGTCGATGTGAATCTTCCTGGAGCTGACATCGATGTGTGACATCGATGTTGGTGTTGTCTTGGGCGAGGTTAAGGTCCCTGGTGCAGCATCAATGTGTTGCATCGATGTGTGACTTCTCTTCTGGTCGATGTGAGTCTTCCTGAAGCTGGCATCGATGTGTGACATCGATGTGGGTGAGGTCTTGGTCGAGGTTAAGCTCCCTGGTGCAACATCAATGTGTTGCATCGATGTGTGACTTCCTTTTTGATCGATGTGAGAGCTGATAAACTCCCAAAACGTCTTTAACCGCTTCTCTTGCTTCCGAACCCAATGCTCTTAAGCCAACTCCATCAAATTGCCTCCAAAGTACCTAAAAAGGATTCCAAAATATGCAAGACTCACTAGGACCTAATGCAAAACACCTAAGACTCTAAATGAGACAAGAACAAGTATGATAAGTCATAAAGATCTAAGTAAATGACCTAAAATCTATATGAAATGCATGCTAAAACCATATAGAATATGCACATATCAACCTCATCAGCAAAGTGCACAGACTTCTTCTGCTTCCCGACCAGGAAATCCAGTTTGGCCTGCATGTCAGCAATCTGCGCTCCCTCTGTTCCTCCAGCTTGCTTTTTCCTTTCGAAATCAGCATTCTTGGTGCTATTACTAGACGCCAAGTTCTCTATCAGCACAACTGCATCATCCGGATACCTAGTGAAGAAGTTCCCATTGCTTGCAGAGTCCATTGCCATCTGGTATCTCCAATCAACCCCTCTGTAGAAAGTGCCCAGCGGCTGCACCTGAGTGAACCCATGGTGCGGACAGTCTCTTTGATAGGACTTGAAACGAACCCATGAAGCCTTGTATGCTTCTGTCGGACCCTGAGCGAACTGAGAGATCTTGTTCCTGAGCTCCTCGGATCTTGCATCATCATAGAAATTAACCATAAACGCGTTCTTTGTCTCATCCCTTATAGTTAGAGAGTCAGGAGCTAGCTGCTTCAGCCAATAAGCAGCATCCCCACCAAGAGAGTACGGGAAGAGTTTACAGAAAAGGAACTCATTGGGCACTCCATTATACTTCATGCCAGTGACCAAGTCCTCGAACCTTTCGATGTGATCCATGGGATGCTCATGAGGTAGGCCATGGAATGGGTTCTGACTTACGAGAGCGTAGTAGGCAGGCTTCAGCTCGAAGTCATTCCTCTGAAAAGTCGGGATGCGAATCGCAGCTCGATTGGCAAAGAACTGATCAGGCCTGTTGTGCTCGCCAAGTGTTCTAGCTCGATCACCTGCAGCATTCCCAACGTTGGCGCGCCCAGCTGGCGCGACAATCTCAGCAGCAGGAGCAGGGACAATGATGTTTCCAGCCTCGTCAAGTCGCTGCCCTCCTTCATTGCACACATGACCCTGTTGGTCTCTCAAGACTCCACCTTCATCAGCTCTTAAAACCACAGGGTTGTTCATCGCTGATGTCTGCTTTGCCTTTCTGTTTGTGCGTTCTAAACGTGCTAGCTTCTCTAAGGATAGATTGACTAGCGAATTGCTCTTGTTTCTTCTGGTTTCACGGTTAGGCATGCACCTGAAACACTAAGATCAAGAACGTTAGTAACCAAAGACACGATGAGTATAGACCGATACTGGATGGTATCGATCGATATCAGAAAGAAAATCGCCTCGGTATCGACCGATACTAGGTAGTATTGATCGATACAGACGGGCTTAGTCGAAACTCGACAGCTAAAATTTAATGGTGAAATTGAATCCCCGGCAACGGCGCCAAAATTGATATGCTCAATTTAATACCCTAACAGTACTAAAGCAGTAGTTGTAGTCTAGTTAGGGGTCGAACACAAGGACTCACAGAAATCACCCAATAAATTCTATAGAATCAAGCTAAGCTAAGCAATTCAGGTTTAGCAGAAAGCAGAAAACAGTAAAAGAGTTGTATTCAATGGGAAAAAGATAGGTTCAGGGATATTTCTCAGGAAATCAATGAATGCAAATAAACTAACTAATCAGGGTTCAGGTTACGCACGGTTCTAGAACTCAAAACACTAGAGTATAGTTAACCAACTGTCGTTGCGAAAACTATCTAAATCTAAACTTCAGAATCCCAAATTTCTTTGCAAATCCCTAAGAATAAATCAGCCTTATTTTCAAGTTTGATATGTTCACAAATTGATTAAACCAAATCTCTTTGCGAATAATCAATTTGCTCACCCTAAGTTATATCAGGTAATTAATTGCACTGTCGTGCCTAATCAATTATCCTAAGATCTAAGTTCTAGGTGATCAATCTAGAATTAGCTTTGAGAACAACCTAAGGTGAAGAACTAATTCAGATTATGAACCCTAAATAACTAATCAACCTAGCATTCAAAGAAATCCCTTATGAGAATCCCCAAACCTAACAGGAGATCTACTCAGACATGAAGATTAAATCAATAAACATGTTTGAATAAATACTCTATATAAAATCAGAAAGAGAAACAAGGTTTTGAGATCTAATCTCGGACGAAGGGAAATCAGACTTGTCTCTCACCAAAATCTCTCTTAAACTAAAGCAAAATAAAGCATAGCCTAAACAAGTGGCTGTAAAATCCTATTTATAACCTAAATCACGACTTGGGGTCTTCTTGTAATTATCAAAGTCTTCTGGGCACTTTTGCAATTCTTTAAGTCTTGGAAAAAGTCGCAGCCCATGAATTCTCGATGACTGTCGATCGATACCAGGGGGTATCGATCGATGCTCGTTGCTCAGATCGGGCACTTAGTCATCAGACTTCAGTTTCGCTCCAAAATGCTCCAGAAAGCTCCAATAATTCCAATTAAGCTCCAAACGTGCTATAACCTGCAAAAGACTCTAAAACACTACAAAACACTAGAAAAGACTCTATAAAAAGACTTATATCATGGCTTAAACAGGGTAAAAACCATGATATATCAACGTTCTCATCTATCTGCAGTCCATGATCAACATAACAAACAATTAGAAGTAAAATCATCATCATTGTTTTGATATGTTGTTCTCAAAACCACCAAATTTCTCAAGTTTTCCTGCAAAATGTCTATCAAAAAGACTTGAACTCATGATTTCGGTACTACAAATTTTCAGATGCGAAATCTAGGGTTAAACATCGGACAAACAGAAGAAGAAAAAAACTTAAAATCCTGGGTGGGTAAAATCGAAAGTAATTGGAAGAGAAAGTAGAGAGATATAATACCAATTCGATTCCGATCTCGTGCCCTGGAAGCGAAAACAGTCATTCACGATCTAAATCGCCGCCAAGGAAGAGAAGACGGGGAAGACTAAGAGAGAAAGAAAAGAAAAAAATTATGCCACATCACTGATCTATTTTCTATCGGAGGTAAACAAGAGAAGAGGGAATGAACGATCTGAGAGAAAACAAAGCAAAGGAAGGAAGATCATACGGTCTAAGATTGCGCCACGTAAGCGATTTGAGTGATCTCTTCTCATTGGTTATTGTCTTTTAAGGGTTTATTTATTTTCTCATACCCTATATAAAAACAATTGTAAACTTTTTTTTTTACGTTATTAATTTGGAAATATTTTAATAGCAATGGGTTTATGATAAGTTAATTATCTTCATAATAATATATAATTTTGTAGTTTACAAAAAAAAAAAAAAAACTATATAACAAATGTTATGTGATACTAAACTATAGATAAAAGGGTTACTAACTTATCATTAGTTTGTAGGATTTGTAAGTTTATAATCATTTTGCAATGATTTTGCAATAATTTGGATTTCTTTTCCAATCATTTTCATTTGTTAATTGGAAACATAACTTAAACCCTAACATAACCAAAACTATACAATGCCTTAAACCCTAAATCAAGATTTAACTCTAATTTTAATTATTTCTGTAAGACATTATATATTTTAGTTATTTCTGTAAAAAATTATATACAAAGAAATTATATCATATACCCTAAACCCTAAATCAAAACCAAACCCTTAACCCTATACACTTAAATCAAACCGTATGCCCTAAACCCTAAATCAAAGATTCACTAACTTTTCTTTGTAATTTTGTATGTGTAATAATTTGTTGTATTTTTAATTAAGAAATAGGAAAAAATATTTTACAAGTGTGAATCTCTATACCCTAAATCAAACACTCATTATATTTCTATTGTTAATAAATCTAGAAAAATATTTTGTTGTATTTTCTTTTTTAATTGAAAAATAAAACAAACACTCGTTAATACATAACAAATTATTATATTTTTTTATTTTGTAAACTTAATTTTTGGTATCGATATATGCAATGATACAATCCTTCTCACAATATCCTTTAACATTTCCTATAAGATACAATCTTAGAATCAGTCATCGGATGGTACAAAAGAAACACATTTATATTCAACTTTTTCGTTTCCAAAACTGATACTGTTAACAAAAACTCTCTTCGTCGATGAGGGCAATGCTGAAATGAGATTCTTCACACCCTCGCGATATGCTTTTCAAAGCTGATAAAGTCCTACAAATAGTTTAAAAGTGGACTTTACAAATAGTTTAAAAACCACATGACTTGTGATCAAATGTGGATGATACGACATATAAAAACATGGGAAAAGTCAATGCTTGTTAGCAACTTGTTGAATCACATAGAAGAAACACTAATAGCTTGATTGGGTGAGTATATGATCGAGAGGTTTCCAAGTTACTCTTTTGTCAATACTTTCTGCAACTCCTATATCCCCTTGTGATGTAATGGGGTTTGTCATTTCAAAGAAGAGGTAAAGAGTCACCCTGTTTCATAATGAGAAACCAAAATCAGAGATTCAAAACAGAAACATGACCAAAAAGATACGTAAGACACTTTCTTTATCACAAAAACTTGAGAAGTTAATCACAATAAAATGCAAAACCAACACAGATTGAATAGCTAGGCACCAAGGCTAAGATCCTTCTACAGATGGAAAAACGAATTGGAAGTCATCAGAGTACTCGATCATACTTATAGAAGTAAAGATAGAACCTACAAACTAAACAAGAGAGGCACAATATTCTCTTCTAATAATACATAACAATAGATCATTAGCTAAAGTCTTAAACCATTAATCCTTTATGGAAATAATGCTAACTAATCACTTACTTCACGTATTTAATTAACCTTAGCTCATGTTCAAACAAAGTCACAAATCTAATCAAGAGCCAACAAGTTTTACTTTCCATTTTTTGCCTACATAAACGACATAACCAGTACGAAATCTGGGCTAAGTTCTCTAAAACCCAAATAAATTACTCTCTTATTCACACAAAGTATTGATTAGAGCAAGAAGAATCATGGAGCTTACCTTCAGTGTAGTCTAGCTGGATAACTTACAGATTTATCAGGTTTGGAAGACCTGTGAGTGACTCCGGTATAGTCCCATTAAGTTTGTTCCTACTCAAGGTCCTGCTTGGCCAATAACCGGTGTATAAAAAGACATAATCCTTTTCTCTGTCTTAAAATAGCTAAAATTAAGAGCTTCTAGTATACAAAAATTATATAATAAGGATGAATTCCACTATCGAAACGAAGAGACTTGGCAGAGAAAAATAGTCAAAAGGGATGCTAGAACACGAACCTGCTCAGTTTCCTACAACGATTAGTAACCAATTTTCTCAAACCCCATGAACAGGTCAGATTTAGGAACCGGAACAAGAACGAGACTTGATCGGAGATCGGAGACGATGGCTTCGCATTTGAAAGACATAGGAGAGCACCGGATCCCGATCTCCTTCAATTTCGAGCTTTGGCTCCAGAAACTAACCCGATTTCTCGATTCACCCAACTGAAACCCCATAAATGTCAACAATTTCTTAAGCACCCAACTGAAATTGAAACCCTATTCGATTCAATAAGATTTCAAATCGAGACCATAAGCTTACTCCTCCCCATGGGTTGTCGTTGACTGGGAGAAAAGAGAAGAGCGATCGAGACAGAGAGAAGAATAGATTGAGATTGAGAGAAGAGAGAAGAGAGAAGAGAGATCGAGAGAGGGATCGAGTGAAAGAAGATCGAAGGGAGAGCAAAAAGGGGATTTTTGTGAAACCCCTAATTTTTTGTGTTCATATCAATTTTTGGTTAAGAGACACGAGAAAAAATAAGCGGGGAAAAAAATTGTAACATTCCTATCTCAGGTCTCCTGGGAGAACCGGGACTAGGGTATGCTAAAATTGGAACCGAGAGACTAGGGTTTTTTTCTTTCTTGCTTTAGGTTTATATACGGGCCTCGGTCCGGTTTAGGGAAAAATTAAAAATTGGGCCGGGTTGGGTTATCACATTCTCCCACCCTTGAAGAGGATTCGTCCTCGAATCCAAGGAAAGAAGTCTGTGAAGGAACGAAACGGAAAAGAAACGTTTCGGAATTCGAACAAGAAAAGTTACAGGTAGGTAAGAAAGAGAGTGGCACGAAAAGAACGAGAGCGCGGAAAGACTAGTACGGAGAAACGGGGAAGCACATAAAAGAGACGATTGCTAGAACGGCTGACGGAAACACGAACGAGAGGAAGAACCAGGAGGAACCGTTATTAAAAATCAAAATGCTGTTCTTATTAATATAAAAGAGGAGTAGAACATTTTTTTTGCAAAACACTAAATCGAAAAAGAAACAAAAACCAACACCAAACTATCTAACTCCTAAGAAAGCAAAAATCGCAACAAAGAATCAAAATGAAAAAAAAATAAATAAACTAAGTTCTACTCCAATATAAAAAAGAAAACGATTTTTTTTTTTTTTTAAACCAACTCATAACTAAAAAAAAAAAAATAAACTACAGGAAAAATGGATCTCCTTCTGCTTCACTATTAGACGAGATGACAACCGGCTCCTTGCTAAGCTTCACTTGAGAAAGAGGGGTGACCTTCTTGCGCGATGCTTCCCGTCTCTTGAACTTAGGTTTCAGATTAGAACAGAAACATACAAGAAAGGAAACACACTATTGAATCGGCGTCCATGTTGTTGTTGTTCTCGGGTTTGAAATCGTACATAATAAAATCATAATTTAAAGAAAATATTTTTATATTGTTTTGTAAAACGATTTTTCAAACTTTGGGCGCGACCACTCTAGGACAGCGCTAGAATGATCTAATCCTGGGCTCTGATACCACGTTGTAACATCCCTATCCCAGGTCTCCTGGGAGAACCGGGACTAGGGTATGCTACGCGATGGGGGGCACATAGGATCGCCAGAAAAATGGCCGGTAACAACAACAACCCAACTTCCGATCCAATCTAACCTGAAAGGGGACAAGGGAGGAGATTGTGAGCAATATAAAATTACCCAGTGAGGATGAGTCATAAGAGACCCACTTTCCATCATCAGACAACAACCGAATTAAGTCAGAGAAAGTCTAATCCTAAAACAAGCTCAAGCAGGACCGCTAACTTTACTAACCACAGAATTGTACTCATCTAAAGTCATAGTCACACAACAAGGTCTCACATACGTAGTCTCGTCACACTATTCGAGGTTCGGCAAAACCTCCGCCGTTAGGGAACTGCTACGCACCGTTATACGTCAAAACAGCACCTATGTGAGGCTGGCTAGGCCTCGCCGTTGGGTTACAGACACTTATCTTTATAAGTCGAAACTGCCCATCTGGGGGTCGGCTTCACCCTACCACCGTGGGAAAACTGCTACGCACCGTTATACGTCAAAACAGCCCCCCATCCTAACAGTTCTATTAACCACATACATACTTTAACAAGCACAAGCGACCCATGTTATAATGTTCTCGTTCCTTTTCTTAGATGCACATTCGATGTTGAGTTCTTATTTATCATAAATACAAAAACAAGAAAATAATTAGGTTCTCAGGCAATGGATTCTTTTTAAGGTTCTATCAATTTAGATTCCAGATTCCATTACTAGCTCTGCATTCTCCAGCAACCATCAATCATCAACAAGCAAGCAACACAAATACAGAGCCTAACATCCATTTAATCCTAACAAACAATTCTAACAGCTATGGTTTAAAACTAGACTAACGCATCATTAAAACGAGTATTGACGAGAGGATGGGAGCAGCTAGTCCTCACCTGACTGCCGGTGGTGGAGGAGGAGGAGACGGTGAAGGAAGAGGAGAAGAATCAGATCCGATGTCGAGCACTGGAACCGTCATAACTCCCGGCTCGAATCTTGGATCAGGGCGATCTCGGGCTTCACGGCAAGAGGACCTCTGGGGCTTCAATTTGATAGGTAATAGCTCTCCTGGTTCGCGGCGGTTCGTCCGGAAAAGGGCCCGCAAGATGACGGCGGCGGTTAGGGTTTTCTGGGTTCCGGCAGATCCGACACTCGCCACTGGGATGGCGATATCTGTGGGCTCCGACCTCCGTTCTGGCCAAACTCGGTCCCGAAAGATAGAGAAGACACGGGGCTTCAGTTTGATAGGTTATGCACCGTTTGGTTCGTCACGGTTCGTCGGGAAAGTCTTCTGCAAAGAGACGAACGGTTCCTGAGCAGAAGAGAGACAAGGAGGAGGAGAAGAGAAGTGACGCCGGTGAGAGTGAAGGTCACACAGGGAGAGAGAGAGAGAGAAGCCGCGGTGAGAGAGAGGGAGCAGAGAGCAGCCGCGAGAGTGAGAAGAGAAAGAGAGAGAGGAGAAAGAAAAGAGAGACTAGGGTTTTTTTCTTTCTTGCTTTAGGTTTATATACGGGCCTCGGTCCGGTTTAGGGAAAAATTAAAAATTGGGCCGGGTTGGGTTATCACAAAAATTAAGTATATAACATTTATTGCAGAGTTTGTAAAAACGTTATGTTTTAGTGTTATCAATACTTCAATTTCTTATAGTGTATCTTTCTCCAATTGAATTCACAACCGTTTTAATTTGCATTATGTTTTCAATACTATTAATCACTTAGCGTAATTCTCACATATATAATCTATTGTGTGTCTCTGTGAGTCCTTGTGTTCGACCCCTACTTTACTGCAACTACTGCTTAGTACTTTTAGGGTATTAATTTGAGCATATCATTTAGACTTTAGGATTCGCAAAGAGATTTGGAATTCCTAGGATTTAGATTTAGATAGTTTTCGCAACGAGAGTTGGTTAATTATATATAAGTGATTTAAGTCCAAGAACCGCGCTAAATCTGAGTACTGATTAGTTAGTTTATCTGCATTCATTGATTTCCTGAGAAATACCCTGAACCTATCTTTCTCCCAATCGAATTAAAACTTGTTTAATTTACGTATTGCTTTCAATTACATCTTTTGGTTTAGCTTAATTCGAATCTATTTAATCTATTGTGTGATCTCTGTGAGTCCTTGTGTTCGACCCCTACTTTACTGCAACTACTGCTTAATACTTTTAGGGTATTAATTTGAGCATATCAAATTTGGCGCCGTTGCCGGGGACTCAATTTCGCCATTTGATTTTAGCTTAGAATTTCGTCTAAATCGTTGAGTATCGATCGACACCCTTGTGGTATCGGTCGATACCCGTCGTGTATTTCAATTACTTACGTTCTTGACTTCTGTGTTTCAGGTGCATGCCTCTTCGTGAAACCAGAAGAAACAAGAACACTCCGCTAGTTGATCTGTCACTTGAGCAGCTAGCACTTTTGGAACGCACAAACCGAAAAGCAAAGAAAACAGCAGAGATGAACAATCCAATAATTTTGATTCAGGATGCTGCTGGAGTTTTGAGAGACCAAGATGGTCAATTGTGCAATGAGAGAGGGCAACGACTTGATGAAGCTGAAAATATCATTGTCCCTGCAGTTACTGTGAATGCAGGGAACGCTGTGATTAATCGCGGTAGGACGATTGGTGAGTACAACAGGCCTGATTAGTTTTACGCCAATCGATCAGCGATTCGCCCTCCTGTTATTCAGAGGAATGACTTTGGTGGGTCAGCATCTTTTTCATGGTCTTTCCAATGAACATCCCATGGACCATATTGAGAGGTTTGAGGATTTGGTCACTAGCATCAAGAGCAATGGAGTGTCCTATGATTACCTCTTCTGCAAGCTCTTCCCATACTCTCTTGGTGGAGATGCAACTTACTGGCTAAAGCAGTTACCTCCTGGATCACTGACTACTTGGGAAGAGACTAAGATTGCTTTCCTGAACAACTTCTATGATGATGCACGATCCGAGGATCTCAGGAACAAGATTTCTCAGTTTTCTCAAGGTCCGACTGAGGCACTCAAGGCTGCTTGGATTCGTTTCAGGTCATATCAGAGAGATTGTCCGCACCATGGTTTCACTCAGGTTCAGCTGCTGGGTACCTTCTACAGAGGAGTCGATTGGAGGTATCAGATGTCCTTAGATGCTACAAGTAATGGGACTTTCAACACCAGGTATCCCGACGATGCCTATGTGCTTATTGAGAACTTGGTTTCTAGCAATAGTACCAAGAATGCAGACATGGAGCGCAAGAAGCAAGCTGGTAACTCGGATTGCAGTCAGATTGCTGAGGTGAATGATAAGTTAGATTCAATGCGCAATTTGTTGATGGGCAAGCAGCAGAAGGCTGTTCATCTTGCTGAAAAAGATGAAGTGGAATATGTCACTACAAGAAATCTGGGTTTTTATAGCAGGCCAGTATAGCGTTTTTTTCAATTATGCTATGGTTGATATACCTCTGGTTTTTACATAGCGTTTGTATATTTGTAAACGCTATTATAAAGTGGTAGAAATTAAAATCAGAGTCACGCGTCTCGTTTTAAGATGTAACCCACTTGTTTAATAGCAAAACCATAATTGAAAACGCTATCAAAGTCTTAGGCGGTAAACGAAAATTAAGTACCGCAACACTTAGAAAAAATTAGGCTCCAAAGAAAAAACCCCCAACCTAATTTTCGTGTTCTTCCCTCTCTTCCCTCTTTGGTGTTCAGAAACCCAATTACCATCGTCACACTCCTATTCGATTTCGGCGGCTCCGTCACCGCAAATCTCTCCTCCGGTCATAATTGAAAGCTCTGTAGCCTCGATTTTGCTCTGGAAACGGTGTTTTTTAGCTAGGTCAGGCTCGTTAGACATTTCTACTCCGTCGCCTCCTGAGCTTATGTAATTTATCCTCTTTGCCTCCTGAGCTGGTGGTGTCTCCGTCGTTCTCCTCCAGCTGCATTCACGAAGAAGAATCCCACTACAGGTAAAGAATTTTCAGATTTATGAAGTTAAGAATTCTAAAATCGATTTTTCTTTCTCAGTATGTTATAGATCTGAAGCTAAGAACCCTAAATTACTTTTAGTTTCATCTTACTATAGAAGGAATCGAAGCTCCAGAGATTTCGAAGAGGACTTAACACGAATATAAGGAAGAGAATCAATCTGCTTCACTATTTTCAGGTTATCTCCAACCTTTATTCTCGATTTATGGTAAAGAAGTTTTTACGCATTATAAATCTAGACATTCGTGTTATTGCTTTGCAGGTAGAGCTTGTTGCAACACTAGGACTCAGAAAACCAATCCGCAGAACCGTATAAAGGTTGATTGTTGTTGTGATCGTGTGAGATTTACAAGTTGTATGAGCTAGTTTCTTTGGTAGTTTGATTGGTTTAAATGTTGAATGTGAATGTGTTTGTTTGGTGCTTGTTTGAAGTTACTAGTTATTAGTTTATCTTGTAGGTTACTTCACTGTTGTTGTTGTTTGAAGTTAGGTATGACATTGATATGGCTTGTCTTTGCAGTGTGATTTTTAAGTTGCCTAATTTTTTTGGGTATCACGATTCTTTTGTTGATGATCTTTGTTTTGCAGCTGTAGTATAGTGTTAAGTCTCTTTGAGATTGAGATTGGTACCTAGCTAGTCTCACCTCTAAAATAGCTTAATAAGATTTTGCTTTGCATTGTGAAGTTACATAATATGATTTCTCACCACCTGCATAATAAGCTTTTGCTTTGCATTGCTTGGAGCTGTTGAAAAATGGATAAAGCTTCGCATTTAACTTCTCATTTATTCTGACTGCTATGATTGTGATCGTTTAATGACAAAACCGATGATGATGTTCCCATGAACTGTTTCACTATGATCTTTGTTTGCCTTTTGGACCAGTAACAAAAAGGAGGACATAATGGAAGCAAAGAAAGAGATCATTTGCGGACTACCAGCGTATGGAATCATACCACACTTCCTCCAACAGCCACAACAAGAATCTGAAGTTGATACAGGAAGTGATGTGGAGGAGATCACACACTTAGAGTATAGACGCTCTCTCGCTCACCGGGGATACTTGATACGGGCTGAGGAAGACGATGAAGACATTGAACCTGATTTCCGAAGAATTATTCCACACCTCAGAAAGGAAGAACAAAGGCTCCGAAACCAACTCAACTCCGCCTCAATGAAACGACCAAAACAAGAACTAGGAGAATCCTCAAGAGGCAAGGGTCGAGACTAAGGAGCAGAATCCTCAAGAGGCAAGGGTCGAGACTAAGGAGCAGAATCTATGTATTTTGTAATGTGTAAAAAGACTAGTTGGTTTAATGGGAATCTATATTTAGTTTAAACCATGTATTTTGTAATGTGTTTGATAATATGAAACCTTGAGTTAATGTGAATCTTTTTATTTATAATTCTTCTTTTTAAATTAAATGTATTTAAATTAAATTAATATTTACAGAAAAAAAATAAAAATATGTTAATGACCAACCAAAATATATTAGTGTATAATGCATAAGAGTTAAATTGTATCTTGATCATAATTTCTAAATTTTAAATTGTAAAACTCTTTAAAATAAACATCAAATACTATACTTATATAAAATATTTTTTTTTGCAAAAATTTAAAAAGGATTTAAGCGTTGAGTATTTTATTTAAGGTTTAGAGTATTGACGTTTAGGGTTTAGGTTATGTTGATTTAGGGTTTATGTTATATTGATTTGTTAGGTTATGTTGTCAATTAACAAATAAATTACTAAGAGTTTAGGGCATAGGGCTTGAGGTTTAGGGTATACGGGTTATGATATTTTTTCTTGTTCTATTAACAATAGAAATATAATTTTAAGTATTAATGAGTATTTGATTTAGGGTTTATGGTATTGGCGTTTAGGGTTTAGGTTATGTTGATTTAGGGTTTATGTTATATTGATTTATGGTTTATGTTATGTTGTCAATTAACAAATGAAAATGATTGCCAATGATTGCAAAAATGATTACAAACATATATACAAACCTTACAAACTAGTGATAAGTTAATAAGAGTTTAGGGCATAGGGTTTGAGGTTTAGGGCATAGGGTTTGAGGTTTAGGGCATAGGGTTTGAGGTTTAGGGTATAAGGGTTATGATATTTTTCTTATTCAATTAACAATAGAAATATAATTTTAAGTATTAATGAGTGTTTGATCTAATATATGATTCACACTTGTAAGATATTTTTTTATATTTCTCAAATAAAAAAATATATATATTATAAATAATTGTTTAATACTAAATTGTAATATAGAATATAAAAAACACAAAAAATTTCAGACCGCGTGAGACTTAGACAAACAAAATTTTCGGCCAAAATTTTCCCTCTTCTCTCTTCCCTCTCTTCCCTCTTCCCTCTTCCCTTTTTGGCTCCAATTTGCTCGATTCTCACAAACTCCGCCTTTTCCCACTCTCTCCCACAGAAATTCCAGTTTCAATACCTAAGCTCCTTCTAGATTTTGCTCCAATTTCTCACAATCTCGATTTTATCACTGAGCCTCAATCCATCTTACCCTTTTGCCTTTCCGTTAAAGGTACTGCTTCCAGACCACCGCGAAGTTGAACTCGAGTTTTTTTCTTTCGTTTTTTTTGGTTCTGATAAACAAATCGTTTTTATCTCTTCACTTGTAGTGATTTAGGGTTATTGCATGTTGAATTGATTCGTCTCGGTCGTGTTTACTCTTTTGCAGGAAGATTTCGATTCATATCTTGTTTAACTGCTTCCGTTAAAGGTACTAGTGTTGTGATTTTCTGGGTTTTTTCTTTCACTTTGGATTTTGCTTAAATGTGTCTGTGAGTTCAATCGATTTATACCATTGATTTGCTTTTACTTTGTAGCTCGATTTAAGCGAAAGGGAAGACACTTTATCAGGTAAAATCATTCAAACTTGATTCTTCTATCAGAACTCATTGTGTGTTGTTGTTGTGGCTTAAAGTGACTGTCTCTGGTAATTACTTGTATGCACATTTGGTCGGAGCTGTTGTAACATGGATAAAGCTTGGGTCTGGTTACCAAGGTATTAACTTTACTGTCTGTACACATTTTTATTGATTTCATTTCATGAATTGTGATTTTGAATATTTATTTCTCATTTTCTATCATCTTACAGGAATAGCCTTGAGTATGAGCAAGGAGCAACTGAGTTTGTGTCTGATTCAGCAAGACGTTTGGGTAATCCAGCTGAAATATTCTGTCCTTGCCTTGATTGCCGCAATGTCTGCCATCAACCTACTGAGACAGTTTTCGAGCATCTAGTGATTAGAGGGATGGATCAGAAGTACAAGAGGTGTAAATATTGGAGTAAACATGGGGATACAGGGGATGATAAGAAAACTGATGTTCACACGTCTGAATATGAGGCTTATGAGTTGATTAGGACAGCTTTTATGGCGAGTGAAGGCAATCAACCATCTAAAAGCAGAATGCAGAAGGGTTTGAGGGCATTGACAATCGAGAAGAAGCTGAGTTTAGGAAGAAGTTAGAGGATGCAGAAACTCCATTGTACTCGACGTGTCATAAATACACAAAGGTTGCTGCAATCATGGGTCTTTACCGGATAAAGGTCAAGAGTGGGATGTCAGAGAGCTATTTTGATCAGCTACTAACACTAGTTCATGACATGCTACCTGGAGACAATGTTCTACCTAAGTCTACAGATGAGATGAAGAAGTTTTTGAAACAGTTTGGTTTTGGTTATGATGTCATCCACGCCTGCAAAAATGATTGTATCCTTTATCAGAATCAGTATGAGGAGTTAGTGAGCTGCCCAAGATGTAATGAATCAAGATGGGAAAGGGATAGGCACACCGGTGAGGAGAAGAAAGGGATTCCAGCTAAGGTGCTTAGGTATTTTCCGATAAAAGACAGATTTATGAGGATGTTTAGATCAAAACGGTTGGCTGAGGATTTGCTTTGGCACTTCACTAATGCTACTGTAGATGGTACTATGAGGCATCCAGTGGATTCATTGACTTGGGTTCAGGTAAACGATAAATGGCCGGAGTTTGCTGCTGAAGCAAGAAACCTTAGACTAGGGATTTCTACAGATGGCATGAATCCGTTCTCTATCCAGAACACCAAGTACAGCACATGGCCTGTTCTCTTAGTAAACTACAATATGGCTCCAACTCAGTGTATGAAAGCAGAGAACATCATGTTGACGATGTTGATACCTGGGCCAACCGCACCTAGCAACAACATTGATGTATATCTACAACCATTGATAGAGGACCTAAAGGATTTGTGGACAGAAGGTATGAGAGTTTATGATTCTTTTAAGAAGGAGAGTTTTACTCTAAGAGCTATGTTGTTGTGGAGTATCACAGACTATCCGGGTTTAGGGACATTAGCTGGATGTAAAGTGAAGGGAAAGCAAGGGTGTAATGTCTGCGGGAAGGACACACCTCATAGGTGGTTAAAGTTTAGTCGCAAGCATGTTTATATGGGCAACATGAAGCGACTCAAGCCTGGTCATCCTTATAGACGTAGAAAATGGTGGTTTGACAACACGGTGGAGGTTGGTACTGCAAAGAGGATTCAGAGTGGAGCAGAAATATTTGAATGTCTTAGAGACTTTAGGAATGATTTTGGAAGACCTTTACATAAGAAAGGTAAGCGAAAAAGGATTGAAGCAGATGATGATGATGTCATTTCAGCTGAAGAATATGAAGAAGACGATGATCTGTGGCGGTGGAAAAAAAGGTCAATCTTCTTTGACTTACCTTATTGGAAGGTTAGTTTTGTTTACAATCAAATTTGACTATGTGATTCAGCTTAAACTTGGTTTCTGATAAGTACTTGTACATTATGTGGCAGGATATGCCTGTGAGGCATAACATAGATGTTATGCACGTGGAAAAGAATGTCTCTGATGCACTATTGTCTATTCTGATGCATAGTGCGAAATCAAAGGATGGATTGAAAGCAAGATAAGATTTAGAAGACATGGGAATTAGAAGCAACTTACATGCAGAGATACGT
The DNA here is from genome assembly GCA_002933935.1 of Eutrema yunnanense. Classification (NCBI taxonomy): domain Eukaryota; kingdom Viridiplantae; phylum Streptophyta; class Magnoliopsida; order Brassicales; family Brassicaceae; genus Eutrema; species Eutrema yunnanense. The sequence continues at coordinate 16,388 of PKML01051116.1, forward strand.
GGAAAGAGAACTTACTTGCCCCCAGCTGCATATTGGCTTTCTAAGGAAGAAAAAAAAATATTCAGCAGAAGGTTATCCAACTTCAGAGGCCCTGATGGGTATTGTGCCAATATATCAAACTGTGTCTCATTGGATCCTCCCATTATTGGCAGCATGAAGTCACATGACCATCATGTTCTAATGCAGAATTTGTTTCCTGTGGCGTTGAGAGGTTTACTACCAAGAGGACCTCGGATTACAGTGACTCGTATATGCAATTACTTCAACAGTCTGTGCCAACACGTTATTGATCCAGAGAAGCTACTTACCCGAGAATCAGAGGTTGTGGAATCAATCTGCCAGTTGGAGAGATTCTTTCCGCCTTCACTGTTTGACATCATGTTTCACCTTCCACTACATCTTGCAAGAGAAGCACGCTTGGGTGGCCCTGTACACTTCAGATGGATGTATCCTTTTGAGAGGTAAACTTTTTTGTTTATGTCATAGACTTCAATAATAAACTGATAGTAAATGTATGTGGTATTCATTATAAGTTTACTTATTGACATGTAGGTACATGAAGACACTAAAGACTTATGTCAAGAATTTTGCAAGACCAGAAGCTTGTATGGCCGAGGGATACTTGTCTGGTGAATGCATTGCATTTTTTTTGGAGTTCCTTCAGAAATCTGTTCCAGTTCAAGAAGCAAGTAATAGAAATGAAGATGTTCAGGCAACTCAAAATGTCCTTGAAGGCCGACCATTGCAGAAAGCTACAGAAGTGACTCTTACAGATACGGAGAGAGATATAGCTCATCGGTATATTCTCATGAATACAACAGTCATGGATTCTTATGTAGAGTAAGTGCAAACCAGAAAGAGTATTAGATATATAGACTTAAATATTTTGTTGCATTGGAGACTAACTTAATGGAAAACAGGTTGCATTTGGAAGAACTGTAAGCTTTAGATGTAAGATGCGCAAAAAATGAAACCCTATTGTGGAAATATCATACAGAAAGGTTCCCCCAGTGGATCAAGGAAAAGGTTAGAAGGACCTCTTCTCTGATTCATAATAATGACTTGTGTTTAGTTTGTGATAATGACTTCTGTTTAGTTTCATGTTTCAAGTACCATGTTTAATGATAAGGACTTGTTTTCTGTTTCATGTTAGATACCAAATAACTCAAAGGACCATTCGAAAAAGCTGAGATGGCTTGCTTTTGGACCAAGAAACATTGCTCAAACATACAAGGGGTATATAGTTAACGGACATCGATTCCATACAGTGTAAGTGAATTGTTTTAGTGTTTAACTTGGCAATGATTGACATGGAAGATTCAACTTGACAGAAGAATGGCAAAAAGATGTAGTCTATAAGCAGATGGGTTGTTTGTGGAGGGCCTCTAAATCTAGGCTCTCTTCCAAAGTTCGAGCTATTAAAAACAAGGTTCAACTACAGCAAATTAAGCCTAGCAACATCCAATCTTCATCAGCTTGGAACACTTGGGTGAAAGGCAGAAGGACCACAACTTTTGAGGTTGTATATAATGTGGATTGATTACTTATAAGCTAATTTGTTTAGAGAATAGTTCTGTCATCTGACTGTTTGTGTCAATAGGAAAAAAGTGATAAATACAGGCAACTCAGGAAGGGTCAAATTCCTCACACCACCAGCCGCAAAGGAATGAATCGCCTAGCTCATGAGATGGTATGTTTGTCTGTGTAATGAATTGGTTAGTTGTAATAGTAATTCCTTTATTTGTTGACAACTATTTGTATGAACTTGTAGAAAAGAAATAGTTCTGATCCTAAGAAAGTTACTAGAGCTAAGGTTTGGGTAGCAGGCCATACGCATTCTGATGGGAGACCCGTTAGGGAAGAATTCGCAGAAACAATTGTAAGACTGATTTAAATTCTTATTACTTTTGGTTCTTCTGTTTGTTTTAAAAGTAATATACACATGTTGTGTATTGTTCTTGATTGCAGGAGAAGATCAAGATAATTGACAGTGAAATGGACTCCACATGCTCGGATAATATCAGAGAAGATGCCGTGAGTAAGGTTCTAGGAAAAGACAAACCAGTAAGAATTAGGGGGATGGGCAGAGGGGCTACTGTTACCAAGTTGGCATTCTTACAGGCTAGAGACTCACATGTCCAGAAACTCGAATCTACTCAAGCAGAATTAATTAGCAAGCTTGAACATTTGTAAAATGTGGTTAGTAACTTAGCCGGTAAAAAGGTAACTTCTTTACACTTGTTGTTTCATTATGTGCACTTTTGTGTTCAATAAGATTCTAAACTTGTTAGAAACAGAGTGATGATGTTCCTAGGTCTGAGTTAAGCGATGTTAGCAAGGGAGGAATTAGGTGCCAGCTACTGGATTGGTTTTCGACTGATGATGTTGTTGTTGGTGAAGGAGAATTCTGCTCTAGTGAACCAACATATAAGATTGGTCGAATTCCCCTGGGTCCTAATGCGGCTGCTGTAATTGTGAAGTATGTATCAGTCCCAGAAGCATATGTCTGGAGACCTACTACAACCATTGGCTCACTTGCTCAGGCTGTTGGAGTTAAAATTGCATGGCCATGTGAGAATATAATATTGGACGATGATATTAACTACTCACAACATGCTAACACTGTCGGCTCTGAGGTAAATTGAAAGTGATTTTGTGTTCCTCTCAAATTCACATTGAGTAGATTACTAATAGATTGTGTATATATTTGGCATGATTCATTAGGCTACAGATGCATCAAGAGGAAGAGTTCAGATATTTGAATACTGGAAAGGAGAAAATGAATTGATTGCTGAGGGTATATTGTTGTCAACTGAACCTTCGGAATTGGTCAACGATATTCCACTCGGACCGAATGCTGCAGTTGTTAAGATTGAGGTTGTTGTTAAAACTGCTGCTTTTCTATGGAGACCTAGGCCTGGAATGTCAAATATGGGCGATGCACTACATGAGACCATTGCATGGCCTATGGATAGGTTACGACTACCTGATCAACCTACAGATGATGAAACAACCAAGAAATCCACTCATGTAAGTTTCAAAAACTAGTTTCTTAATACACTTGGATAATAGTGTAGTCAGATTTTTTAGATGAGACTGAGAATAGACATTTGTTGTCTTGGATATGTTGATATTGCCGTGATGTTATTCTGATGAATGTGTTTATCATTGTTGGTTTTAGAGTGGTAGTCCCACCACTGGTAGTAGCGGCAAAGGTGCTAAACAGAAGTGCGCTCTCTTGGACTGTGATAACTCTGGACAGACAGTAGTAGTAGGTCGTGTGTTTTCAACTGATCCAGCAGACAAGGTTCATTTCATCCCTTTAGGTAATAATGCTTCTAAGGTCTGGGTAGAGGTTTCCAAGGTTGATGGTGCACGAGTGTGGAGACCAAACTCTGAAGTTGAATTCATAGCTGATGCAATAGGATCCACAGTGGCTTGGCCTAATGAAAAGATTGTTTTCATCTGAGACAATTGTGAAACATTTGGGTTTTATGTTGTACTTTGAACTACTTCTTGATATATCATGGTTTTTACCCTATTTAAGCCATGATATAAGTCCTTTTATAGAGTCTTTTCTAGTGTTTTGTAGTCTTTTAGAGTCTTTTACAGGTCTTAGCACGTTTGGAGCATAATTGGAGTTATTGGAGCTTTCTGTAGCAGTTTGGAGCAAGAGCTGAAATCGTGTTGCTGAGTACCTGATTTCACGATACCCATCGCCGCAAGACACGACCCGCAAGTTTTCCAAGACTTGAGGAATTGCAAAAGTGCCCAGAAGTCTTTAATAATTACAAGAAGACCCCAACTCGTGTTTTAGGTTATAAATAGGATTTTACAGCCACTTGTTTAGGCTATGCATTATTATACTTTGGTTTGAGACAAGTCTAAATCTCCCTTTGTCCGAGATCAGATCTCAAGAACCTCTTGTTATTCTTATTCTATTGATGATTTATTTAAACATATTGATTGTTTCATTCTCTATGTCTGAGTAGATCCACTTTAGGTTTGGGATTTTCTCATAGGGATTTCTTTGAATGCTAGGTTGATTATCTGTTAGGATTCACCATCTGAATTAGTTCTTCGCTTAGGTTGTTCTCAAAGCTAGTTCTAGGTTGACGAATCTGGAACTTAGATCTTAGGATAATTGATTAGGCACGAGAGTGCGATTAATTACCTGATAGAACCTAGGTGAGCAAATTGATTATTCGCTAAGAGATTTGGTTTAATTAATTTGTGAACATATCAAACCTGATTTTAAAGCTGATTTAGACTTTAGGTTTCGCAAAGAGATTTGGAATTCCTAGGATTTAGATTTAGATAGTTTTCGCAACGAGAGTTGGTTAATTATATTTTAGTGATTTGAGTTCTAGAACCGTGCTTAATCTGAATCCTGTTAGTTAATTTAGCTGCATTCATTGATTTCCTGAGAAATACCCTGAGCCTATATTCCTCCAACTGAATTTACAAACGCTTTTACTTGCAATCTTGTTTTCAATTACATCTTTTGATTTAGCTTATTTTGGATCTATACAATCTATTGTGTGATAACTGAGTTCTTGTGTTCGACCCCTGATTTACTGCAACAACTGCTTTTGTACAATTTATGGTATTAAATTGAGCATATCACTTTTCTTTGTGTATGTAATAAGTGGCACCTATGTTTCTTTCTTTGTTACACTTAATTTAGTGGAATCTATGTTTGATATTATAATAATGTTTAATAAACCCAGAATCGTATATATATATATATAATACATAAAATATATATATATATATATATATATTTATCATATAAATACAATACTAAGAAACAATTACAATAACATAATTGCTATAGTTATATTAAAAATAACAATTCTCAAACGCTGTTAATAATGTAAATAATAGCAAAAAGAATACGCTATTAAATACTATTTAATTGCATAATAAAATGCGCTATAGTATATGACAATACGATAGCACTGCAAAAAACCGCTATCTAAAGTGCCTGACCTATTATGACGGGCGATGATACATCGCTTGTTAAAACGCTATGGTATCGTTAGATAGCGTTTTTCAGCCGCTAAGAAAAGCCTTTTTTCTTGTAGTGTGTTAACCACATTGATGGAGTTGGATTTCAAGTTCAAAGGTACCAATGCCCACCCACACCAGCCAGAACTTTTGAGAGCAAGATTGAATCTATGTTTGAACAGCTCCTTCAAGGACAACATAAGCTAACTGTGGAATTCAATGGGAGGATTGATGTCCTGTACAATGATCTGAGTGGTAGGATCAACGCTATTAATATTCAGCAGAAGACGCTGGAAACTCAGGTAGCTCAAACTGCAGAAACTGTCAAGGAACTGGTGGGTCATTCACAGAACGAATACATCACTGCTATCCCCTCGAGGAATGGAAGTGAGGTACACCCAGGAGTGCAGAGGAGCTCAACTGCAAAGATTTTGGTCAATCTTGCCAAGTATGACGAAGAGATTTCGGAAATCACTTCTATGTCGACTGATACCCTCTTGTATCGATCGACACCCGTCCAAGAATCTGTCAAGGACGTCTCGAAGGAGCAAGCATCGATCGAAGCCTTCCCAGATACTTCGAAAGAGCCGCGTATGAGTGTTGACAGACTTCACAAGCCCAAGAAGCTGAATCCTATTCCTCAACACCTCCGAGCCCCCATCACTCCAAAGCAGCTGCGTGGCTTTGAGAAGATGGTACGAAGGATACCCCACTCGTTCACTTTTGAAGAAGCTCTAGAGGGCTGGCCTCTGCTAAGTCACTTCAAAGATTGCAGAGAAACTTTGGAAGAGATCGAAGTACTCTTTATCAAGGCAAGAAGCAAGTCACTACCGCTGAGGCAGTTGACCAAGAGGGAAGACCCAGGGATATTCTTCGTTCCATGCTCCATCTCTGGAGTTGAATTCAAAGAGTCTCTCGTTGACTCAGGGGCTAGTGTCAATGTCATGTCAAGGGCAATTGCAGAGAGATTGGGAGTTAATATTCGACCGCCCAAGTCATCTATCACATTCGCGAATTGTTCCACCTCACTCCCATATGGTATAATCCCTGATTTGATGGTTAAAGTAGGAGATTGTCTGGTTCCTACTGATTTTCAGGTTGTGGAGATGAGTACACAATCTCGTACGCAGTTGATTCTTGGACGACCGTTCATGGCTACGGTTGGTGCCATTATGGACACACCCAGCAGGAGAATCTCGTTCTCATACATTGACAAGGAGGTGTACTACGAAGCCATTCCTACTAGAGGACCTCCCACACTTATCTCTTGCATCACTGTTGTTACAGGAGAGACGTTGGTAGTTGATCTTTTGGAAGAGCCTCCAGATGAGCCAACTGTCATAGATCTTCTGGATAGTCCTTCTCTCAACACCAAGAAAGACGTCAAAACAGCTAAGGCATAGAAGAAGGTACAGAGCAAAGAAGTGAAGGGTGCAACTTCTATGACTTTAATCCCTCATAAGTGTGATGGGGATTCGATTGAATACAAGGTGAAGTGCAAAGGAACTTCGAAACCATTCTCTAAAGCTCGAGTTATTCTCACTTCGGAGCTAAAAGAGAAAGGACAGCAGTTTGTGGAGCGCATGACGAGCATAACTCTGAAGCTGGCGATGTCAAATTGTGGAGCTTGTTTCGGCGCAAGTTCTCATTCTTCTCCTGACTGATCATCCGTAAAGTCAAGTTCGTGACTTAAAACAAGCGCTTGGTGGGAGGCAACCTACTGGTGAGTCTGTACATACGTTTTTATTTTTGTTTTTATTTTTCGTTTGTGTTAAACTTATGTCAGCTTTATTTTTTTTTGCATTTGAACTCATGGATTTATGCTTGATTATCTTGTTGCTATTAACTTGTTTTTGAGTGTTCCTAGCAGTGCTAACTTCTAACACTTTGGATCACTTTCCCTGGGTTAAGCAACTCGATACCATTGATTTGAAATCAGTGTGTCGACATACAACTGGTGTCGATCGATACCAGTCTGTATCGATCGACACTCATCACCTTCACAGGTAAGATTGGCGATTTTCACAATCCACTTGGTTCTTTTGTTTTCTTTCACCAACCTTGGGCTAGATAACACTGCGGACAGTGTTTTTCAAGTCTGGGGGAGGTAGTCGCTGACATTGTTTTTGTTTTTCTTAGAGTCAGTCGTTTTTGAGTCATTCGTTGTTTTATTGAGTCAAAACCTTGTTGGAGACTGTGATCTTTTTCTTGAATCCATTGATCTGACCTTGCTTCTAAGTGACCATGGTTACAGAATCAGTTCTAGATCGACTAATGAAAAATCCAAAGGCTGACCAGTTGACTAGAAGACACTCATGTTTCCAAGGGGTGGGCAATTCAGTTTTTTTTTTTTTTTGGTTTTACGGTTTATCAGTTTTATAAAAACTCAACCCTTATATATTTTGGTTTGGTAAGGTTCGGTTTTCTTCGGTTTACAGTTTACGGTTTACGGGTTTATAAAAATCAAAACCATATACAACTTGGTTAGGTTTCAGTTTTTTTCAATTTATTACATAACTTTCAACCGTGAGAGATAAAACGAGATAGATACGAAAAACAACATAACCTCCTAAGAACAGTTTTGATTAAGAAAAAAACTATTATCAAGTAGATTTCGGAATGCGGAGGTCCGGATCGAGAACTGTGAGTAATTCTCGTCCCGGCTGTTGGACTAGCTCCTCGACGATCATGATCGGAGGAAGAGATTCACTGTGACTGTCTGGTATAGGAGGTGCATGAGGCGCATGAGGCGGAAAAGTACTCAGGTTCGGAATTGCGGAAGTGCTCCACCGCCCCGATTGCCTCGAACCGCTAGGACGGTCTTGATTAAATTGACCGTAAGACCTACAAAAATAAAAACAGAAAAACCGAATCATTTTAAAAAACATCTAAATAATCATAAGTATGTTCCAAAAAAATCAACAAAGTTTTTTAAACAATACATTTATAAAAATTGTTTTAAGAAAATACATTAATTAAAAACGTTTTTAATAATTAAATAAATAAAAAAGTAATACAAAATTGATTTATAAAAAAACGTTTTATAAAAAATTATTTATGAAAAACGTTAAAAAAATATATTTATCAAAAACGGTTTAAAATATATATTTATAAAAAACATTTTTACAAAATATATGTATTAAAAACGTTTTTACAAAATATATTCAATCTATCGAAAATCTAATCCATTAGACATAATTTATCAAACATTCAAACATTTAACACAAAATTATTCCAATCTAATCCATAAAACCACAAAAAAATTACAATCTAACAACCTAATTCCACAATCTAACCTCATTCCAAAACTAACTTACATAAGCGGCGGCGGCAGCGAGCAAAGAAGAAGAAGGGTGGCGGCGGGTGAGGGTTTGCTCCGGGTGCGGTGGGCAGGCGACTGTGGCGAGCTCCGGTGGCCGAGTAAGACGCGAGAAGAAGACTCGAAAGAAGAAGATAAGAAGAAAAGAAGAGAGAAAGGAAGAGAGAAGGAGTCGGCGGAGGCGGCAATCGGCAGAGATGAGAGAAGATCGAGAGAGATATTTGAAGATCAGAGAAGAAAATGAGAGAGAAGAAGGCTGATTCGATATTTATAAAGGTTTCCGACGTACCCTTTTGACATACTCATATATTGCATGTTTTATCATGCATCTCACGTAGAGTTGTGTGTCATTTACATGCATAATCATGGTTTTGTCTTGCATTTAGGTCTCATTTAGAGATTATGACATATTGCATTAGGTCTAGTGAGTTCTTGCATGTTTTGGAGTACTTTCTAGGTGATTGGAGGCAATTTAGGCATATTTGGAGAGTTGGACCAAAGTAGAGTGCAAGGTCCATCCAATACACCGGAAAGATGTGGCTGGAAGGAGGCCCTCCGGTCTAAATCGGCTTGGATGACCTTCATCAATGTTGTAGAAGGGTGAGTGAGCTGTCAACCAAAGTTGGATTCAGGCCATTCGGACGTGTGGTTCGGGAGTTACGGTCATTTTACCAGAGATTTGTCCGCATGCCAAGTAAGCTTCGACTTACACCGACGCCACGGAGCAATGCAACTGATCGGTGGAGGTCCAGGCCCTTAACATCGACCCGGCCCCTTCTTACATCGACCTATTACCTCGATGCTTCACCTCAGGACAGTTACATCGACTCCACAGGTCGATGCAACTGATCGATGCAGCACCAGCCGAAGTGACTTAAAGATTAGGCCTTTTTAAATATTGTTGAGACCCATTTTTTAGATCTATCTCCTTTTTATGTTTTTTCTCTCTTTTTCTCTAAAGAACAAAAACCTCTTTTTTTAGGGTTTTTGGGATTTTTCTCAAGGATCTTTTGATTTATGAAAGTTTGAGTTTAATTATTGTGTTCTTTCTTTAATCTTTCATCTTCATAATCTCTAATCATGATTAACATCACCTCTTTCACAAAATTTGGTGTGTTCCTCATGATTAGTGAGTAGAACCTTCTTGGATCATTTGGGTTTGGTAGATTAGGGGGATTCTAGGTTGATTCTTGATGTCTAGGGTTTAATTAACTTGTTTCCTTTCTTATTTAGAGGTTTTAATGCTAGATTATACTTGAGAAAGCTAATCTAGAGCTAAGGATATTTCATGCACACCAAGTGTTTGATGAATTGCCTCATGAGCTAAATAAGAGATTTTCATACCTAGCTCATGAGAGTGAATGTCTAGGGTGAATTTTAGTTAATGGAACTTGTGTTTAATGTTTATTAATTAAATTTTCACAAATGAGAGTTTGTTTTTGAATTTGTAATTAGTGAAATAATTAGTGTTAAGAGATTAGATTAATCTTAATTAGTGTTCTAGGCTTAAGGAAATACACTTATATGATTGTTTAGACATCATTTATTAGCTTGGATTCCCCCAAATCAATTGCCTTGCCCAAAGATCCTCCTTTAATCATTGTCTTAACCTCTTTTAGTGTCTTGTTCTTGTTAGTTTGTTTTAATTTGAACCATTAGGTTGGTAGATAATCAAAACACATTTGTTTGCTTAGCTTAAGTCATTTCTTGCATTCCTAGTGTGTTGTTCTTTGTGCCTCCTTGGATTGATCCCCAAGTGCTACAACGATAGCATTTGGGTAATTGGTTAGGATACACACAATTATGCAACTATCAATTTGGCGCCGTTGCCGGGGAGACTATAGCAATAATCATTAGGATTTAGATTTTGCTTGAGACTACGCTTTTATTTTCACTATGTTAATGCATATCACTAAGAGTATGCATCTCGTTGAGATGATGAATTTTCTTTTATTTATTGTTACTAACTTATCTTCCTTAGCTCTTTTGTGCTTTCAAAGGTACCAAGATCAATGGAAGAGACATGGAAAGACAAGATCAATTGAGGTGTTTGAGGCGGTCAATCGAAAAGTCATTCTTGAAGATCTTCAACCTCAAGAGATGGACAATGATATATCATGGTTTTTACCCCTTTTAGGCCATGATATAAGTCCGTTTTATAGAGTCTTTCTACTATTTCGTAGTATTTTAGAGTCTTTTACAGGTTTTAGCACGTTTGAAGCGTAATTGGAGATATTGGAGCATTCTGGAGCATTTTGGAGCAATGCAGAAGTTCGTGTAGCTGAGTACCCGATTTGAAGCATCGGTATCGATCGATACTGACTAGTATCGGTCGATACTCACTTCACCAAGACACGATCGCGACTTTTTCCAAGAGTTGAAGAATTGCAAAATTGCCCAGAAGACTTTATAATTTACAAGAAGCCCGAAAACGTGACTTAGGTTATTTATTAGGATTTTACAGCCACTTTGATGGCTATGCTTTATTTTACTTTTGTTTTGTGAGAGAGCTTTTGAAGGGAGACAAGTCTGAAACTCTGTTCGTCCGAGAGAAGATTTCGAACCCTCTTGTTACTCTTTCTTATTATTTATTTGAGTATTTATTCAGTCATGTTTATTGCTTCAATTTCCATCTATGAGTAGATCTCTTGTTAGGTTTAGGGTTTTCTCATAGGGATTTCTCTGATTGCTGGTAATTGATTAGTTAGGATTCACCATCTAAATTAGTTCTTCACCATACGTTGTTCTCAAAGCTAATTCTAGATTGATCACATAGAACTTAGATCTTAGGTTAATCGATTAGGCACGACAGTGCAATTGAGTAATCTGACAGAACATAGGGTGAGCAAATTGATTATTCGCAAAGAGATTTGGTTTAATTGATTTGTGAACATATCAAACCTGAACTTTAAAGTTGATTTACTCTTAGGAATTTGCAAAGAGATTTGGGATTCTGAAGTTTAGATTTATATAATTCTCGCAACGACAGTTGGTTAATTATACTTTAGTGATTTGAATTCAAGAACCACGCTAAATCTGAATCCTGACTGATTGATTATCTGCATTCATTGATTTCCTGAGAGATACCCCAGGCCTATATTCTCTCCATCTATTTTACAACTCTTTTACTGTTTATTGTTTTTGTTTCATCTGAATTGCTTAGCTTGATTTGATACTATTTGGTCTATTGTGCGATTTCTCTGAGTTCTTGTGTTCGACCCCTGATATACTGCATCAACTGCTTTATTACTTTTAGGGTATTAATTTGAGCATATCAGACAACAAAGGTAGCATCTCACAAGCTCGAAAACCTCAAGAAATGACACAACTTCAAGGAAAGCCACTTCCTCAAGTGTTGGCATCAAGTCCGACCACAGCTCCAAGGGACAAGCCAACGGATGGAAGCTTTGACACTCCTTGTTGTCGTGGATTGAGGTATGGTGTCCAAGGCTTATGAGATCAAAGCAAGCTTGGTTAGATTGATTCAAGAGTCTAGGTTCTTGGGGACGAATGAGGAGAATCCTTATGATCATTTGGACTCCTTTGAGAGATTTTGTGACACAATTAGGATTAAAGGAGTGCCCCATGAGTGTATCAAGCTCATCTTGTTTTCGTTTTCTCTTGGAGAAAATGCAAGCCGATGGGAGAGAGCATTACCTTCCCACTTGGTCAAGTCTTGGGATGATTGCAAAGAGATATTCCTTAACAAGCTCTATCCCATCCAAAGAACGATCCAAACTAGGAAGGACATCTTGCGCTTCAAGCAAGGCACACATGATAGTTTTGATGATGCGTGGGGAAGACTCAAGGGATACACTCGAGATTGTCCCCATCATGGGTTCAAGAAATGAGCCATTCTTAGCATCTTCTATTGGGGAGTTAACCAAGAGCACAAATGGATGTTGGATACCGCTAGCAAAGGGCATTTCGCAAACGTCACCGTCGAGCAAGGAGAGCTACTTGTTGAGAACTTTGCTAAGAGTCTTGAAAGCTATGTGGAGAGGAATAATACGACCCCTCTAGAAGGATCATGTCAAGACTCTAAATTTAAAGGCTTGCAAGATGAATTGTATACAACGGAAAAGCTCATAGGTGTGCAACAAAGAGAGGTGCTCCATTAATTCCTAGAAGATCAACAAATGAATGATATCAAGGTTGGCAAGATGATGGGAACAATGAATGATAAAATAAAGAGATTGCATGATGAGATCACCAATAAGAATGAGCAACTAGCGTTCCATTTAGAGACCTTGCAACCCAAATTGGTCACACTCTCTTCGCCATCCGAGGAACCAAATGAAGTGAGGGTTTTACCAAATGTTAATGTTGAGATTGATGAAGAAAGGACTTCCATGGGTTTTAATGAGGAAATTGGAGACTCCAAGCAAGAAGAGGAAGTTAGAGACGTAGACAAAACTCCAAGGTGTGTCTTAGCCTCCGCCCGATGCACTCATGAAGAAGAGAATTTTTTGAGAAAAACAAAGGGGAAACAACTTTTGGAGATGCTATTGACGATGGAATTGCTTGAGATGGAAAATGCCTAAGCTTTTTCTTCTTTCCCTCATTTGAGATTAAGAAAAATGATGAGCAAGAGAGGAATGCTAAGAAATTAAAAGACATGGGTAGTTGTGAGAAGATAGACAAAGCTTCACCCCCAAATGCTCGTATGAAGAAGATAGATTCACATGACAAGAATGCTTTGGGTTATGGTAATGTTGAAGAAGCTTTAGCATTAGATGGAGTTTGCTTGGAATCTCTTTTCTCTACCACAATGGGGAGAGAGAAAGAAAGTACCAATGATCAAGAGAAGGGTGAAAGCACTAAGTTCAAGAGGAAGAAACCCAATGGCAACCACCCTCCCACACTTGAACCATCTACTCACACAATGACACTCATACCTTGGATGTATGACGATGTAGCCATTCATTACAAGGTGAAGTGTAAGAGAAGATGTAAGCCATTTGCAAAGGTTAAAGCGCTCTTCACCACCGAACTTAAGGAGAAAGGTTCACAGGGTCTTCAAAAGGTCATGAGCAAGGTGCTCAAGGTCGAGCTCAAAGATCCGCCATGGAGTGCTCACACTCCTCTCTCACCCGCCTAAAAGAGGAACCAAAGTCAAACTTAGTGACTTTAAACAAAGTGCTCTTGGGAGACACCCCAAGCTTATCATTGTACATACTTTATTTTCATGTCTTTCTATGTTTTCTTGTTCTTTTTGATCTTTTGTTGAGTGGTTGCAAGGTTCTTGATGGTCTAATGGTCATGGAATTATGGACAAAGGTGTGTAGGATTGAGGCGATCATTCTCGTTCCCTCCATTCATTTCCAAGGTAATACTCCAAACTTTGTGAATAGCATTTAGAATCATATCTTCTTCTCTCTTTCATACATTGTCTAGCTCTCTCTTAAGCTTCTATTACACAAAGGAATGTGTAATTTAAGTTTGGTAGAGGTTCTATGTGTTATCTAACTTTGTGTGTTTGTGATCTTATTTTGCCTTTTGCATCTTGAGTCTCATGCATATCATGCATTTTCAATAATTTTGAAAAAATTTGAACTTTTGTGCATTCCATATAGGATTGAGTCTAGATGTATAGCATATTAGATAGCTTTACATGAGCATTAGGAGCAATGATAGATTTATCCTTGTAAAATGTCATTTTTAGAGCTTGATTCAATGTCTTCGTTGCTTGTTGTTTGATGATTTTGATCTCATGTTGAAATCAAGGATGAACCATATTTCGATCTTGCGTTTCATTACTAGGGTCTTAGCTAAAGCAAGTCTTGATTTGATTTCAATCCTACCTAAGTGAAAACCATAATTTTGACATTGAAATTATCATGCTTGTGCATTGCATAGTGAATTCATGGTTACCATATACATACTTGGGCTCTCTTATCCTTTTCACCACTCTTTTGCTAGTCCAAGTAGCCGATTCCCATCATTGGAACGGTTTACCATACCTTTAACCTACCCTCCTTTCAAGTCAAAATCTTTAGTGTGCGTATGTGAGGCCTAATTTTTCGAGTAAGCTTGGCAAAAAGTGTTGAGTTTTGGGCGACAAAGATAGGTTTGCATGTAGATCTAGCCGAACATTAAAGGCTAGACTAGGCTAGGCTCGTGGGAAACAGAAGTTTTGGGTTTGGTGTGAACGAAAATGTGTGACTAATGGAATTGTGGATAAGAAGGAAGTGGGTTCAAAAGGGAGAAAGTGAAGGTGAAAGGGGAATGCAATATTGTGATGTGGTTAGTGCAAGTTATCAAGAAAAGCTCTTAGTGATAGTTATAGCCTCATAAAAACAAAGGAAAAAGCCAAAAATTGGGTAAGGCATCAATTGGTAAATGATGAGGCAAGGCAAAGAAAAAGAAAGAAAGAAGAGCTAAAGAAACAACAAAAGAAGCACGAGACCGCAAGATTCAATGGAGAAGAAGATATTCTCCAAGTGAGAAAGGATGAAGTGGAAGAAGGAGTGCACGCATGGGACATGAAGGCAAAAAGGCCAAGTGAGAAAAGGGTAGCTTAGGATGAAGACTTCATGGGTAGATATGCTAGGGTTAGAGACGATTTGGGCATTGGGTAGATGTGAGTCTATCCTTGTATGCATATATTGCCTTTTACTCTTAGCATTTTGCTAAAGCTTGCTCATTCATTGAGAGAATCCCTTGCATTGGAATAATCCCATACATTTGAGATCATCTTTATCTCAAGACCTTCACCCTAGCCAAATAGATTCACTTGCCTTGCATGAGCATCTTGCATGAGCATGATTCACTTGAAACAATTAATGAATGTTAAATGATTGGATGATATTAATGCTTGTGTAGGTTAAGGCTTGAATTTGATTCGTTTAGGAAAGGATATGGCTAGCTCTTTTTAAGTAGACTTGTTTGATCGCATCTTAGACCTAGAACCTTGGACATTGAGTTGAATTCTTTTTATGGCACTTTTGGATTTGAGCTCCAATTTTTAGGCTTCTACCTTTTCTTACTCTTGTTTGCTTGAGGACAAGCAAATGTTTAAGTTTGGGGGAGTCAAATTGATTCTTGATGTCTAGGGTTTAATTAACTTGACTCTTGATGTCTAAGCGCCTAGGGGGATTCTATTTAATTAAATTTAACTAATCTAGCATTTGGGTAGATTAGGGGGATTCTAGGTTGATTATTGATGTCTAGGGTTTAATTAATTTGTTTCATTTCTTATTTAGAGGTTTTAATGCTAGATTATACTTGAGAAAGCTAATCTAGAGCTAAGGACATTTCATGCACACCAAGTGTTTGATGAAATGCCTCTTGAGCTAAACAATAGATTTTCATACCTAGCTCATGAGAGTGAATGTCTAGGGTGAATTTTAGTTAATGGAACTTGTGTTTAATGTTTATTAACTACATTTTCACAAATGAGAGTTTGTTCTTGAATTTGTAATTAGTGAAATGATTAGTGTTAAGAGATTAGATTAATCTTGATTAGTGTTCTAGGCTTAAGAAAATGCACTTATATGATTGTTTAGACAACATTTATTAGCTTGGATTCCCCTAAATCAATTGCCTTGCCCAAAGATCCTCCTTTAATCATTGTCTTAACCTCTTTTAGCGTCTTGTTCTTGTTTGTTTGTTTTAATTTGAACCATTAGGTTGCTAGATAATCAAAAGCACCTTTGTTTGCTTAGCTTAAGTCATTTCTTGCATTCCTAGTGTGTTGTTCTTTGTGCCTCCTTGGATTGATCCCCAAGTGCTACAACGATAGCATTTGGATAATTGGTTTGGATACACACAATTATCCAACTATCAATTTGGTGACGTTGCCGGGGAGGCTATAGTAATAACCATTAGGATTTAGATTTTTCTTGAGACTAAGCTTTTATTTTCACTATATTAATACATATCACTAAGAGTATGCATCTCGTTGAGATGATGAATTTTATTTTATTTATTGTTACTAACTTGTCTTCCTTAGCTCTTTTGTGCTTTCAAAGGTACCAAGATCAATGGAAGAGACATGGGAAGATAAGATCAATTGAGGTGTTTGATGCGGTCAATCGAAAAGTCATTCTTGAAGATCTTCAACCTCAAGAGATGGACAACCAAGGTAGCATCTCTCAAGCTCCAAAACCTCAAGAAATGACACAACTTCAAGGAAAGCCACGTCCTCAAGTATTGGCATCAAGTCCGACCCAAGCTCCAAGGGACAAGCCAACAGTTGGAAGCTTTGACCCTCCTTGTTGTCGTGGATTGAGGTATGGTGTCCACCCTCCTCCAATTAAAGTCAAGGCTTATGAGATCAAAGCAAGCTTGGTTAGATTGATTCAAGAGTCTAGGTTCTTGGGGACGAAGGAGGAGAATCCTTATGATCATTTGGACTCCTTTGAGAGATTGTGTGACACAATTAGGATTAAAGGAGTGTCCCATGAGTGTATCAAGCTCATCTTGTTTCCGTTTTCTCTTGGAGAAAAGGCAAGCCGATGGGAGAGAGCATTACCTTCCCACTTGGTCAAGTCTTGGGATGATTGCAAAGAGATCTTCCTTAATAAGTTCTATCCCATCCAAAGAACGATCCAAACTAGGAAGGACATCTTGAGCTTCAAGCAAGGCACACATGAGAGTTTTGATGATGCGTGGGGAAGACTCAAGGGATACACTCGAGATTGTCCCCATCATGGGGTTCAAGAAAGGAGACATTCTTAGCATCTTCTATTGGGGAGTTAACCAAGAGCACAAATGGATGTTGGATGCCGCTAGCAAAAGGCGTTTCGCAAACGTCACCGTCGAGCAAGGAGAGCTACTTGTTGAGAATTTTGCTAAGAGTCTTGAAAGCTATGTGGAGAGGAATAATACGACCCATCTAGAAGGATCATGTCAAGACTCTAAATTTAAAGGCTTGCAAGATGAATGGGATACAACAGAAATGCTCATAGGTGTGCAACAAAGAGAGAGGCTCCATCAATTCCTAGAAGATCAACAAATGAATGATATCAAGGTTGGCAAGATGATGGGAACAATGAATGATAAAATAAAAAGATTGCATGATGTGATCACCAATATGATTGAGCAACTAGCGTTCTATTTGGAGACCTTGGAACCCAAATTGGTCACACTCTCTTCGCCATCCGAGGAACCAAATGAAGTGAGGGTTTTACCAAATGTTAATGTTGAAATTGATGAAGAAAGGACTTCCATGGGTTTTAATGAGCAAATTGGAGACTCCAAGCAAGAAGAGGAAGTTAGAGACGTTGACAAAACTCCAAGGTATGTCTTAGCCTCCGCCTGATGCACTCATGAAGAAGAGATTTTTTTCATAAAAACAAAGGGGAAACAACTTTTGGAGATGCTATTGACGATGGAGTTGCTCTAGATGGAAAATGCCTAAGCTCTTTCTTCTTTCCCTCATTTGAGATTAAGAAAAATGATGAGCAAGAGAGGAATGCTAAGAAAGTAAAACACATGGGTAGTTGTGAGAAGATAGAAAAAGCTTCACCCCCAAAAGCTCGTATGAAGAAGATAGAATCCCATGACAAGAATGCTTTGGGTTATGGTACTGTTTAAGAAGCTTTAGCATTAGATGGAGCTTGCTTGGAATCTCTTTTCTCTACCACAATGGGGAGAGAGAAAGAAAGTACCAATGATCAAGATAAGGTTGAAAGCACTAAGTTCAAGAAGAAGAAACCCAATGGCAACCACACTCCCACACTTGAACCATCTTCTCACACAATGACACTCATACCTTGGATGTATGACGATGTAGCCATTCATTACAAGGTGAAGTGTAAGAGAAGATGTAAGCCATTTGCAAAGGTTAAAGCGCTCCTCACCACCAAACTTAAGGAGAAAGGTTCAAAGGGTCTTCAAGAGGTCATGAGCAAGGTGCTCAAGCTCGAGCACAAAAATCCGCCATGGAGTGCTCACACTCCTCTCTCACCCGCCTAAAAGTGTAACAAAAGTCAAACTTAGCGACTTTAAACAAAGTGCTCTTGGGAGACACCCCAAACTTATCATTGTACATACTTTATTTTCATGTCATTATATGTTTTCTTGTTATTTTTGATCTTTTGTTGACTGGTTGCAAGGTTCTTGATGGTCTAATGGTCATGGACTTAAGGACAAAGGTGTGTAGGATTGAGGCGATCACTCTCGTTCCCTCCATTCATTTCCAAGGTAATACTCCAAACTTTGTGAATAGCATTTAGAATCATATCTTCTTCTCTCTTTCATACATTGTCTAGCTCTCTCTTAAGCTTCTATTACATAAGGGACTGTGTAATTTAAGTTTGGGAGAGGGTCTATGTGTTATCTAACTTTGTGTGTTTGTGATCTTATTTTGCCTTTTGCATCTTGAGTCTCATGCGTATCATGCATTTTCAATAATTTTGAAAAAATTTGAACTTTTGTGCATTCCATATAGGATTGAGTCTAGAGGCATAGCATATTAGATAGCTTTGCATGAGCATTAGGAGAAATGATAGATTTATCCTTGTAAAGTGTCATTTTTAGAGCTTGATTCAATGTCTTCGTTTCTTGTTGTTTGATGCTTTTGATCTCATGTTGAAATCAAGGATGAACCATATTTCGATCTTGCGTTTCATTACTAGGGTCTTAGCTAAAGCAAGTCTTGATTTGACTTCAATCCTACCTAAGTGAAAATCATAATTTTGACATTGAAATTATCATGCTTGTGCATTGCATAGTGAATTCATGGTTACCATATACATACTTGGGCTCTCTTATCCTTTTCACCACTATTTTGCTAGTCCAAGTAGCCGATTACCATCATTGGAACGGTTTACCATACCTTTAACCTACCCTCCTTTCAAGCCGAAATCTTTAGTGTGCGTATGTGAGGCCTAATTTTTCAAGTAAGCTTAGCAAAAAATGTTGAGTTTAGGGCGACAAGGATAGGTTTGCATGTAGATCAAGCCGAACATCAAAGGCTAGACTAGGCTAGGCTCGTGGGAAACGGCAGTTTTGGGTTTGGTGTGAATGAAAATGTGTGACTAATGGAATTGTGGATAAGAAGTTAGTGGGTTTAAAAGGGAGAAAGTGAAGGTGAAAGGGGAATGCAATATTGTGATGTGGTTAGTGCAAGTTATCAAGAAAAGCTCTTAGTGATAGTTATAGCCTCATAGAAACAAAGGAAAAAGCCAAAAATTGGGTAAGGCATCAATTGGTAAATGATGAGGCAAGGCAAAGTAAAAGAAAGAAAGAAGAGCTAAAGAAACAACAAAAAGAAGCACGAGACCGCAAGATTCAATGGAGAAGAAGAAATTCCCCAAGTGAGAAAGGATGAAGTGGAAGAAGGAGTTCACGCATGGGACATGAAGGCAAAAAGGCCAAGTGAGAAAAGGGTAGCTTATGATGAAGACTTCATGGGTAGATATGCTAGGGTTATAGACGATTTGGGCATTGGGTAGATGTGAGTCTATCCTTGTATGCATAGATGTGAGTCTATCCTTGTATACATTGATTCACTTGAAAAAATTAATGAATGTTAAAGGATTGGATAATATTAATGCTTGTGTAGGTTAAGGCTTGAATTTGATTCGTTTAGGGAAGGATATGGGTAGCTCTTTTTAAGTAGACTTGTTTGATCGCATCTTAGACCTAGAAACTTGGACATTGAGTTGAATTCTTTTTATGGCACTTTTGGATTTGAGCTCCAATTTTTAGGTTTCTACCTTTTCTTACTCTTGTTTGCTTGAGGACAAGCAAAGGTTTAAGTTTGGGAGAGTCAAATTGATTCTTGATGTCTAGGGGGATTCAATTTAATTAAATTTAACTAATCTAGCATTTGGGTAGATTAGGGGGATTCTAGGTTGATTCTTGATGTCTAGGGTTTAATTAACTTGTTTCCTTTCTTATTTAGAGGTTTTAATGCTAGATTATACTTGAGAAAGCTAATCTAGAGCTAATGACATTTCATGCACACCAAGTGTTTGATGAAATGCCTCTTGAGCTAAATAATATATTTTAATACCTAGCTCATGAGAGTGAATGTCTATGGTGAATTTTAGTTAATGGAACTTGTGTTTAATGTTTATTAACTACATTTTCACAAATGAGAGTTTGTTCTTGAATTTGTAATTAGTGAAATGATTAGTGTTAAGAGATTAGATTAATCTTGATTAGTGTTCTAGGCTTAAGGAAATGCATT
Source organism: Eutrema yunnanense (assembly GCA_002933935.1). Taxonomy (NCBI): domain Eukaryota; kingdom Viridiplantae; phylum Streptophyta; class Magnoliopsida; order Brassicales; family Brassicaceae; genus Eutrema; species Eutrema yunnanense. Next base: position 36,859 of record PKML01051116.1, read on the forward strand.
TATATGATTGTTTAGACAACATTTATTAGCTTGGATTCCCCTAAATCAATTGCCTTGCCCAAAGATCCTCCTTTAATCATTGTCTTAACCTCTTTTAGTGTATTGTTCTTGTTTGTTTGTTTTAATTTGGACCATTAGGTTGCTAAATAATATAAACCACATTTGTTTGCTTAGCTTAAGTCATTTCTTGCATTCCTAGTGTGTTGTTCTTTGTGCCTCCTTGGATTGATCCCCAAGTGCTACAACGATAGCATTTGGGTAATTGGTTTGGATACACACAATTATCCAACTATCAATTGGCGCCGTTGCCGGGGAGGCTATAGCAATAACCATTAGGATTTAGATTTTGGTTGAGACTAAGCTTTTATTTTCACTATGTTAATGCATATCACTAAGAGTATGCATCTCGTTGAGATGATGAATTTTATTTTATTTATTATTACTAACTTGTCTTCCTTAGCTCTTTTGTGCTTTCAAAGGTACTAAGATCAATGGAAGAGACATGGGAAGATAAGATCAATTCAGGTGTTTGATGCGGTCAATCAAAAAGTCATTCTTGAAGATCTTCAACCTCAAGAGATGGACAACCAAGGTAGCATCTCTCAAGTTCCAAAACCTCAAGAAATGACACAACTTCAAAGAAAGCCACGTCCTCAAGTGTTGACATCAAGTCCGACCCAAGCTCCAAGGGACAAGCCAACGGTTGGAAGCTTTGACACTCCTTGTTGTCGTGGATTGAGGTATGGTGTCCACCCTCCTCCAATTAAAGCCAAGGCTTATGAGATCAAAGCAAGCTTGGTTAGATTGATTCAAGAGTCTAGGTTCTTGGGGACGAAGGAGGAGAATCCTTATGATCATTTGGACTCCTTTGAGAGATTGTGTGACACAATTAGGATTAAAGGATTGCCCCATGAGTGTATCAAGCTCATCTTGTTTCCGTATTCTCTTGGAGAAAAGGCAAGCCGATGGGAGAGAGCAATACCTTCCCACTTGGTCAAGTCTTGGGATGATTGCAAAGAGATCTTCCTTAATAAGTTCTATCCCATCAAAAGAACGATCAAAACTAGGAAGGACATCTTGAGCTTCAAGCAAGGCACACATGAGAGTTTTGATAATGCGTGGGGAAGACTCAAGGGATACACTCGAGATTGTCCCCATCATGGGTTCAAGAAAGGAGCCATTCTTAGCATCTTCTATTGGGGAGTTAACCAAGAGCACAAATGGATGTTGGATGCCGCTAGCAAAAGGTGTTTCGCAAACGTCACCGTCGAGCAAGGAGAGCTACTTGTTGAGAACTTTGCTAAGAGTCTTGAAAGCTATGTGGAGAGGAATAATACGACCCCTCTAGAAGGATCATGTCAATACTCTAAATTTAAAGGCTTGCAAGATGAATTGGATACAACGGAAAAGCTCATAGGTGTGCAACAAAGAGAGGTGCTCCATCAATTCTTAGAAGATCAACAAATGAATGATATCAAGGTTGGCAAGATGATGGGAACAATGAATGATAAAATAAAGAGATTGCATGATGAGATCACCAATAAGATTGAGCAACTAGCGTTCCATTTGGAGACCTTGGAACCCAAATTGGTCACACTCTCTTCGCCATCTGAGGAACCAAATGAAGTGAGGGTTTTACCAAATGTTAATGTTGAAATTGATGAAGAAAGGACTTCCATGGGTTTTAATGAGCAAATTGGAGATTCCAAGCAAGAAGAGGAAGTTAGAGACGTTGACAAAACTCCAAGGTATGTCTTAGCCTCCGTCCGATGCACTCATGAAGAAGAGAATTTTTTGAGAAAAACAAAGCGGAAAAAACTTTTGGAGATGCTATTGACGATGGAATTGCTCTAGATGGAAAATGCCTAAGCTCTTTCTTCTTTCCCTCATTTGAGATTAAGAAAAATGATGAGCAAGAGAGGAATGCTAAGAAAGTAAAAGACATGGGTAGTTGTGAGAAGATAGAAAAAGCTTCACCCCCAAAAGCTCATATGAAGAAGATAGAATCCCATGACAAGAATGCTTTGGGTTATGGTATTGTTGAAGAAGAATTAGCATTAGATGGAGCTTGCTTGAAATCTCTTTTCTCTACCACAATGGGGAGAGAGAAAGAAAGTACCAATGATCAAGATAAGGGTGAAAGCACTAAGTTCAAGAAGAAGAAACCCAATGGCAACCACCCTCCCACACTTGAACCATCTTCTCACACAATGACACTCATACCTTGGACGTATGACGATGTAGCCATTCATTACAAGGTGAAGTGTAAGAGAAGATGTAAGCCATTTGCAAAGGTTAAAGCGCTCCTCACCACCAAACTTAAGCAGAAAGGTTCCAAGGGTCTTCAAGAGGTCATGAGCAAGGTGCTCAAGCTCGAGCTCTAAGATCCGCCATGGAGTGCTCACACTCCTCTCTCACCCGCCTAAAACGGTAACAAAAGTCAAACTTAGTGACTTTAAACAAAGTGCTCTTGGGAGACACCCCAAATTTATCATTGTACATACTTTATTTTCATGTCTTTATATGTTTTCTTGTTTTTTTTGATCTTTTGTTGAGTGGTTGCAAGGTTCTTGATGGTCTAATGGTCATGGACTTAAGGACAAAGGTGTGTAGGATTGAGGCGATCACTCTCGTTCCCTCCATTCATTTCCAAGGTAATACTCCAAACTTTGTGAATAGCATTTAGAATCATATCTTCTTCTCTCTTTCATACATTGTCTAGCTCTCCCTTAAGCTTCTATTACACAAGGGACTGTGTAATTTAAGTTTGGGAGAGGGTCTATGTGTTATCTAACTTTGTGTGTTTGTGATCTTATTTTGCCTTTTGCATCTTGAGTCTCATGCATATCATGCATTTTCAATAATTTTGAAAAAATTTGAACTTTTGTGCATTCCATATAGGATTGAGTCTAGATGCATAGCATATTAGATAGCTTTGCATGAGCATTAGGAGCAATGATAGATTTATCCTTGTAAAGTGTCATTTTTAGAGCTTGATTCAATGTCTTCGTTGCTTGTCGTTTCATGCTATTGATCTCATGTTGAAATCAAGGATGAACCATATTTCGATTTTGCGTTTCATTACTAGGGTCTTAGCTAAAGCAAGTCTTGATTTGATTTCAATCCTACCTAAGTGAAAACCATAATTTTGACATTGAAATTATCATGCTTCTGCATTGAATAGTGAATTCATGGTTACCATATACATACTTGGGCTCTCTTATCCTTTTCACCACTCTTTTGCTAGACCAAGTAGCCAATTCCCATCATTGGAACGGTTTACCATACCTTTAACCTACCCTCCTTCCAAGCCGAAATCTTTAGTGTGCGTATGTGAGGCCTGATTTTTCGAGTAAGCTTGGCAAAAAGTGTTGAGTTTAGGGCGACAAGGATAGGTTTGCATGGAGATCTAGCCGAACATCAAAGGCTAGACTAGGCTAGGCTCGTGGGAAACGGAAGTTTTGGGTTTGGTGTGAACGAAAATGTGTGACTAATGGAATTGTGGATAAGAAGGAAGTGGGTTCAAAAGGGAGAAAGTGAAGGTGAAAGCGGAATGCAATATTGTGATGTGGTTAGTGCAAGTTATCAAGAAAAGCTCTTAGTGATAGTTATAGCCTCATAGAAACAAAGGAAAAAGCCAAAAATTGGGTAAGGCATCAATTGGTAAATGATGAGGCAAGGCAAAGAAAAAGAAAGAAAGAAGAGCTAAAGAAACAACAAAAGAAGCACGAGACCGCAACATTCAATGGAGAAGAAGATATTCTCCAAGTAAGAAAGGATGAAGTGGAAGAAGGAGTGCACGCATGGGACATGAAGGCAAAACGGCCAAGTGAGAAAAGGGTAGCTTAGGATGAAGACTTCATGGGTAGATATGCTAGGGTTATAGACGATTTGGGCATTGGGTAGATGTGAGTCTATCCTTGTATGCATAGATTGCCTTTTACTCTTAGCATTTTGCTAAAGCTTGCTCATTCATTGAGAGAATCCCTTTCATTGGAATAATCTCATACATTTGAGATCATCTTTATCTCAAGACCTTCACCCTAGCCAAATGGATTCACTTGCCTTGCATGAGCATGATTCACTTGAAACAATTAATGAATGTTAAAGGATTGAATGATATTAATGCTTGTGTAGGTTAAGGCTTGAATTTGATTCGTTTAGGGAAAGATATGGCTAGCTCTTTTTGAGTAGACTTGTTTGATCGCATCTTATACCTAGAAACTTGGACATTGAGTTGAATTATTTTTATGGCACTTTTGGTTTTGAGGTCCAATTTTTAGGCTTCTACCTTTTCTTACTCTTGTTCGCTTGAGGACAAACAAATGTTTAAGTTTGGGGGAGTTGACATACTCATATATTGCATGTTTTGGCATGCATCTCACTTAAAGTTTTGTGTCATTTACATGCATAATCATGGTTTTGTCTTGCATTTCGGTCTCTTTTAGAAATTATGACATATTGCATTAGGTATAGTGAGTTCTTGCATGTTTTGGAGTACTTTCTAGGTGATTGGAGACAATTTAGGAATATTTGGAGAGTTGGACCAAAGTAGAGTGCAAGGTCCATCCGACACACCGGAAAGATGTGGCTGGAAGGAGGCCCTCCGATCTGAGTCGGCTTGGATGACCTTCATCAATGTTGTAGAAGGGTGAGTGATCTGTCTACCAAAGTTAGATTCAGGCCATTCGGACGTGTGGTTCGGGAGTTACGGTCATTTTACCAGAGATAAGTCCGCCTGCCGAGTAAGCTTCGACTTACACCGACGCCACGGAGCGATGCAACTTATCGGTGGAGGTCCAGCCCCTTCTTACATCGACCTGTTACCTCGATGCTTCACCTCAGGACAGTTACATAGACTCCACAGGTCGATGCAACTGATCGATGCAGCACCAGCCGAAGTGACTCAAAGATCAGGCCAAATGAAGACCTTTCCGTGCCCAGTTTAATCTGAGGTATTCATGAAAGTCATATACAATCGAGCTGACGTTCGTTTAGTGGTAGTTTCATGTCATTCAGATCGGCCGTTCAAGAGATATGACAAATATAGCAAGGACGTGTCTGTCTGGCATCCAAAAGAGTTCTGCTCCATATACAATGTCTGAAAGATTAACCCAGACAAAGGGATTCCACTCCGATTCAGCTTCTGCGTTCTTTATAGAAGTTGTAGATAATTGAGTTGGCTATCTTCTGGAGTAAGATTCAGGTCATTCAGATGTCAGGTACAGGAGTTATGGCCGATTCACTGAAGACGTATGCAAGTTTCGGCCGGGTCAATACCCGGTTTGTCCCGGGTTGACCCGGTCCGACCCAGCTCAAGAAAACACTTTTAAATATTGTTGAGACCCATTTTTTAGATCTATCTCCTTTTTATGCTTTTTCTCTCAAGAACAAAAACCTCTCTTTTTAGGGTTTTTGGGATTTTTCTCAAGTTTCTTTTGATTTATGAAAGTTTGAGTTTAATTCTTGTGTTCTTTCTTTAATCTTTCATCTTTCTAATCTCTAATCATGATTAACATCACCTCTTTCACAAGATTTGGTGTGTTCCTTATGATTAGTGAGTAGAACATTCTTGGATCATTTGGGTTTGGTAGATTAGGGGGATTCTAGGTTGATTCTTGATGTATAGGGTTTAATTAACTTGTTTTCTTTCTTATTTAGAGGTTTTAATGCTAGATTATACTTGAGAAGGCTAATTTAGAGCTAAGGATATTTCATGCACACCAAGTGTTTGATGAAATGCCTCTTGAGCTAAATAAGAGATTTTCATACCTAGCTCATGAGAGTGAATGTCTAGGGTGAATTTTAGTTAATGGAACTTGTGTTTAATCTTTATTAATTACACTAGCTAGTTACCCGCGCTACGCTGCGGAATTTTATATATATATAATATTTTCTTAATTTAATATTATGTTTTATTTGATAAATCTTTTCAAAAACATTTAAAATCTTTTTTACTAATCTGTTATTTTCTCTCCAATTGAGTTATTTTTAACATACACATAATTATCATTGACCTACAAAAAACAGCGTGAATCAAAATTTTGTTGACTTTAGATTTTAGTGAACCAACTTCTATCATTTTTTGAATCATTGTTGATTCGTTCATTTTCAATAACTTCGGCATGTTGGAGGTTATTATCATATTTGACTGTTTTCTTAACCTAATTTATTACTTTCGCATCCAATAACTTTTACCCAATAACTTATCATAAGATGGCATCTTAGCTGTCAACAAAAACACAAAACTTTGAAAAACACTTTCTTATGGTTTACAAAAATAAAACCATGAACTCAAAGAAAATCATAAAAAAATTCAAAAATTCAAGCGAACTCTTTCATTTCTTGTTCGTAGACAAATCCTCTTCTTCCTCTTCTTCTTTATCACCACCGTTAACTACAATCCATATGATCGCTTCCTCTGACATGCACTTGATGCATGCCTTCCGTAACGGCGAATCTTTGACCTCGAGACCGCACTCACTTCCATTCTACTGTCATATCTCAAAAACTCCGCCGCTTCAACTCCTTGATCCTCTAACCTCGTGAGACCGCATTCACTTTTACTCCACCGTTATAACTCATAAACTATTCAGCTTCGACTCTCTGATCCACCTAATCTGCCTCGCCTCTTTCTCTTTCTCACTCTCCTCCGCCGTCTTCATATTCACAAGTTCTCGCAGCTTCGGTTCCCCTCATTGGTACGATTTCGACGTTTTTAGGTTCGATTCTTCTTCTTCAACCACCATATTTTTCTCTTTCTAAATTTGTAAATATTTTTTACATTTCATAATTTGAATTAATTGAAATTCTAATCTCGCGTTTGACATATATTTGAAACTAATAATTATGAAAAAAACAAAAGTGTATTTTGTAATGTATTTATAATGTATCATTATTTACTTGTTCTCATTATATAATTATAAATTATTGAACGATCCATATTTTTTATTCTCAACAAGTCAACATTGAAGTTTGTGAGAATCTTAAAAGATTAACTAAGAGATAACTCTTAAATAGAAAAAATAAAAAATGTTAATGTTTTACACTATAATCAAATCAATAATCAAATTATTCAAAAAAGTGATGTGTATTAATGTTTTAATTTGATTGGCTGAGATTTTAAATGAGGTGTTAACACCAAAATCATTGAAAAAACTTATGTGTCAATCATATGGAAAGACTTAGTGTTTTTATTGTATTGATTTTCACAAATGAGAGTTTGTTCTTGAATTTGTAATTAGTGAAATAATTAGTGTTAAGAGATTAGATTAATCTTGATTAGTGTTCTAGGCTTAAGGAAATGCACTTATATGATTGTTTAGACATCATTTATTAGCTTGGATTCCCCCAAATCAATTGCCTTGCCCAAAGATCCTCCTTTAATCATTGTCTTAATCTCTTTTAGTGTCTTGTTCTTGTTTGTTTGTTTTAATTTGAACCATGATGTTGCTAGATAATCAAAAGCACCTTTGTTTGCTTAGCTTAAGTCATTTCTTGCATTCCTAGTATGTTGTTCTTTGTGCCTCCTTGGATTGATCCCCAAGTGCTACAATGATAGCATTTGGGTAATTGGTTTGGATACACACAATTATCCAACTATCAATTTGGTGCGGTCGGAAATCCGTCGGAAATCAAATTTAATTAATCGCCTCGATTTGAGCAATTTTTGTTTGGCGGTTTAAATTTGCGGATAAATTTCAGGATCTGTCGGAAATTCCTTAAAATTTTCTGAGGGATTTTCAACGGATCTTGATATTTTGATGTTTTACACTTAGCATTTTTTCGAGTGTAAAACAATAAAATCTCAAAGTCCGTCGGAAATCCCTCTGTAATTTCCGAAGGATTTCCGACGGTTTAGTGTATAAGGTTTATATTTTCAAGATTTCATAAAATTTAGTGTTTAATAGCGATTACTGTCACTTAGTAATAAGGTAAACCTTTTAAAACCAAACAAAATACGTTATTCCAGATTTTGTAGCAATCGATCTAACAACCACTTTAAGATTTCATAAAAACACATAGAACATCTAAGAACACTTATGTGTTTGATTAGGGTTTCAATTAAAAAGTTCAAAATGTTTGATTCTTAAAAACATTTCATAGAAAGTAGTTTTAATTTATTACTTCTACATTTATCAAGACCAAACATGTTCAAAATCTGGCATTACTCCATCATATGGCTCAAAATTTAGTCTAGTTTGGTGATGGGAGTGGCGAGTGGCAACATCTGGCATTACTCCATCATATGGCTCAAAATGATACCGCTCATTCCCATACTTATGCTCGGGAGAGAACATACTATCAACTTCATCTTCGGACCCATTGGAGTCCTCGGTGGTGTCCTTCCTCGCGGTTTTCGCCATCTTGACTCCCTTCTTGCGGATGAGATCGATTGGTGGATCCATTGCCGGGTTGTAGCAGTTGTCCTTGGTGGGGTAGAAGAAGATGTTCCTCTTCCCTTAGAGACTAGTGAGAGAGGCGTTAGTCAACAATATTTGAACCAGTTCCTTCCTGTGGATCTAAAGATTGTATGCAAACTTGCTTCCAAGCTTTCCCTTAAGGAATTTGGTTCTTGTGAGATAGGCTTCATCCAATTGCTTCACTTCCTCATTGTTAACCGCTAACTTGACCCCCTTAGCCCTTAGGATAGGTGTGATTAGCCACCCAATACTAACCATGGACTTCTTCCCCTTGGTGGCCCATGCCCATGTGATAGTAGAATTTTATCGTGTGTAGAATCAATTAATCTAGATGCTATGTAGCATAAGAGGTATCGAATCCAAATGGGTTAAGTTCCAAACACCAAGAATTCATAAAACTACCTAATTCAAGCCAAACAAGGTTGTTTTAGTGTTTAATCTAATAAGCAAATCCAAATTAAAAGCAAACAAACAAGAACTAACAATACTAAACGAGATTGAATGCTATAAAAAGGCGAATCCAAGGATGATGGTATGGAAATAGAGTGACCTTATAGCTAGTCTTTGATGTCCAATCAAACACACAATGCTAATCCCTAGGTTAAGATCACTAATTATGACTAATGTTCTCTCAAGGCACTAATCACTTTACTAATCACTAAATCAAGATCAAATTAACTCTCATTTGTGATGAAATGATTAGCAAGCATTAAGATCAATATTGAAATCAACCAATTAAGCATGTTTATCTCTTACTAAGCTCTTTGGGGAATTTAATCAAACACCTTGTGGGTGTGAAATTCCCTAAGATCTAGATTAGCTCTCTCAAGCCAAATCTAGGATCAAGATCACTTAGCAAGAAGGGAAATCAATAAATCTAAACCCTAAACATCATAAACCATTTATTAGATCACCCTAAATCAACACCATCCTTAGATCTTAGGAAACTACTCACTAACCATGATGAACCCAACAAATCCCATGAAGAACATGTTAAAACCCATGATTAGATGATTATATGATTAAGAAAGAAGAGATAGATGATAGAGATTAAGAGAATAAAGATTAAATTGCATAAATCAAAATGATCTCTCTTACAATCACTTAGAACTCTCAAGGGAATGGTTTTTGCAAAAAAAAAGAGATAGATCCTAAAAACTTAGGCTTTCAAGTATTTATAAGAAAGCTGGGCGACTGGGTCAACCAGGAACAAACCGGGTGTTTACCCGGCCGAAACTGTGTCGTTTTCTTCACACTGGACGGTGGCGGGCCGGTGTGCATGGGTCGGTGTTGCTTTTGTCTTCACACGGGCTAGGGACACCGGTGGGGAAGGGTCGCTGTGCATATTTTCAGGACTTGGTCGGGGTTGTGAAGGTCATGGGCCGGTGCCCATATCATGCCTCCACACCGGCTAAGTACACCGGCTAAAGACAGGTCGGTTTTGGGCGCCATTAAGCTGAACACCGAGTGGCCATTAGCCGGTGTAAGAAAGACCATGGGCTGGTGCCCATTTCCTGCCTCCACACCGGTTAAGTGCACCAGCTGAAGACCAATCAGTTTTGGACGCCATGAAGCTGAGCACTGAGTGGCCATTAGCCGTTGTACGAATGACCATGGGCCGGTGCCCATTTCCTGCCTCCAGACCGGCTAAGTGCACCGGCTGAAGACTAGTCGGTTTTCGACGCCATGAAGCTGAACACCGAGTGGCCGTTAGCCGGTTTAAGAATGGCCATGGGCTGGTGCCCATTTTATGCCTCCACACCGGTTAAGTGCACCGGCCAAGGGCTGGCCGGTGTGCTTGTCTCCTGATATATCATGGTTTTTACCCGTTTTAGGCCATGATATAAGTCCGTTTTATAGAGTCTTTATTCTATTTCGTAGTGTTTTAGAGTCTTTTACATGTTATAGCAGTTTTGGAGCATAATTGGAGATATTGGAGCTTTCTGGAGCATTCTGGAGCGAAGCAGAAGATCCGTGTAGCTAAGACATCAAAATCACCTGAGTATCGATCGATACTGCCTAGTATCGATCGATACCCGTCGAGGAAATAGAAGGATCGCGACTTATTGAAGAGTTGAAGAATTGCAGAATTGGCCCAGAAGACTTTAATATTTACAAGAAGGCCCAAAACGTGTTTTAGCTATATAATTAGGTTTTACAGCCACTTTTAGGCTATGCTTTATTTTACTTTGATTATACTTTTGGTTTTTAGAGAGACAACTCTGAACTCCTGTTTTGATTTATTTCTTTGATGATCTATTCAGTTATGTTGATTGTTTCATTCTCCATGTCTGAGTAGATCCACTTTAGGTTCAGGATTCTCATAAGGGTTTTCTCTGAATGTTAGGTTGATTAGTTTATTAGGATTCACCATCTGAATTAGTTCTTCACCTTAGGTTGTGTTCAAAGCTAATTCTAGGTTGACGAATCTGGAACTTAGATCTTAGGATAATTGATTTGGCATGACAGTGCAATTAATTGCCTGATAAAACCTTATGTGAGCAAATTGATTATTCGCAAAGAGATTTGGTTTAATTGATTTGTGAACACATCAAACCTGATATTAAAGCTGATTTAGACTTTAGGATTCGCAAAGAGATTTGGAATTCCTAAGATTTAGATTTAGATAATTCTCGCAACGACAGTTGGTTAATTATACCTTAGTGATTTGAGTTCAAGAACTGCGCTAAATCTGAATCCTGCTAGTTAGTTTATTTGCATTCATTGATTTCAAGAACGAGTCTATATACCTAGGATACCTTATCCCAGAGCTGCTGGGAAGACTAAGAAGGAGGTTGAGGACGCCAGATGCCAGGCTACACTGGATAAGCTGATTGTGGAGCATCCTTCTGATGATGATGTATCTGCCAGGGACGATTCAACTGCAATAGTATCGATCGATACCCTACCTGGTGTCGATCGATACCCCTCGCAGATTAACCCAGAAATTGTGAAAACACCTGAGTTGATCGAATAAAGAATTCGCAAGCCCAAGAAGCTGAATCCTATTCCTCGACACCTCAGAGATCCCATTTCTCCAAAGCAGCTGCGTGGCTTTGAGAAGGTGGTACGAAGGATCTCCTATGAATCGTCTTTTGAAGAAGCTCTAGAGTCCCGTCCTCTGCTAAGTCACTTCAAGGATTGCAGAGAAACTGAAGAAGAGATTAAATCACTCTTCATTAAGGCCAGAGGTACACCACCTCCACTGAGACAATTGACTAAGAGGGAAGACCCAGGATTATTCTCAGTTCCATGCTGTATCTCTGGAGTTGAATTCAAAGAGTCTCTCGTTGACTCAGGGGCCTGCGTCAATGTCATGTCAAGGGCAATCGCAGAGAGATTGGGAACTGATATTCAACCTCCCAAGACATCTATCACATTCGCGAACTCTTCAACCTCAACTCCATATGGTGCAATCACTGATTTGATGATCACAATAGGAGATTGCCTGGTTCCTACTGATTTTCAGGTTGTAGAGATGAGTGCAATATCTCGTACGCAATTGATTTTTGGAAGACCGTTCATGGCTACGGTTGGTGCCATTATGGACACACCCAGCAAGCACATCTCGTTCTCATACATTGACAAGGAGGTGTACTACAAAGCCATCCCTAGAGGAACTCCCACACGTATCTCTTGCATCGATGCTGTAATAGGAGCGACGTTGGTACAAGATCTTTTGGAAGAATCTCCTGACAAGCCAACTGTCATAGACGATTCAGTTGAACTGACCAGCATCCCCTAGAAATTTGTCAAGAAGGCTAAGGCAACAAAGAAGAAGGCCAAGAGCAAAATGGTCGAGAATCCCCATGTCACTTTGACCCCTCAGAACTATGATGGAGATTCGATTGAGTACAAGGTGAAGTGGAAAGGAGCCTCGAAACCATTCTCTAAGGCTAGAGTACTTCTTACTTCGGAGCTGAAGGAAAAAGGGCAAGAGTTTGTGGATGGTTTGTTGAGCAAAACTCTGAAGATAGCAATGTCAAGTTGTGGAGCCTGTTTTGGTGCAAGCTCTCATTCTTATCATGCCTGAAGGGCGTTACAGTCAAACTAATGACGTTAAACAAGCGCTTGGTGGGAGGCAACCCACTGGTGAGTATATATATATAAGTATTTTTCTATTATTTTTCGTTTTGTGTCAGGATAAACAAGGAGCAAACTCGAAATCGCCAGAGTGTCGATCGATACCCTTCCGTATCGGTAGATACCCTACGCGTTCGGGAAAGGTTCATGTCGACTTAAGCCTGGTATCGATCGATACCAGGCTGTGTGTCGGTCGATACTCAATGTTCCAGCAAGGTAACTTCTTGTTTTTCCCAATTTTATTCTGTTCTTTTGTTTTCTTCCACTGACTCTAGGCTAGATAACACTAGGGACAGTGTTGTTCAAGTCTGGGGGAGGTGTCTGCTGACATTGTGTTTGTTTTTCTTAGAGTCAGTTGTTTTATCGAGTCAAAAACGTTTTATTGAGTCAAAACTTGTTGGAGATGATGATCCTGTGCTTGAACCTATTGATGTGATTTTGATTTTAAGTGCACAGTGTTATGGGATCAGCTCTAGATCGACTAATGAAAAATCCAAGGACTGACCAGTTGACTAGAAAACATCCATGTCTCCAGCAGAGTTCTTCTGAAGCCTGAGCCAAATTTTTGCACTTCATCAATGTGGTTAGTGTTTAAAGAGCTTGATTCATCATTCATATCTGACAAAGGAACCCATGTGTTTAGAGTAATGGTATCTCTCTCCCTGTTATAAGTTGATAAATAAGAGCATAAAAGATTGAAATGATTTTCTTCTGAGTAGAGGGTTAGGAAAATTTCCAGCGATCCCATTATTCTACTTAAGAGGGAATGATCACACAAAGGTTGAAAGCGAGGTTAGGAAAATTTCCCGTGATGCCATTATTCGCCTACATCCTTTGATACATTGAGAGGGAAGAACCGGGGATTCGGTGGCTAACACCATCAATACTCGCGTCTCATACCTTGATGTGTATATGCAAAGCTGAAAATAAAAAAAAGAGAAAATAATAAGAAATAAGTCTGGGGGAGAGAAATAATACCAAAAAGTGTGAAAAAGGATGGTTTCTTGTTATGATATTGTATGGGAAAGAATCTAGAAGGTTCTTGGTATTAATCACAGCGATGAAACTGGTGAGGATGGCTTAATTGAACAATGATGTGAGATAATGAGTGTAGTCTGGGAAGCTGCGAATGTCTACGGAGAAGTACATGGTGGTTAGATCAAAAAACTGGTTAGGTGACATTTGGGTTCTTGGGAAAATGGTCATTGCAGCGTTTCAAGAACATGTGAGTCTCCGCATTTTCAAACCTCTTTCTCTAGTTTAGTTTTATGTTTTGCTTGAGGGCAAGCAAAGGCTAAGTCTGGGGAGCTGATATATCATGGTTTTTACTCGTTTTAGGCCATGATATAAGTCCGTTTTATAGAGTCTTTATTCTATTTTGTAGTGTTTTAGAGTCTTTTACATGTTATAGCACTTTTGGAGCATAATTGGAGATATTGGAGCTTTCTGGAGCATTCTGGAGCGAAGCAGAAGATTCGTGTAGCTGAGACATCAAAATCACCTGAGTATCGATCGATACTGCCTAGTATCGATCGATACCCGTCGAGGAAACAGAAGGATCGCGACTTATTGAAGAGTTGAAGAATTGCAGAATTGGCCCAGAAGACTTTAATATTTACAAGAAGGCCCAGAACGTGTTTTAGCTATATAATTAGGCTATGCTTTATTTTACTTTAGTTATACTTTTGGTTTTTAAAGACACAACTCTGAACTCCTGTTTTGATTGATTTCTTTGATGATCTATTCAGTTATGTTGATTGTTTCATTCTCCATGTCTGAGTAGATCCACTTTAGGTTCAGGGTTCTCATAAGGGTTTTCTCTGAATGTTAGGTTGATTAGTTTATTAGGATTCACCATCTGAATTAGTTCTTTACCTTAGGTTGTGTTCAAAGCTAATTTTAGGTTGACGAATATGGAACTTAGATCTTAGGATAATTGATTTGGCACGACAGTGCGATTAATTGACTGATAGAACTTTAGGTGAGCAAATTGATTATTCGCAAAGAGATTTGGTTTAATTGATTTGTGAACACATCAAACCTGATATTAAAGCTGATTTAGACTTTAGGATTCGCAAAGGGATTTGGAATTCCTAGGATTTAGATTTAGATAATTCTCGCAACGACATTTGGTTAATTATACCTTAGTGATTTGAGTTCAAGAACTGCGCTAAATCTGAATCCTGCTAGTTAGTTTATCTGCATTCATTGATTTCCTGATAAATACCCTGAGCCTATCTTTCTCCAATTGAATTACAACACTTTTAATTTCTGCACTGCTTTCAATTTCATTTTATTTGCTTAGCTTGATTTGAGACTATATAATCTATTGAGTGATCTCCGTGAGTCTTTGTGGTTCGACCCCTAACTATATTACAACTACTGCTTTAGTACTGTTAGGGTATTAATTTGAGCATATCATCTCCAACTCCTACTTTCTTTCTAAACTCCCCTCCTTGATCTAAAACCGATTGTGCATGGCTCCAAGGTCTTCCAATCACCTCCATAATGTATCCAAGTACCTAGAAAACACTCCAAATGATGCAAGACTCACTAGGACCTAATACAAACTAGCTAAACTCTCATTTGGACCAAAACACTAAAGAAAACTATGATTATACATACATGAGACTAAAAACACTAAGATAAATGTATGCTAAATTGAGTAAAATATGAGAGTATCAACTCCCCCAAACTTATTCCTTTGATTGACCTCAAGCAAACAAATAAGAACAAGAAGAGAGAGGGGTTTGAAGGTGGGAGCTCAAATCCACAACTATCATTAAAAAAACTCAAAGCCCAATGTCCAAGTCGTTAGCCCTAGGATGCGATCAAACAAGTCTACTCAAAAAGAGCTAGCCATATCCATCCCTACAGGAATCAAGCCCAAGTTTCAACCTACACAAGCATTCCTATCCTCCAATCCTTTGACATTCATTTAATTGTTTCAAGTGAATCATGTTCATGGAAGACAAGTGAATTCATTTGGCTATGGTAAAAGTCTCGAGATTGAGATGATATCAAATGTATGTGGTTACTCTAATGCAATGGATCTCTCTATGAATGAGCAAGCTTTAGCCAAATGCTAAGAGTAAACGACAACCTATGCATACAAGGATAAATTTACATCTACCAAATGCCCCAATTGTCTTTGACTCCTAGATATAAACCCGTGAAGCTTTCTCTTAGGTTACTCTTTCTCAACGCATCTTTCTTTCATGATCCACATTTAATTGTCGTCTCTTCATCTTCTCACTTAGGAAGTTGTCTTTCTTCATGCTTGACTCATGGTATAATGTTTTCACTTTATTTCCTTTAGCTCTTCTTGTTGACTTTTTGTTTTACCTCCATCTTCATCACTTTGATGTTTTAGCCATCTTTTTGGCTTCATTTATTTTCTTTCAAATACTTGGAGACTAACCTTAATGTTAGAGCTAACTTAAAAATTTTCCACCAAATATATATATTCGACAATCTCCCCTTCTTTACCTTTTCTTTCCTTTGGCCTCACTTCTCTTCTCCACCACAATCTCATTGATCATACAATTTTGTTCCTACCAAACCCCAAAACTTCCCTTCCTATCTTGTCTAGCCTAGTCTAGTCCTTGATGTTGGGCTAGATCTACATACAAACCTATCCTTATCGCCATAAACTCAACACTTTTTCCTAAGCTTACTCGAAAAATTAGGCCTTACAATCGCAAAGATTTGGCTTGAAAGGAGGGTAGGTTAAAGGTATGGTTAACCGTTCCAATGATGGGAACCAGCAATTTGAGCTAACAAGAGGGTGGTGAATTAGATAAGAAAGCTCAAATATGTATGTGGTATCCATGAATTCACTATGAGATGCATAAACATGATAATTAAAATGTCAAGATTATGGTTCTCACTTAAGTAGGATTGGACTTAATTCACAACTTGCTTTAGCTAAGACATGAGTAATGAAACACGAGATCAAAATATGGTTCATCTTTGATTTCAAACTCAATCAAAAGCATCGAACAACTAGCAACGAGGGCATTCAACCAAACTCTTAAAATGATACTCTACAAGGAAGATTATGAATGCAATACCTATATGCAAACTAGACTCGATCTTAACCATGAAATTCAACTAGATGATTTATTTTTGAATTTCAAAATTTTCAAATGCATATGAATGCAATACCTATATGTAAACTAGACTCGATCTTAACCATGAAATGCAACTAGATTATCTATTTTTTATTTTCAAATTTTCAAATTTTGTTTTATTGTTTGTGTGTTTTTCAATGCCTTATATGAATGAATGAATGCAAAAGACTCAAGATGTAAAAAATCAAAATAAGAACACAAGAACCAAGATTAGATACCGGTCCCTCCCCCAAACTTAAATCACACCGTCCCGGTGTGAAATAAAATCAAGGAAGAGACCTAAAACAAAAATAAACCATTCTTCCTTTTTACCACTCTTGTTAGCCCAAGTAGCCGATCCCCATCTTTGGGACGGTTATCCTCACACTTAAATTACCCTCCTTTCAAACCTAAATCTTTAGTGATTGTTGTGAGGCCTATATTTTTTTCGAATGGACTTGGCAAAAAGTGTTGGGTTTAGAGCGACAGGGAAAGGCTTTCATGTAGATTTAGCTCGCACGTCATCGGACTAAGCATAGGTTAGGCTAGATGGAATGGGAGTTTGGGGTGGAATGAAAAGAGAAAGTCTTGGGCGGGTAATGCAAAGAAAAGGTGGAAATAAGGAAAAGAGTTGGAGAAGAAGAAGGGGAAAAGCTAATGATTGAAATGGTTGGCAAGGAATGTTTGGTATAGCTCAAGGTGTTTAAGAAGAGGTGGTCTCTACCTACAAAAAGAAGAAAAGAAGAGAAAGAGACCAAATAAGGAAAGCAAAGAGCCAAGCCAAGTCAAGTCAATTGTTGATCAAAGGTGAAAAAGATTTTTTCCCCAAGTGCTTAAACAAAGAAGAATCGATGGGGTATGTGGCTTATGAAAGGTAAAATGCCTTGGAGAAAGGGTAGCTTAGGAGTGATCTTCATGGGGCTTAGAGATACGGGTTGAAATCATTTGGGACATTGGGTAGATGGAAGTCTATCCTTGTATGCATCAATAGCTTTTTACCCTTAACATTTTGCCAAAGTTCATTTATTTATTGAGAGATCCCTTGCTATGGAATTGCCACATTCATTGAGATCATTTTTATCTCAAAACCCTTGTCCCCTAGTCAAGCGAGTTCATTTGATGTGCATAAGTGTGATTCATGGTTTCGTTTAATGAATGTTAAAGGATTTGGGGATATGAATGCTTGTGTAGGCTAATTCTTGAGCTTGATTCATATTGTGATGAGTATGGCCAAATCTTTTGGAGTACATATTGTTCAAGTGCATTTTAGAATCACCACTGAATGGTTTTCTTTTGTTGACATTTTTGGACTCTATCTCATCTTCATTGCTCTCTCTCTCCTTTTCTTGTTTGTTTGCTTGGGGACAAGCAAATGAATAAGTTTAGGGGAGTTGATATTCCCATATTTTACCTATTTTAACATGCATTTAATATTTTACTTGCATAGTTTTTATAGCATTTTGGTCTTTATTAGAGTTTTAGGTGCTTGCATTAGGTCCTAGTAAGTTTTGCAGGCATTTCGAGTGCTTTTGGGTGTTTTGGAGACAGTTGATGATGTTTGGAGCATAAGAGAAAGAAGAGTCCGTCCGGAGTGTCTGAATGAACGGGTCGGAAAAAGGTTTTCCAGTCAGATCCAGCTTCAATGGTCTTCATGGAAGTTGTATCGGACGAAGTTAGATGTCCACAGGAGCTGGAATCAGGTCATTCGGGTATGTGGTTCGTGAGATATGGCCGATTTACTGAGAGTATGTCCGAGCCATCCTGGGTCGGTGCTGTGGGTTGGTGTAGACACAGAAGGAAGTGTCAAAGCAGAAGAATTAGCACCGATCGTTTGCACCGATCCAGAGTTGATCGGTGCAAACTCCCAGAACCAGTTTGATCCAGACCTCACGTTCCTGAAAGACCTGGCTGGACTAAGGGTCTCCAATCCGAGTTAGCCTCGGTGGTCTTAAGAAAAGTTGTAGCACAGTGAGTTAGATGTCCACAGAAGGTGTTTTCAAGTCATTCTAATCTGTGGTTTGAAAGATACATCAGATTTATCATAGACTTGTCTGTCTGGCGCCCAAACGAGTTCTGCTCCAAATATGACTTCTGAATGATCAACCCAGAAGAAGGGTCTCCACTCGGATTCAGCTTCCAAATTCTGCATATAAGTAGTACAAAAACGAGTTATCTGTCGAATAGAGGTGATTCCAGGTCATTTGGATAAGTGGTTCAAGAGATATGTCGAGTTTACCAAGTGTATGTAGACCAGTACCGACCGACTCCCGTGCGGCACACTCCGACCGGTATGACATCAGGGACTTGTGCCAACCCACTGTACCGACCCCAATACAGAGCCCTTATGTGACCACGACCCCAATCCAACCGGGTCAATACCCGGTTTATCCCGGGTTGACCCGGTTCACCCCCTTTTCTAAGTATTTGTAAGAGATATTGGTTTTTTGATGCAATCTAAGTCTTAATAATCAAGTTACCATCTTCCTTTCTCTAATCTTTCTTTTCTCTAATAATTAATCATGGGATCATTTATTTCTCTTTTGGGATTTAAGGATCTTATGATGCTTAGTGAGTAGTTTGCTTTAAAGCTCATGGGTGAGGTAGATTAGATGTCTTCTTGAATGGTTAAGGATGTTTAGGACCTAGATTCATCTTCTCCCTCTCTTATCTAAAGATCTTAATGCTAGATTAGACTTGAAAAAGTTAGTTTAGACCTTAGGGCATTTCATGCACATAAGGTGTTTGCTGAAATGCCCATATATTTTAGATAAGAGATTTTACTTGTTTAGCCTAAGGAATTAGTTGTCTAAATGGTCTAAAGAGTATTATGGCCATTGGAAGTTGTTATTCATGCTTGTTAATTAGTTTTTCACAAATGGAAATTTGTTCTTCATTAGCTAATTAACAAAGTGATTAAGATCATGGAAGTGGATTAATCTTGTTTTGACATTCCTAGCCTAGGGAGAAATGCTTGTTTATGTTGTTTAGCATCCTTGATCAATCAATGAAGTCACCCAAGTCAATAACCACACTCCAGAGCTTGCTTTTATCAATTTATAAATCTCGATTAGTACTTGTTTTCTTGTAAACCTATTTGCTTCCTTAAATTGAATTAGGATTGCTAGAACTCAAACTAAAACCAACTTTGTTCGTTAACTTAAGTAGTTCTATGCATTCTTGGTGTTTTGGAACATAACTCATTGGATTCGATACCTCTTATACTACTTGTATTGATATATCATGGTTTTTACCAGTTTTAGGCCATGATATAAGTCCTTTTTATAGAGTCTTTCTAGTATTTTGGAGTCTTTTCAGGTTTTATGTACGTTTGGAGCATTATTGGAGATATTGAAGCATTTTGGAGCCAATCAGAGATCCAGTAGCTGAGACACCGATTTATCGCTCGAGTATCGATCGATACACTTATGGTATCGATCGATACCCGTCGAAGAAACAGAAGGATCGCGACTTTATTAAAGATTTGAAGAACTGCAAATTTCCCCAGAAGACTTTATTATTTACAAGAAGGCCTAGAACGTGTTTAGTAGTATTTATTTAGGTTTTACAGCCACTTTGGTGGCTACGCTTTCATTACGCTTGATATAGAGATTATTCTGCTTTAAGTTTTGGTAAGAGAGCTTTTGAGGGAGACAAGTCTGAAACTCTGTTCATCCGAGAGAAGATTTCGAACCCCCGTTTTACTCTCTTTCTTATCATTTATTCAAGTATTTATTCAATCATGTTTATTGTTTCAATCTCCATGTCTGAGTAAATCTCATGTTAGGTTTAGGGTTCTCATAAGGGATTTCTTTGAATGCTAGGTTGATTAGTTGTTTATGGTTCATAATCTGAATTAGTTCTTCACCTTAAGTTGTTCTCAAACCTAATTCTATATTGATCACCTAGAACTTAGATTTTAGGTTAATCGATTAGGCACGAGAGTGAAATTGAGAAACCTGATAAAACTTAGAGTGAGCAAAATACCTATTCGCAAAGAGATTTGGTTTAGTTGTTTTGTGAACAAAACAAACTTGAACTAAAAGCTGGTTTAGACTTTAGGATTCGCAAAGAGATTTGGAATTCTAGGATGTAGACTTAGATCATTCTCGCAACGAGAGTTGGTTAATTATACTTTAGTGATTTGAGTTCAAGAAGCGTGCGTAACCTGAACTCTGATTAGTTAGTTTGTTTGCATCTTTCTTCCTGAGAAATACCATGAACCTATCTTTCTTCCAATTGAATTACAACTTGTTTAATTTACGTATTTGCATTAAATTCCATTGATCACTTAGCTTAATTCAACTTCTAGAACCTATTGTGTGTTTCCTTGAGTCCCTGTGGATTCGATCCCTAAGTATTAAAATCGACAAAGCTTTAGTACTTTTAGAGTATTAATTTGAGCTTATCAAATTTGGCACCGTTGCCGGGGACTCAATTCGCCATTAGATTTTATTTTGAGAATTTCGACTTAGTTCGCCCCAGTATCGATCGATACTCTAGTGGTATCGGTCGATACCTGTTGTGAGTTCTTGTGTTACTTACGTTCTTGACTTTTGTGTTTCAGGTGCATGCCTAATCGAGAAACCAGAAGAAACAAGAGCACTCCGCTAGTTAATCTGTCGTTAGAGAAGCTAGCACTTTTGGAACGCACAAACAGAAAAGTAAAGAAGCCAGCAGAGATGAACAACAATCCAGTGGTTTTGGTTCAAGATGCAGCCGGTGCTTATAGAGACCAAGAGGGTCGATTGTGCAATGAGAGAGGGCAACGACTGGACGGAGAGGGGAGCATTATTCCACCTCCTGTTGTTGTCGAGGAGATTTTCCCTGGAATCGCTGGGAATGCTGTGGTTAATCGTGGGAGGACGCTTGGTGAGCACAACAGACCTGATCAGTTCTATGCAATCGAGCTGCGATTCGCATTCCAACTTTTCAGAGGAATGACTTTGAGCTGAACCATGCGTACTACGCTCTTGTGAGTCAGCATGTTTTCCATGGTCTATCTCATGAACATCCTATGGATCATATCGAGAGGTTTGAGGATTTGGTTACCGGTATGAAGTACAATGGAGTACCCAATTAGTACCTTTTCTGCAAGCTTTTTTCATACTCTCTTGGTGGGGATGCAACTTATTGGCTAAATCAGTTGCCCCCTGGTTCACTAACTACATGGGATGAGACGAAGAATGCGTTCTTGAATAATTTCTATGATAATGCAAGATCTGAAGAGCTCAGGAACAAGATTTCTCAGTTTTCTCAAGGTCCGACAGAGGCACTCAAGGCTGCCTAGATTCGTTTCAGGTCATATCAGAGAGATTGTCTACACCATGGGTTCACTCAGGTTCAGCTGCTGGGCACTTTCTAGAGAGGTATCGATTGGAGGTACCATATGGCTTTGGATGCTGCAAGTAATGGTAATTTCAACACCAGGTATCCAGATGATGCAGTTTTGCTGATTGAGAACTTGGCGTCTAGCAATAACACCAAGAATGCTGATTTCGAGCAGAAGCAGCAGACTGGAGGAGTTGATGAATCGAAGATTGCTAATGTTCAGGCTAAGTTAGATTCGATGCACAATCTCTTGCTGGGAAAATCGATGAAGGCAGTTCATTTTGCTGAGGAAGTCGAGAATATCAATGAGGATGAAGAAGAGGATGTTAACTACATTTGTGGCTCTGGTATTCAGGGTCAGAGGAATAAATACAACAACAACCGAAACTTCAACAACAATTTCCAGCAAGGAGGATTCAAATCTGAAGCTAATCCAAGTGGTTTTGGGTCGAATCAGTTTAGCCAGAAATCTTCCCAGAACAGTGGTTATAACAGGAACTATGGGAATTCATCTTATCAGCCTGTACCTGCTAAAACATCAGAGAGCAAGATCGAGTCTATTTTTGAAACGTTAGTTCAAGGACAACAGCAGATAAGAGTGGACTTCAATGGTAAGATAGATGCTTTGTACAAAGATCTGAGTGGAAGGATAGAGGCTCTCGGTATTCATCAAAAGAAGCTGGAAACTCAGGCAGCTCAGACTTCGGAAGCTGTGAAAAGGCAAGAAGGTTTTCTTCCAGGGAAAGGAGAGAACCCATGGGCACACATCAATGCAATTACCTTGAGGAGTGGAAAAGAGGTCAATACAAGAGTGAAAATTGGCCAAACTGCAGGAAATTTCGTCGAACTTGACGATGAGGATTCTGAAATCCCCAGGGTATTGATCGACACTAGCCATCATCGATCGACACCGGTCAAGATACTTTCACGAGATAACTCAAAGCCCCGTGTATCGATCGATATCACCCCTGTATCGATCGACACTTATACTGCAGTCGATTCAGAACCTAAGGTTTTGAAGGAAGTACCTGACGTGGTTGCTGAGAGAGTTTACATACCGAGGATACCTTATCCCATGGCTATTGGCAAGACTAAGAAGGAGGTAGAAGACTCTAGATGCAAGGCAATTATGGATAAGTTGATTGTTGAACTTCCTTTCACAGATGCTATCAAAACCTCTCCAGCTTTCAGGAGATATGTCAAGAAGATGGTGTCCAGCAATGTGAACCTTTAGGAAGGATGTTTGATGATTACTCATGAGTGAAGCGCAATCCTGACCAACAGGATCCCAAAGAAGCTACCAGATCCAGGGAGTTTTGTGTTGGATTGTACGATCTTTACAGATAGATTTGAGCGTTCTCTTTGTGACCTTGGCTCAAGTGTCAACCTCATGCCGTATTCAGTTGCTAAGAGAATGGGGATGACAGACTTCACTTCAACAAGGATCTCACTGATACTTGCTGATCTCTCAGTTCGACTTCCAGAGGGATTGCTCGAAGATGTTCCCTATAAAGATTGGGAATTGCTTGATCCCAACTGATTTCATTGTCCTGTAGTATGATTCAGAACCCATAGACCCTCTTATCTTGGGAAGGCCATTCCTAGCAACAGTTGGTGCTCTGATAGATTGCAGGAATGGGAAGATAGCTCTTAACATCGGTGAATTGGTCATGACTTTTAACATGGAGAAGATGATGAAGACACCAACCATCGATGGGCAGACTTTCTTTGTTGATACCTTTAGTGACATTGCTGAAGAGTACTTCCTGGAGATGCATCTTGAGGATCCATTGGAGAGGGCATTGGTATGTTCGGCTCAGTCAGAGGTTTATACGGGTGATGCTGCTGCTGAATACTCGAAGATGCTCGATACAGCACCACCAGTATCGATCGATACTCCCCTAGTATCGGTTGATACCCTGCGACCAGAAAGGGAGTTGGCCGAAAGTTCTAAGCAAGCTGCTGAGCTTGGAGATTGGAACGAGGAGAAAGCTCCTAAGGTGGAACTCAAGCCACTTCCAGCAAATCTGATGTATGGTTTTATTGATCCTAATTCCACATACCCAGTGATTATTAATGCTTCTTTGAACAACGCACAGATTGCCTTACTGCTGAGCAAGCTGCGCAAGTATCGCAAAGCTCTTGGCTATTCTCTTGGTGACATTTCAGGTATATCACCAGACCTGTGCATGCATAGGATTCATCTTGAGGACGAGTCAAATGCTTCAGTTGAGCATCAGAGGAGGCTGAATCCAAACCTGAAAGAAGTGGTTAAGAAGGAGGTCATGAAACTCTTGGATACATGGGTTATCTATGCCATCTCGGACAGTTCTTGGGCCAGTCCTGTGCACGTTGTTCTTAAGAAAGGAGGGATAACTGTGGTGAAGAATGAGAAGGATGAGATGATTCCTACTAGGACTATCACTGGGTATCGAATGTGCATTGACTACAGGAAGTTGAATGCAGCCACAAGGAAAGATCACTTCCCATTGACATTCATTGACTAGATGTTGGAGAGGTTGGCTAGTCATCCCTACTATTGTTTTCTCGATGGATATTCCAATTTCTTCCAGATTCCGATACATCCAGATGACCAAGGGAAGATGACTTTTACATGTCCCTATGGCACATTCGCATACAGGAGAATGCCATTTGGATTGTGTAATGCTCCAGCCACTTTTTAGAGATGCATGATGTCTATCTTCACAGACATGATTGAAGATTTTATGGAGGTATTCATGGATGATTTTTCAGTATATGGATCATCATTCAAGAGCTGTCTGGATAACTGATACAAGACTTTTTAGTCTCTAAGGAGGTATCAATATCCCCAATACGATGTAGTAAGGAGGTTATGAATCCATAATTGAGATTTATCCTAATCACTAAGAATGCAAGGTGCTTATAGTAAGTTAAGCTAAACAATTATGGTTTGTTGTTAATTATCCAATTCAAAACAAGTGAATAGCAAGGCAAGCAAGATGTAAATCAATAAACAAAAGTGGAGCTAGAGATGAGGTTATTGATGTAAAGTGATCCAAATCCAATTAGTGGTGTTCATTCATTCAAAGAAGCTAATTCGTAGGCATAAGATCCTTAATCTTGACTAATTCTCTTTCAAGCAACTAATCACTATGCTAATCACCTAATTCATGAACAAACTTTCATTTGTGAATCATTGATTAGCAAGCATTAAGAATACAAACAAGATCAACCAAAAATACACCCTAGACAACTATCATCATAGGCTAGGAGCATAAATCTCTTGTCTAGTTCATCAAGGCATTTTATCAAACACTTGGTGTGCATGAAATGCCTTATGATCTAGATCCACTCTTTCAAACTACATCTAGCATTAGGGACACTAGACAAGAAGGAATATAATATTATCTAACCCTAAACACCACTAATCAAACCTTATATCACCATAATCTACCCCATCTCAAGATCCTATAAGACTATTCAAGATCCATCAAGAACACCTCAAAATCGATATGGATAGAGGTTGAATCCATGGATGAGTGTTGGATAATCAAGATAGATGGAAGAGATTGATAGAAATCAACACTAAATTGCATAAAACAAATGATCCTTCATACAAATCTCAAACTCTCTCAAAGGTAAAGGTTTTTGAGCATAAGAAAAAGCATAAAAACAAAATTAGGTTTAGATGGGTATTTATATGAAAAGTGGGCGACATGATTAACATCCAAGCAACTGGTCGATGCTAAGGGCCTGGTCTTCCATCTGGCTGTTGCATCGACCTGTAATCGCGATGTAAACGTCCTGATGCTGAGCATCGAGGTAACTGGTCGATGCTAAGGGCCTGGTCTTCCATCTGGTTGTTGCATCGACCTGTGGTCACGATGTAAACGTCCTGAAGGTGAGCATCGAGGTAACTGTTCGATGCTAAGGGCCTGGTCTTCCATTTGGCTGTTGCATTGACCTGTGATTGCGATATAATTGTCCTGAGGCGACTTCAGTAAAACCGCGGTATCTCTCGAACCACGCCTCCAAATCGCCTGATTAAACTTCCCCTGGACAGCTAACTCACCCCTATACAACATTCATGAAGGTCACCAAGGCTGATTCAGATCGGAGGGCTGTCGTCCATACACATCTTTCCGGCGTCTCGGATGGACTTCGCATTCCTCTTAGGTCCAACTCTCCAAATATGTCCAACCGCCTCCAATTACCTAGGAAATACTCCAAAACATGCAAGAATACACTAAACCTAATGCAAATGTCTTAATCTCTAATTGAGACCTTAATGCAAGACAAGACCATGATCATGCATGCGAATTACACAAAACTCTAAATGAAATGCATGCTAAAACATGCAAAATATGAGTATATCAATTCCCCCAAACTTAAACATTTGCTTGTCCTCAAGCAAACAAGAATAAAGTACGGGAGAAGATTAGAAATGGGAGCTCAAATCCAAAAGTGCCATAAAAAGAATCCGAGCCCAATGTCCAAGTTGCAAACTTCTTGATGCGATCAAACAACTTACTTAAAAGTGACTAGCCATACTTATCCTTGCCTGACTTAAATTCGAACCTCAACCTACCCAAACTTTCATATCTTCCAACCTCTTGACATTGATTAAGTGTAATAGGTGTGAATCATGTTTATGCAAGATCAAATGAATTCGTTTGGCTAAGGGTAAGGTTATGAGATGAAGGTGATATCATTATCATGGATGGGTAATTAGGTACAAGGATCTCTCATGAAATGAACAAACTTTAGCAAAATGCTAAAGGTAAAAGGCAACCTATGCATACAAGGGGGAATTCTCATCTACCCAAATGCCTAGAGTATCTATAACCTAAAGTTTCTAACCCGTTATGCCCATATCCTAAGCTACCATTTTTATCTTGAGGCATTTTGCCTTTTCAAACCCACATGCTTCTTGTCTTTTCATTTCACCTTCTTCTCATTCGGGGATCACTTCTTCTTCCCTGTTGATATATCATGGTTTTTACCCTGTTTAGGCCATGATATAAGTCCTTTTTATAGAGTCTTTCTAATGTTTGGTAGTCTTTTAGAGTCTTTTACAGGTCTTAGCACGTTTGGAGCATTATTGAAGTTATTGGAGCTTTCTGGAGCAGTTTGGAGCAAGAGCTGAAGTCGTGTTGCTGAGTACCTGATTTCACGACAAGCATCGATCGATACCCCCGGTATCGATCGATGCCCATCGCAGCAAGACACGACCCGCGAGTTTTCCAAGACTTGAAGAATTGCAAAAGTGCCCAGAAGTCTTTAATAATTACAAGAAGACCCCAACACGTGATTTAGGTTATTTATAGGGATTTTACAGCCACTGTTAGGCTATGCTTTTATTTCTGTGTTTGATTTTACTTTGGTTTGAGAGACAAGTCTGAATCTCCCTTCGTCCGAGATCAGATCTCAAAACCTCTTGTTATTCTATTCTATTTATTGATGATTTATTCAATCATGTTGATTGTTTCATTCTCCATGTCTTAGTAGATCCACTTTAGGTTTAGGGTTCTCATAAGGGTTTTCTCTGAATGCTAGGTTGATTATCTGTTTAGGATTCACCATCTGAATTAGTTATTCGCTTAGGTTGTGTTCAAAGCTAATTCTAGGTTGACGAATCTGGAACTTAGATCTTAGGATAATTGATTAGGCACGAGAGTGCGATTAATTACCTGATAGAAACTAGGTGAGCAAATTGATTATTCGCAAAGAGATTTGGTTTAATTGATTTGTGAACATATCAAACATGAACTTTAAAGCTGATTTAGAATTAAGGATTCGCAAAGAGATTTGGAATTCCTAGGATTTAGATTTAGATAATTCTCGCAACGACAGTTGGTTAATTATACCTTCTTGATTTGAGTTCAAGAATTGCGCTAAATCTGAATCCTGCTTGTTAGTTTATCTGCATTCATTGATTTTTAGAGAAAAACCCTGAGCCTATATTTTTCCAATTGAATTACAACCCTTTTAATTTATGCACTGCTTTCAATTACATCTGTTTGACTTAGCTTAATTCGATACTATACAATCTATTGTGCATCTCTGTGAGTCTATGTGGTTCGACCCCTAGCTATATTACAACTACTGCTTTAGTACTGTTAGGGTATTAATTTGAGCATATCACCTGTTCTTTCATGGTTTGGTGCTCCTTTGTTGTGATCTAGCTCTTCTTTTCTTCTTTTTGGTTCACGCCTCTTCTCATTCTTTGATGCTTTGTCTTTCTTCTTTTTCCTTCTATCTTTTGAGGCCATCTTATTCTTTAGAGCTAGTCTTATGATTTTTGCACCAACCAATCTACACAAATCCGATGCCCTTTTTCCTTTCTCCTTTTCTTCTTTTCCATTCCACAATCCATTCTCAAACATTCACCAAGTCTAAAACCGTTCCCCCAAACTTGAACCAAGAAACACCATCCTAAATAGCCTATTCCTAGATTAACTCCGAGATGGTGGAGCTAAATCTACATGATAATTCCCTCTTGTCACCCTAAACCTAACACGTTTTGCCAAGTTTGTTCGAAAGAAAGGCCTCACAATTCACACACTAGTAACAATGGCTTGAAAGAAGGCTAAGGTTAGGGTAGGGGAAACCATTCCAATGATGGGATATGGCTACTTGGATAAGCAAGAGTGGTAAAAAGTGGAAAGAATATCCAAGTATGTATAGGTGACCCACAAATTCATTATAGATTGCACAAACATAATATTTACAAGTCAAATTTTTGGTTATCACTTAGATGAGGTTGAATTCAAGTCAAGGTTTGTTTCAATCAAGGCAAGAACAGTAAGACATGAGATCAAGGCATGGTTCGTTCTTAATTTCTACACGAGATCAAAGCATCAAGTAACTAGCAACAATGGCATTGGACTAGGCTCTTAATAAGGCACTTTACAAGGACAAATCTATCATTGCTCCTAATGCTCATGCAAAGCTACCTTATATGTTATGCATCTAGACTCAATCCTATATGGAATGCACAAAAGTTCAAAATTTTCAAATTTATTGAAAATGCATGATATGCATGAGACTCAAGGTGCAAAAGGTAAAATAAGAACACCAAAAACGATGTTAGATAACACACAAACCCTCCCCCAAACTTAAATTACACAATCCCTTGTGTAATAAAAGCTTAAGGAAGAGTTAAACAATGCATGAAAGAAAGAAAGAAGATATGATTATAAATGCTATGTACAAGGTTTGGAGTGTTACCTTGGAAAAGGATGGAGGGGACGAGAGGGATCAAGAGACGCCATATTCCATCACCTCATCCTATGCACCTTAGTCCATAATTCCATGTCCATAAGACCATCGAAGACGTACTTGCACTAAGAAAACCCATCAAAAGGAACTAACAACGAAAGAAAGGCATAAAAGGAAATGTATATACAAGGATAAGCTTGGGGTATCTCCCAAGAGCACTTTGTTTAGAGTCATGAATTTTTTCTTTTGTTACCCTTTTAGGGGGGTAGTGGAGGAGTGCAAGCACTCCTTAGCGGTTCCTTAAGCTCGAGTTTGAGAACTTTATTCATTAAGCCTTGAAGACCCGCATGATTTGGCTCCCTAACCTCCGGTGTGAGGTTTGCTATGGCCTTGGCAAAAGGCTTGGGACGCCCTCTACATTTGACCTTGTACTCAATCATCCCTTATTCATGTTTCCATGGGATGAGAGTCACGATCGAAGGTTGGTCTAGCAAAGGTCCTATCCCCTTGAGCATGCTCGGTTTCCTCTCCTCGGACCTAGGCTTTGTCCTCTTCATATCAACCTTAGCACTTTCAACCTCATTCTCCATCGTGGTGTGAAAGAGGGATCTCAAGCAATATCCATCTAAAGCAAGGGTTTCTTCAACCTTTCCAATACTCACTACCGCACAAACGCCCACATACTCAACCTTCCGGGCTTGGGCTTCATTGTCTCCACAAATAATAGTCCCACAAATAGCGGTGGGAGAAGGCATCATTGTGTAGAACTTCTTGTCATCCATGTTCTTAAGAACAACCCTCTTGTTTATGAAGTCCAAGCTTGCACTGGTTGTGTTGAGGAATGGAGTCCCGAGGAGTAGAGGGAGCTTTATGTTTGGTGCCATCTCCATTACAACGAAGTCCTTTGGTACAAGACACTTTCCAATCTTTAGAGCAAAGTCTTCAACCATGCCAAGAGGTTTCTTCATGGAAGAGTCTCCAAATGTGATGGTGGAGGGGTAATCGTTCAGCTTATCTATCCCAAGACTTTTGGCCATCTCCAAGGTCATGACATTCACGGTTGAGCCCGAGTCACACAAAGCATCATCAACTTCCAAGCTTCCAAGGGTGCAAGATATTGAGAATTTCCCGGGGTTTCCAAGCTTTGGGAGAGTCTTAGGCTCGATATTTGTTGTGCTTGGAGGTGCTTTCTCTTGTGACTTATTGAGGAAACGACCGGGAAATGGAAGTGGAGGCTCATATGGGGAGGTAAAGTGCGAATGGGCTCTCTTTTTGACCCAGCAAGTATCTCTACGTTTTTCACTCTAGCCACGTCCTTGATGGACTCCTCAACCTTGTTATTCTTTTCTTCAACCAACACCATATCATTCTCATGGCCAAAGGTCACCTCCCCACCTTGTTGCTCAATGTCCTCATTGAGGCTAAAGACTAACCCGAGGAACTCCTCAATTATGTGATCTTGCTCCTCAAGAGTGGAAGAGGTGTTGCAAGACTCTTTAGAGGTTAGTATTGCTTTCCCATTTGAAGATCCTTGAGGATGATTTGAGGAAGAGGCGGCACTCCTTTACTCCATTAGTTGCACCTTTGAGCTAAATGCCTCAAACTTGCTATTAAGATGATTGTAAGTGCAAATGACCTTGTTAGTGGTTTCCGTTTGGCCCTTGATTAGTTGTTGGAACATGGAGGCCAAGTCAAGCTCTTGCGGTTTAGACGTAAGTGCTTGACCTTGGGGTACAAACCCTTGTTGTTGACCTTGAAAACCGGGTGGGGTCTTTGGTTGGAATCCACTTTAGTTTCCTTGGAATTGGTTCCTTGGAACATACCCTTGTTGGTTGGAGTTAGAAGGTTGACCTTGAGATTGAAATTGTTGTTGTGGAACTCCTTGAGCTTGAGTAGATTGTTGAGGGTAGAGTTGGTCTTGTGGATTCCTATAGGTTTGGTTGAACCCTTACTTTTTAAGTTACCTTGGTTCCCCACGTAGTTAACTTCCTCTTGTGTTTCCACGGCTTCCTCTTGATAGCAAGCTTGATTGTTCTCGTAGTCACCAATGAAATGGACCGCCTTTTGAGACTCTTTTTGAGAGGCAAGAAGCTTGTCTATCATAGAGGCTTGCTTATCCAACTTGTCATTAAGAGCTTTCATGTCTTTGGCTCTCTTGTTCTCATCAAAGTTACTTGTGGTCCTTGTGGCACGGTCATAATCATCGCCATAGGTGCCATCACTTTGAGGCAAGTTCTTTACTAACTTCATTCCATCTCCACATCCTTAGCTAGGAAATTACCATTCGATGTCGTATCAAGTAGCATTCAAATCTTAGGTAAAGCGCCTCGGTAGAGAGTGCTTAGAAGTGAGGCGTTGGAGAAGCCATGATGTGGGCATTGAGAAGTGTAGCCTCTAAATCTCTCCCAAGCCTCGTTGAAAGACTCAATAGACCGTTGTGTGAAGCTTGAAATCTTATTGCGAAGTTTGGCGGTTCTAGCCGGTGAGAAGAATTTGGCTATAAATGCCATTTTGCAATCATCCCATGAAGTAATAGAACCTTGAGGCAAGCTTTTCTCCCATTGGTGAGCCTTGTCACCCAAAGAGAACGGGAAGAGACGAAGCTTGAAACCATCTTCGGATACTCCATTAATAATTGGTCAATGTGATCTAGAGGATCCTCCATTGACAACCCATGGAACTTGTTAGCTTGAACCATGTTGATTGACCATAATTGGGATTTATCCTAATCACTAAGTGATATATTATGGTTTTTACCCTATTTAAGCCATGATATAAGTCCTTTTTATAGAGTCTTTATAGTATTTTGGAGTCTTTTAGAGTCTTTTACAGGTCATAGCACGTTGGGAACATTATTGGAGATATTGGAGCTTTCTGGAACATTCTGGAGTGAAGCAGAAGATCCGTGTAGCTGAGACATCAAAATCACCTGAGTATCGATCGATACCCCCTGGTATCGATCGATACCCGTCGAGGAAACAGAAGGATCGCGACTTATTGAAGAGTTGAAGAATTGCAGAATTGGCCCAGAAGACTTTGATATTTACAAGATGGCCCAGAACGTGTTTTAGCTATATAATTAGGTTTTACAGCCACTTTTAGGCTATGCTTTATTTTCTATACAAATGAACTCGTAGATCACATATACATATTTGGACATTCTTATTCCTTTCACCACTCTTGCTTGTCCAAATAGCCAAATCCCATCTTT
The DNA here is from genome assembly GCA_002933935.1 of Eutrema yunnanense. Taxonomy (NCBI): domain Eukaryota; kingdom Viridiplantae; phylum Streptophyta; class Magnoliopsida; order Brassicales; family Brassicaceae; genus Eutrema; species Eutrema yunnanense. Next base: position 69,219 of record PKML01051116.1, read on the forward strand.
GGATTGGTTTCCCTACCATGCCAATTACCTCCTTTCTAGCCCCTAATCTTTCGTGTGTGTCTTGTGAGGCCTTATTTGGAGTGAACTTGACAAAAAGTGTTAGGTTTAGGGCGACAAGGAAGCAATCTTGTGTAGACTTAGCTCCATCATCAAGGGGCTAATCTAGGAATAGGCTAGTTAGGATGGCGGTTCTTGATTCATGTTTGGGGGAAACGGTTTTAGACTTAGTGAACGGGTATGATTGGAATGGATTGTGGAATGGAAAGGATGACAAGGAGTATGGAAAAGGGGATCGAATTTGTAGAATGGTTTGTGCAAAGATCATAAGACTAGCTCTAAGATTAAGATGGCCTCAAAAGATACAAAGAAAACGAAGAAGGCCAAAAAGGCCAAAGCATCAAAAGAATGAGAAGATGCGGGAACCAAAAAGAAGAAAAGAAGAGCTAGATAACAACAAAGAAGCACCAAACCATAAAGAACAAGGAAGAAGAAGTGATCTCCAATTGAGAAGAAGGTGAAGTGAACAGACAAGAAGGATGTGCGGGTTTAAAAAGGCAAAATGCCTCATGATAGAAGGGTAGCTTAAGTTATAGGCACAACGGGTTAAGAGCTTAAGGTTAGTGACACCCTAGGCATTCAGGGTAGACGAGAGTTTTTCCTTGTATGCATAGGTTGCCTTTTACCTTTAGCATTTTGTTAAAGTTTGCTCGTTCATTGAGAGATCCTTGTGTTTATTTACCTTGAGATCACCTTCATCTCATGACTGGTCCTTTAGCCAAGCGGTTTCATCTAATTTTGCATAAGCACAATTCACGGATAAAACCATTAATCAATGCTAAGAGGCTATAGAATAGGATGGTTTGTCTAGGTTGAGGTTTGGCTTTGTTGCTTGTTGTGAAGGAAATGGCTAACTCCTTTTGAGTAGACAACTTTGGTGCATCCTAGAACTAGTAACTTGGATGTTGAGTACGATTGCTTTGTATGCTTCTTATAGGCTCAAGATCCACTTGCATTGCATTGCACCTCTCATTCTTGATCTTGTTTGCTTGAGGACAAGCAAAGGTTTAAGTTTGGGGGAATTGATGTGTCCATAATTTGCATAGTTTAAGCATGCACATCATGTAGGTTTTAGATCATTTACTTGGATCTTCATGGCATTTCATACTTGTTTTGTCCCATTTAGAGTATTAGGAGCTGCATTAGGTCCTAGTGAGTCTTTTGCATGTCTTTGAGGAGTTTTCTAGGTGTTTGGAGACACTTGGTGGCGTTTGGAGATTTGGTGCTTAAAGACTAGAGAGGAACCATCCGGAACGTCTCAAAGAACCGATCAGACGAAGGCGATCCGATTTGATCCAGCTCTTGGAGTCTTCAATAGAGTTGTAGCCCGATGAGTCCTCTAACCATAGGAGTTGGAATCAAGTCATTCGGTCGTGTGGTTTAAGAGATATGGCTGATTTACCAGAGATAGGTCCGCCTGGCCGAGACGGTTTCTTCAATACCGATGTGTGGTACCGAGGAGTGACGTGTGGTACCGAGGAGTGACGTCGGTATTGAAGGGTCTACACTCCGAATTAGCCTCGGTGGTCTTCACCAAAGTTGTAGAGGAGTGAATCAGCTTTACACAGGAGTTTGAATCGGGTTATTTGGACGTATGGATAGGGAGATAAGACGGATTTACTAAAGGTATGTCCGTCTGCCCGAGAGAAGATGAAACCGTCTAAATAACCGGAAAAACGAAGGCCTTCCGATATGATTCAACTCAAACAGTCTTCATAAGAGTTGTAGAGGGACGACCTAGCTGTCTACAGGACTTGGATTCAGGTCATTCGGATATCCAAGTTTCGGCCGGGTCAATACCCGGTTTGTCCCGGGTTGACCCGGTCCAACCCAGCTCAAGAAAACACTTTTAAATATTGTTGAGACCCATTTTTTTAGATCTATGCTTTCTTTTGTCTAAGAAACCATTTCCCCTTTTGAGAGAGTTCTTGGATTTGTAAGAGAGGATCTTCTACTTTGTTATGCAATTAAGTCTTTGTTTTCATTGATTCCTTCCATCTAATCTTCTTTCTATCTTATCTATTCAAGATTCATCCATGAAAACTTCTCCTATTCAAGTCGATTTTGAGGGGCTTTTCATGGGTCTTGAGTAGTCTTTTAGGATCTTGAGACGAGGTAGATTAGGATGTTCCTAGGCTTTATTCATGATGTTTAGGGCTAGATCTTCTTATATCTTTTCTTGTTTAATGTTCTTAAGGCTAAATCTAGCTTGAAAAAGTGGATTTATATCATAAAGCATTTCATGCACGCCAAGTGTTTGATGAAATGCCTTGATGAATTAAACAAGAGATTTACATTCTTAGCCTATGACAATAGTTGTCTAGGGTGTATTTTTGGTTGATCTTGTTGATTTAAACTAAATGCTTGCTAATCAATGATCCACAAATGATGATTTGCTAATGGGTTAGGTGATTAGCATAGTGATTAATTGCTTGAAAGAGATTTAGTCAAGTTTAGGATCTTATGCCTAGGGATTAGTTTGTTTGAGTAAATGAACATCATGAATTGAACTTGGGACTTCTTATATCGATAACCCTATCTCTAGATTCGCTTTTGCTTATTGATTTACAATCTTGCTTAGTGCTTTTGCTTAATTCTAAATTGGATACTTAATCACCAACTACCTTGTTTAGCTTAAATTACTTATGAATCTTGCATTCTTAGTGTTTAGAATAATCCCAATCATGGATTGATAACCTCTTTACTACATCGTATTGGGGATATTGATACCTCCTAGAGACTAAAAAGTCTTGTATCAAATAGCAAGGCAAGCAAGATGTAAATCAATAAACAAAAGCGGAGCTAGAGATGAGGTTATTGATGTAAAGTGATCCAAATCCAATTAGTGGTGTTCATTCACTCAAAGAAGCTAATTCATAGGCATAAAATCCTTAATCTTGACTAATTCTCTTTCAAGCAACTAATCACTATGCTAATCACCTAATTCATTAACAAACTTTTATTTGTGAATCATTGATTAGCAAGCATTAAGAATACAAACAAGATCAACTAAAAATACACCCTAGACAACTATCATCATAGGCTAGGAGCATAAATCTCTTGTCTAGTTCATCAAGGCATTTCATCAAACACTTGGTGTGCATGAAATGCCTTATGATCTAGATCCACTCTTTCAAGCTAGATCTAGCATTAGGGACACTAGACAAGAAGGAATATAAGATTATCTAACCCTAAACACCACTAATCAAACCTTAGATCATCCTAATCTACCCCATCTCAAGATCTTAGAAGACTACTCAAGATCCATGAAGAAAACCTCCAAATCGATATGGATAGAGGTTGAATCCATGGATGAGTGTTGGATAATCAAGATAGAAAGAAGATAGATGGAAGAGATTGATAGAAATCAACACTAAATTACATAAAACAAAGGATCCTTCTTACAAATCTCAAACTCTCTCAAAGGTAAGGGTTTTTTAGCATAAGAAAAAGCATAAAAACAAAATTAGGATTAGATGGGTATTTATATGAAAAGTGGGCGACAAGATTAACATCCAGGTAACTGGTCGATGCAAGTGGTCGATGCTAAGGGCATGGTCTTCCATCTGGCTGTTGCACCGACCTGTGGTCGCGGTGTAAATGTCCTGAAGCTGAGCATCGAGGTAACTAGTCGATGCAACTGGTCGATGCTAAGGACCTGGTCTTCCATCTGGCTATTGCATCGACCTGTGGTCGCGATGTAAACGTCCTGATGCTGAGCATCGAGGTAACTGGTCGATGCTAAGGGCCTGGTCTTCCATCTGGTTGTTGCATCGACATGTTGTCGCGATGTAAACGTCCTGAGGCGACTTCTGTAAAACCGCAGTAGCTCTCGAACAACGCGTCAAATCGCCTGATTCAACTTCCCCTGGATAGCTGACTCACCCCTCTACAACATTCATGAATGTCGCCAAGGCTGATTAAGATCGGAGAGCTATCGTCCATACACATCTTTCCGGCGTCTCGGATGGACTTCGCATTCCTCTTAGGTCCAACTCTCCAAATATGTCCAACCGCCTCCAATTACCTAGGAAATACTCCAAAACATGCAAGAATACACTAAACCTAATGCAAATGTCTTAATCTCTAATTAAGACCTTAATGCAAGACAAGACCATGATTATGCATGCGAATTCCACAAAACTCTAAATGAAATGTATGCTAAAACATTCAATATATGAGTATATCAATAACTTGTGCAAGGTGCTAGAGAGATGTGAAGAGAAACACTTGGTCTTTAATTGGGAAAAGTGTCACTTTATGGTTCAGGATGGCATCATGCTTGGGCACAAGGTTTCTGAAGCCGGGATCGAAGTTGACAAAGCCAAGATTCAGGTCATGACAAGCCTCCTACCACCGAATACTGTGAAGGATATTCGAAGCTTCCTTGGTCATGCTGGGTTTTACATAAGATTCATCAAGGACTTCTCCAAGCTAGCTCGCCCACTCACCGCTCTACTATGCAAGAAGATCAAATTCGATTTCACACCTGAATGCCTTGCAGCCTTTGAGGAGATTAAAAAGGCTTTGGTGAGTGCTCCTATTGTGCAACCTCCTGATTGGACTTTGCCTTTTGAGATCATGTGAGACGCTAGTGATTTTGCTGTTGGATCAGTTCTGGTTCAGAGGAAGGATAAGAAGCTGCATGTTATCTACTACGCCAGCAGGACATTGGATGATGCTCAGATGAATTACAGCACCACGGAGAAAGAACTACTTGCAGTTGTTTTCTCCTTTGAGAAATTTCGATCCTACCTGATTGGGAGCAAAGTGATTGTTCATACTGATCATGCTGCTCTCAAATATCTGATGCAGAATAAGGATCTCAAACCTCGCCTTTGTCGTTGGGTTCTTTTGCTACAAGGTTTCGACATTGAGGTTAAGGACAAGAAAGGAATAGAGAACAGAGTCGCTGACCATCTTTCAAGGATTCGGATCGATGCAGACGTGCCCATTGATGATCAACTACCAGAAGAGTCCATATACTTCATTGAAACTGAGTTTCAATTCGGTTTTGCCGAAACTCAGCAATTCCCACGAATTACAGGTTTTGGTATCGATCGACACTCCCCCAGTATCGGTCGATACCCTGCGATATCCAAACCTGTTTTGACTGTTGAACACCTTGGTGCTTCTGAAAGGTATCTAGTCGCTGTAGCTGATTCTGATCAACCATGGTACGCTGATATTGCCAACTACCTCGCTGCAGATGCAGAGCCAAAGCACCTCAAGAAATATGACAAGAAGAAGTTTTTGCGCGACATAAGGCGATTCTTTTGGGATGAACCTTACCTATACAAGCATTGTTCCGATGGTATCTACATGAGTTGCATTGCTGAATCCGAGGTACCTAATGTTCTGTTTCATTTTCATGGATCTGACTATGCTGGACACTTTGCTTCTTTCAAGACAGTGTCCAAGGTTCTTCTAGCAGGCTTCTGGTGGCCTACTATGTTTAAGGATGCTCATGCCTTTGTTTCGGAGTACGATGAGTGTCAGAGGAGAGGGAAGATCAGTAAGAAACATGAGATGCCACAGAACTTCATCCTGGAGGTTGTGATTTTTGATTGTTGGGGCATCGATTTTATGGGTCTCTTTCCTTCGTCATATGGACACAAATACATCTTGGTTGATGTGGATTATGTGTCTAAGTAGGTTGAGGCCATTGCTAGCAGAACCAATGATTCTTCAGTGGCCCTTAAACTGTTTAAGACCATCATTTTTCCTCGATTTGGAGTACCTCGAATTGTGATAAGTGATGGTGGCTCTCACTTTATCAACAAGGTTTTCGAGAAGCTGCTGAAGAACTATGGTGTGAATCATCGTTTTTCTACTCCTTATCACCCTCAGACCAGTGGACAAGTTGAGGTTTCCAACAGGCAGATCAAGGAGATTCTAGAGAAGATAGTGAATGTCACCAGGAAGGATTGGTCTGTGAAGCTGGATGACGCACTTTGGGCTTATAGGACTGCTTACAAGACACCACTTGGGACTACACCGTTTCACTTTTTGTATGGAAAAGCGTGCCATCTTCTAGTGGAAATCGAGCATAAGGCAGCCTGGGCTACAAAGATGATGAATTTCGACATCAAGTCTGAAGCTGAGAAGCGATTGATCAAGCTGAATGAGCTCGATGAGATTAGGCATCTTGCCTATGAGAACTCGAAGCTATACAAGGAGAGGACTAAGGCGTACCATGACAAGAAAATCATTTCCAGACACTTTGAACCCAATGATCAGGTACTTCTGTATAACTCTCGTTTTCATTTGTTTCCTGATAAATTGCGTTCTCGTTGGTCAGGTCCTTTCACAGTCAAGGAAGTTAGACCACATGGTGCGATTGTCCTGACAAATCCTTCATGCGAAGAGTTCACTGTCAGTGGACAAAGGGTGAAACATTATTGGGAGCAAGCCGAGATTCCAGAAGGACACATAATACCTCTGGATGATGCACCCACTGCTTGAATGGCGATACAGTTAAGCTAATGACGTTAAACGAGCGCTTGGTGGGAGGCAACCCACTAGTGAGTCTGTATATAAGTCTTTTTCTTTTTATTTTTTCGTTTATGTGTCTTGTGTATTTTGTGAACCAGGCAAACGAGGAGAAACATAACTTGCATCGACCAAATCGCCTCAGTATCGATCGATACCCCATGCGCAGGTAAGTTCTTTTTAAAACCCTCAGGTTTTTCTTTCTACTTCTCCGCCTCCATCATTCGATACACATCTGAAAATCCACTCCCAAATCACCAATCTCTCAATCTTTCACGGACTTGAGCGATTTCAAGGTCTAACCTTATTGGATTTTCGTGCTCTTCCCATTTCTATCATCCATTCTCTTGATCTGCAAGGTATGACACACAAATTTCTCTTCTTCACTCCATGGACACAAGGTTTGGGATTTTGAAATTTTGCCTCTTAAAACTTGATTTACCGGAATAATTTGCAATACCTAAGTTGTTTTAGAGGAATTTCGAACCCATCCTTATGATCATATGCTTGAAATTGCGGATTTGATGAATTTTGAGATTCTGGTTCGAAAATCGCCAGGGTATCGATCGATACCCTGTTGGTGTTGATCGATAACCTGCGTGCAGTGATGGAATTTTGAGAAATTTGTTGTTGATTGTTGCTGTGTTGTTGGATTTGGTGCTCATTATGTGTTTGTTGTGTTCTTTTTCCTTGATTGCAGATGTCTACACGTAAGAGATCACGAACGGATGATGCATCAAGCTCCAATCCGCGCCCAACGGAATTTCGCAACTCTCAACGTGTCAAGATCTGGGATGGTTTACATTGGAAGAGAGGTGTAGTGACCGGTTGCCTAGGCAACGACAACTACAGAGTGATGATCTGGGATGGTTTACATTGGAAGAGAGGTGTAGTGACCCGCTGCTCCTAGTGTCACATGTAGAGCTCCTTGGCCTAAGCGGAACGAGAAGGCCAGGATCCCTTGCAACAGAGTTTGGGAGAGAACAGATAGAGAGATCGCTGAGAGTAGAGACTGCAACTACAGGCCTGTCTCTGACAACTGGGATGATTATGATACGTTGCACTACAACGAATGGCTTGGCATTGATGTGCAGCCCACTCGATTCGTAGTTGGAGTCACCATGCGTCGTTTGGGCTTAGACGGTGATCTCCAGTGTTTGCTTCAGAGGATTGGTCTGGGCACTATCGCCACACGGCATTATGACCTATTCCCAGACTTGGTTCGTCAGTTCATGGCGACAGTCCGCGTCTACTACCAGGACGAAGTTGTCAGGGATGCGCAGGAGGGTATCTTGACCTTCATGATTCGCGGTGTGAGATACATGTTACCACTCCCTGATCTTTGTGACATTTATGGCTTTCAGAGAGCCTTTAGGAGAGTTGCGCTTCCTGTTTCACACCCTGACGTGCATACCTTCTGGACGCACTTTGGGACTGGTGCTTATCACTCTAGGACATCCACACAGATGGATGTGCGTCACCCAGTCATGCGTTGCTTGGTTATGATTCTGAGCAACACCTTTCTGTGTAAGTGATATGCTCAAATTAATACCTTAAAAGTACTAAAACAGTAGTTGTAGTAAAGTAGGGGTCGAACACAAAGACTCAAGAAAATCACACAATATACCGAATAGTATCGAATCAAGCTAAGCAATTCAGATGAAACAAAAGCAATAATCAATAAAAGAGTTGTAAAATCGATGGGAGAAAGATAGGTTCAGGGTATTTCTCAGGAAATCAACGAATGCAGATAAACTAACTAATCAGGGTTCAGGTTATGCACGGTTCTTGAACTCAAATCACTAAAGTATAATTAACCAACTGTCGATGCGAGAATTATCTAAGTCTAAATCCTAGAATTCTGAATCTCTTTGCGAATCCTAAAGTCTAAACCAGCTTTTATTTCAAGTTTGATTTGTTCACAAAACAACTAAGCCAAATCTCTTTGCAAATAGTTATTTTGCTTACCCTAAGTTCTATCAGATTACTCAATTGCACTGTCGTGCCTAATTGATTAACCTAAGATCTAAGTTCTAGGTGATCAATCAAGAATTAGCTTTGAGAACAACCTAAGGTGAAAAGCTAATTTAGATAGTGAACCCTAAACAACTAATCAACCTAGCATTCAAAGAAATCCCTTATGAGAACCCTAAACCTAACAAGAGATCTACTCAGACATGGAAATTGCAGCAATAAACATGATTGAATAAATCTTTAAATAAATAATAATGAAGAGAGTAAAACAAGGGTTCGAAATCTTCTCTTGTACGAACAGAGTTTCAGATTTATCTCCCTTAAAAACTCTCTCAGCAAAAACCAAAGTAGAATAATGTGTAATGAAAGCGTAGCCACCAAAGTGGCTGTAAAACCTAAATAAATACTACTAAACACGTTTTGGGCTAAATTGTGAATAATAAAGTCTTCTGGGCAATTCTGCAATTCTTCAACTCTTCATAAAAGTTGCCACTTGTGTCTTGCAGCAATGAGTATCGACCGATACTAGTCAGTATCGATCGATACTGAGGCTTCAAATCGGGTACTCAGCTACACGAGCTTCTGCTTTGCTCCAAAATGCTCCAGAAAGCTTCAATATCTCCAATTATGCTCCAAACGTGCTAAAACCTGTAAAAGACTATAAAAAGGACTTATATCATGGCTTAAACCACTACAAGAAATTCGCGTATTATTAGCGCCTGGAAAACGCTATCTGACAAATACATAGCGTTTTAAAAAACGCTCTATCATCGACCGCGATAATAGGTCGGGCACTTTAGATAACGTTTTTTATGCACGCTATGGTTGTTGTATATACAATAACGCTTTTTTATCTGCGATATATAAGAATACGATAGCAATTATTTAGTGTTATTTATTTTTATGTTACAGCATAACTAAAATGTTATGTATTATTTTAAAATAGCATAACAAAAATGTTATGTATTTTTATGTTACAGCTTTTATTTTATGCATATATAAAATTATAAATACTTCAAATGTAACAAACTAAAGACAACTTTATAAATGTAAATATTATATTGTTAAAGTCTAAACCACACAAAGAGTTCAATATTACATTAAACTAAACCACACAAAGAGTTCAATATTACATTAAACTAAACCACAAATCCAGCCAATAGCACACAAGTACGTTCATAGACAAATTTCACCACAAACTCACATAAAAATAAGTTTCTCATTAGGCCATGCCACTGTTGTACCTAAAGCATCAGCAACGCATTCCACTTCTGAATTTGGTCTCCAAACTTTGGCCTTTCCATTCTTAATAACTTCTACCCATACCTTGCTAGCATTAGGACCTAAGGGGACAAAGTGGATAATCTCTTCCAGATTGGTTGAAGCGGCTCTACCTTCTGCAACGATCTCTCCTGAGTTTTCACAATCCAACAGCATGCAATTCTGCTTCTTACCACCTGATAAGTTGTTATCGATGCTGCAACTTACACTCTACCACTCACAAACAAAATTTAACAATCATAAGGACAACTCAAACACAGGATCATATAGAATTTCAGAAAATAACTTAAATTATAGTAAGAGAATTATACCGCAGGTGATGATGCTTTTGGTGATGCTCGTCTTGAGGGTGGAGTACTCAAGTGTGTCTTCTGAATAGGCCAAACAACATAGTCATGAAGTGTGTTACCCATCAAGTACATTTCACTAGTAGGTCTCCACAGATAAGCATCTTTCTTCACCACGTTTTCAACCTTCAGCAGTGCAGCATTGGGACCAATATGAATATTGTTAACCTTCTCTTGCGGATCAGTTGAACACATATGACCCTCAGCAACTACTACATCCTCCATATTCCAATCATACATAATTATACTATCAAGTGATGCCTAAGTCATAAACAAAACACATATATTAGAACATGTCAAATCTAACTTTATACAAATTCGTTACGATAAAGGTAGAATCAAAAAATTACCGATGAACCAAAAGTTTGGTTTGCAGTTGGGGAGTCTAGCTCACTGTCCAAAATGATTTTATCAGTTGGCAATGCTATTTTGGTTCCCACAGCTTGACCAAGTGATACAACAATTGATGTTAGCCTCCAGACATATGCATCTTCTTTTGATACAGACTTTACAATGACAGCTGTTGCATTAGGACCAATTGGAATACGACCAACCTTGTACATAGGTTCAGCTGAGCAGTACTCTCTTTCACCGACAACAACGTCTTCCATTTAGCACCAATCCAGTAGTTGACACCTAAGAACTTCCTGGGTTGCATTACTAACGAACTCCGATGCAGAAACATCATCAGGCTGTTCTCAGAAGAGTAAAGCGAATTGTAAAAGCATAAAAAATGAAATCATGAAGCACATGAGTTAAAGATTAACTAACCTTCTTCCCTTTAGCCAAGTGACGAACTTGGTTTTGCAGAGTTTCCATCTGGTTGACCAATTCCGCATGTTTTTGTTCAAGCTTATGCACGTGTGCATCTCTAGCCTGAAGGAATGCTAGATTTGCTGTCGTAACCCCTCTGCCCATCCCTCTAAGCCTTCCAGGTTTGTCTCGTCCTAACACCTGACTCACAACGTCCTCTCTGATGTTAGTGCTAGCTGTAGATGCCATTTCACTATTAATGGATTTTATTTGATCCTGACACAAATGGTTCAACAGAGTTAGTGTGAGCTATACAAATAAACATTACATACATTAAAAGAAACACATCACTTACAATAGTATCAACAAATTCAGGTCTCACAGGTCTCCCATCTGAATGAGTGTGTCATGCTACCCATACTTTGCTCCTACTTACCTTGCTAGGGTCTGCGCTTTTTTTCTTCTGCAAGTAACAAAGTAGCATTAGCTATGCGAGTAAATACACATGACATTAACAAATACATACCATATCATGAGCTAGTCGAATCATTCTTTTACGGCTGGTGGTGTGTGGAATCTGCGCCTTCCTTAGTTCCCTGAATTTGTCACTTACAACCTACATAAAGAAGCCCACAGTCATTAATTTTAAAGATTCAAAAAGAAACATGAATCTAGCAATAAAGAGTTGGAATACACCACCTTAAAATCCTCATTACTTTTACACTTAACCCAATTTTTCCATGCTGTCCCATATTGGATGTTACTTGGTTTTAGCTGCACAACTTGTTTCTTACTCGCTTTTCTGACTTGAGAGAGAAGCCTAGACTTAGATGACCGCCACAAACAACCCATCTGCCTGAAAATAACATCTTTTTGCCATTCCTCAGTCAAATTAAACCTTCCCTACAATAGTATTCGAAGTTAAACATTAGTATGCTAGGTAACAGATTCTTATAAGAAGTAATTCAGCAAAAAATATAGAAACTACATGGATTTCCTCCCACATTATATCCTTTATTGAACTATCCAGGTGCCTCCAGTCGTCAAGAATGACTGGCACATGCTCTGTCACCAGAGGACCGAGGAAAGACGAAAGAGATATTGAACCTTTACCCACATGTTCACCAAGAGAATTGAATTCGACTTCAACCTTATCTTCATGGTGTTTAGCAACACCACGCATCTTAGTTGGCCCTCTAGTTTTCCTTTTCTTGGTTTTTGGTTCAAGGGTCTGAGCTTCTCCAGTTTCTTCATGTTGCGTCTGGGAGAGAGGTTCCTCTTCATTGTCATGCTTCCCTGCTTCCTCTTCCGTAGGCTGCTTCCTCTTCCGTAGGCTGCTTCCTCTTCAGTAGGCTGCTTCTCTGCTTCTTCTTCAGTGGGCTGCTTCTCTGATTCCTCTCCATTGTCATGCTTATCTACTTCTTCTCCTTTTTCTTGCTTCTCTTCTTCATATTCACTGTGTTGTTTATCCTCTTCTCATTCTGATTCTATGTTCCCCAAAGCTTCTTCATCGTTTTCAATCTGCTTGTTAGAGGCATGAGTAACAGTCTTAGTGCGTCTGGTGATCCATTTTCCATGGACTGGTGAGATGCCTAGTTGACGGTTACTGCGTCTTGGAATGACTGGTTGCACTTTCGACGACATTTTCATAACCTGAAACACAACTGAATGTTCAAAAAATTCATAGAGAGATAAAAATATCAAGGCAAACTACCACAGTATACTAAGCCTAGCCCTATTAATCTAAAACTAAAACCCCTTCACAATCTTCTCTATCAAAGAAACTCTCGTCATCAGAAGACTCGTTCCCCAAATTTTCACTCTGCGGAAAGGATAGAGGAGCAACAACAAAATCTTCTTATGTCTCTAGCTCAAGATACCTTCTTGGTGGCGCCCTCATCACTACAGACCAACTTGATCAATCATCATTTCTGGAATAGAAAACTTGTTTCGCCTGTGATGCTAAAATATATGGATCTTGGAGATACGTAGATTGGTTGACATTGAGATTTACAAGTGTAAATCCTTCTTCTACTTTTACCCCATTTCCTTTGTTGGCCCACTTACACTTGAATAGTGGAACCTGAAACATGTGGTAATCTAGCATAATAATTTGTTGTATAACTCCATAGTACACAACCATATCTGCCATATGTATATTATCTCTGGCACTGGCTCTACACATGCTAAAAGCTTCGTAAGTTACTCCACTGTTTTGAGTCTTACGCAATACATCCTCGGTGTGAAATATGTGCCCATTAATCACAAACCCCTTATAGGTCTGAGCTATATTCCTAGGTCCATAAGCCAACCATCTCAGTTTCTCAGAATGATCATCTGAATTAGAAGGGATCTACAACCACAATATATATAAGAAAGTAAAGTTAGTGTTATATAAATATAATGAATTTTAGATTCGTGTTATATAATATCTAACCTTCTCTTTTACCCATTGTGAGAATCTATCTGCATAAACTTTCCATAAAAGAGTTTCACTTCTACTGCATTTGACATCCACTGCTTGCAATTCCTCCAAATGCAAACTGTTATACAATATCAGAGGTTAGTTTGATCGAGAAGTATAAGTTAAAAGATAAGAGAAGGGTATAAACTTACTCTACATATGGATCCATCACTGCCATGTTCATTAAAACATACCGATGAGCTATGTCTCGCTCTTTATCACTTAATTCAACTTGAGCAGCCTTCAAGAATGTGGTCAGATGACTCAACATCTTCATTACGGTTAACTAGTTCTTGAACCGGAACAGAATTTTGTAGAAACTCCATGCAGAATGCAACACACTCTCCAGCCAGATAACCTTCAGCCATACACGCTTCTGGCCTAGCATAGTTTTTAACATATGCCTTTAGCGTTTTCATGTACCTATAGCTCAACCAAAAAAGCAGATAATATGTTTGTCAACTATTGCAAACAACTCAACGAAGAAAGAGAACCAAAGTAAATTAAAAAGGTTAATACCTTTCAAAGGGGTACATCCATCTGAAGTGGACAGATCCTCCCAAACGAGCCTCCCTTGTTAGATGTATTGGAAGATGGAACATAATATCGAAAAGGGATGGAGGAAAATATCTTTCTAACTGGCAGAATGTCTCTATACACTCAGCCTCCAGTAATATTAGATTTTCTGGATCAACAACTCTCTGACACAACCTGTTAAAGAAACTACACAGTCTAATCACTGCAATCCTAGGTCCATTTGGGAGCAGTCCTGTCAAAGCAACTGGTAGCAGATTCTGGAGAAGCACATGATGATCGTGAGACTTCAATCCACCAATCATAGGAGGATCCACAGAAACACAATTCGATATATTTGCAGAATAGCCATCAGGCCCTCTAAATAAACTTAGCCTCCTGCAAAACTTTATTTTCTCATCCTTCGTCAGCCAATAAGCAGCTGGAGGTAAATAAGTTCTCTTACCTCCTTCCTAAATATGCAACTTGTGTCTAATCCCCATGTCTTCTAGATCTTTCCTTGCTTTCAACCCATCTTTTGACTTAGCAGATTGCATCAACATTGCCAAGATAGCATCAGAAACATTCTTCTCCACATGCAGACATATATATTGTGACGAACCGATATATCCTAACACAGAAGATGAAAATTTAGTAGAAATTATATGCAACTGTATAGAAGTAAGCTACTATATTAAAATTTATAATCAAAAGTACATACCTTCCAGTAAGGTAAGTCGAAAAGGATGGACCTTTTCTTCCACCTCCAATTATCATTGTCTTCTTCATATTCATCATTTGACAGCTCCTCTTCTTCACATATAGATTTTCTTTTCTTTTTCCCCTTTTTCTCACTACAAGAAAACAGCGTTTTTACGACTACAACTGGCGACTAAACGATTAGTCGCTAAACGTTGCGACTAAGTAGCCACTATTGACCGATAATTTAGCGACTAATAAGATTTGGTCGTAATTGAGTCGCTATTTTACGACCAAACCATATTGTCGCTATAGTAGTTGCTAAATGACGACTAATATGCGACTACATTGCATACGGTAAATAATAGTCGCCTAATGGTCGCTAAATTAGCGACCAATATGCGACTATTTCGGCGGGTCGCTGATTTACGACTAAATTACGACTAATTTGCCGACGGGTAACAAGAGTCGCATAATAGTCGCTATTTGGCGATCAATATACGACTATTTGGGAGGGTCGCATAGCAGTCGGTAATTTGTCGTAAAGACCGGTGAAAAACACGTGTTATTCGTTTTGGGGTTGGTGTAACGATTTTATGCGACTAGAAGATGTAGTCGCCTTTCAGACGCCGTGTAGTAGCTATTTAGTCGGCAGAAATGTCTATATAAGCTCAATTCATCCCATTTCTCCTCCTCATTCGATCTTAATCACAAAATCAAACATATATCTTCTCCTCATTCTATTTTCCAGTTATATAATGTCGGGAAATCCTAATTTTAATAATTTCCGGGAGTGGATGTATAAGAGGTTCGATGAAGAGACGGGAAATTTCTCGGAAGAGTTTAGAACGGGGGTGGATGGATTCATGACATTTGCAAATAGCCAACCTCTATCACAGAGTAATGGCGGTAAGTTTTTCTGCCCTTGTAGTGTTTGCAAGAACGATAAATTTATCCCGGGGACAAGAATTTGGAATCATCTTTATAGCAGAGGATTTATGCCAGATTATTATGTTTGGTATAAGCATCGAGAAGAAATCAATATGGATTTAGGATCGAGTTATGTTGATACGCCATATATAAGTGGGAGTGAAAATGTGGGAGGTGTAGTAGAAGATAGATATGTGGATATGGTGAATGATGCATTTCGGCATAACGTGAGTTTTGATAACTATCATCAGGATGGTAGTTATCAGAATGTAGAAGAACCGGTACGTAATCATTCAAAGAAATTTTACGACTTGTTAGAAGGTGCAAAAAATCCATTATACGATGGTTGTCGTGAAGGTCACTCGCAGTTATCCTTAGCTGCTCGAGTCATGCAAAATAAGGCAGAATATAATATGAGTGAAAAGTTAGTCGATTCGGTTTGTGAAATCTTGACAAACTATTTACCAAAAGGAAACAAGTCAACCGGATCACATTACGAGACAGAAAAATTGATGAGCAATTTAGGCCTCCCATATCATACAATTGATGTTTGTATTAACAATTGTATGATCTTCTGGAAAGAGGACGAGAAAGAAGATAAATGTTTATTTTGTGGTGCACAAAGATAGAAGCCTAAGAACGACCGACGTAGAACCAAAGTACCATACAGTCATATGTGGTATCTACCTATTGCTGACAGATTGAAGAGAATGTATCAGAGCGAGAAGACTGCATCGGCAATGAGATGGCATGCCGAGCACCAATCAAAGGAGGGAGAAATGTGTCATCCTTCTGATACGGCAGAGTGGAGATATTTTCAAGATCAAAATCCCCGGTTTGCCGGAGAACCCCGTAACGTTTATCTTGGATTATGTACCGATGGGTTCAATCCAATTGGCATGTCTCGTAATCATTCGCTGTGGCCCGTGATCTTGACTCCATATAATTTACCCCCTAGTATGTGCATGAATACATAGTATTTATTTCTTACAATTCTGAATTCTGGGCCAAATCATCCGCGAGCTAGTCTCAATATCTTCCTCCGACCTCTTATTGAGGAGTTAAAAGAGTTGTGGTCTAATGGGGTCGATGCATACGATGTGTCCTTGAATCAAAATTTCAATCTAAAAGCAGTGCTAATGTGGACGATAAGCGATTTTCCGGCGTATAGCATGTTATACGGATGGACAACCCATGGTAAATTGTCTTGTCCAATTTGCATGGAAGATACAAAGTTTTTTTTATCTACCTAAGGGAAGGAAGACGTGTTGGTTTGATTGTCACCGAAGATTTCTTCCTCATGGTCATCCAATGAGGAGGAATAAAAAAGACTTCCTTAAGGGAAAAGACGCGTCGAGAGAGTATCCACCGCAGTCTTTGACCGGTGAGCAAGTTTATTTCGAGCGACTAGCTGGTGTAAATCCATCAAAAACAAAGGACGTCGGTGGAGACGGGCACGAGAAGAAGAAGTCGGGCTACGGGAAGCAACATAACTGGCACAAGGAAAGCATATTCTGGGAGCTACCGTACTGGAGGGACCTCAATCTCAGACATTGTCTTGATGTGATGCATATAGAGAAGAATTTTTTTGACAGCATCATGAATACTCTTATGAGTGTGAAGGGTAAATCGAAAGACAACATCATGTCAAGATTGGATATTGAACAATTTTGTTATCGGCCACACTTACATATTGATAGTGAGGGTAAAGCTCCTTTCCCAGCCTTCACATTGACAGAAGAAGCCAGAAAAAGTTTACTAGAATGTGTGAAACATGCAGTTAAATTCCCAGATGGTTATTCCTCAGACTTAGCGACTTGTGCTGATATGAACAACCAAAAGTTGTCAGGCATGTAGAGTCATGACTGCCATGTTTTTATGGAGCGGTTACTTCCATTTATCTTTGCAGACCTCCTAGACCGGAATGTCCACCTTGTGTTATCAGGTACTAATTATTTAATTACGACTATTTCTTTAAATAAATATGATTATAGTAATTTATATAGTAACCGCTCCGTAATTTTCACGTATATTGTAGGGGTTGGAGCATTTTTCTGGGACTTATGTTCGAGAACTTTGCATAACACTCGCGTTCAAATTCTAAAACATAACATAGTTTTGATCCTGTGCAATTTGGAAAAGATCTTTCCACCTTCATTTTTCGATGTGATGGAGCACCTGCATGTACATCTCCCTTATGAAGCTGAATTAGGAGGCCCTGTCCAATATAGGTGGATGTATCCTTTTGAAAGGTTTTTCAAAAAGTTGAAAGGGAAAGCAAAGAACAAAAGATATGCGGCATGATCGATTATTGAATCATATATCAATGACGAGATTGCTTATTTCTCAGAGCACTACTTTACCGCGAATATACAAACGAAATCAAGGTAAATGCTAAAGTCAATCACTTCATGTCCACAATGCCATTGATATTGTATACACATGCTATGTATTTTAATGTGAATTACTTTTCACTCATTCGGCCAGGTTAACAAGATTCGATCAAGGTGAAGTCCCCGTATATCATGTCCCTGGGGTACCTTCTATATTTAAGCAAGTAGGCCGTCCAAGTGGAGAAATGCATGAAATATGGCTCTCGGAAAGAGATTATCAATGCGCACATGCATATGTTTTACGAAATTGTGACTATTTTCAGCCAATTGAGAGGTATATATAAGTTGGCATCTCTCGCACCATGTGTTTTAATATATATTCCACTATATTAATTCATTTTTGTGTCGGTCTTGTATAGTATGTTCGAGGACTATATTTCTGCAAAATATACAGGATTATCCGAAAAAGAACTCTCCGCGAAAAGAGCTGACGAATATCATATATGGGTGAAAGAATATGTATGTCTAAATAATATTCATAACTACGCATACATTTCTATTTATAAATATTGATGCTATTGTTTATATATATGCAGGTTGCTTATTGGAACGCCACGAATCCATTTCCTACTTGGGTTCAAGATATAGTACATGGACCTTTGAATAAGGCCAAAACATGGCCAATGTATTTTACAAGAGGCTATTTGTTTCATACGCAAAATCACGGCGCTGGACGAAAGACATGTAACTATGGGATATGTGTTAAAGGTGTAAATTACAGTGATGCATCTGATGAAGCGGATTTCAACGGGACCTTAACTGATATCATAGAACTCGAGTACGAGGGGATGGTCAATTTGAGAATCACACTTTTTAAGTGTAATTGGTATGACCCTGTTATCGGTAGAGGCACTCGGAGGAGCAATGGTGGCGGTGTAGACGTTCTTTCATCGAGAAAATACAATAAATACGAACCATTTATTCTAGGTACGTATACTTATATATATATAGCAATTTATTAAAGTTAATAATATATATATATATATCCATATGTATAACTTATATTGAAAACAGCATCGCAAGCGGAGCAAGTTTGTTATATTCCGTACCCATACACAAAGAAACCGAAGCAGTTGTGGCTCAATGTTCTAAAAGTGAATCCGAGGGGAAATATTTCAGGGG
Source organism: Eutrema yunnanense (assembly GCA_002933935.1). Lineage (NCBI taxonomy): Eukaryota > Viridiplantae > Streptophyta > Magnoliopsida > Brassicales > Brassicaceae > Eutrema > Eutrema yunnanense. Next base: position 88,244 of record PKML01051116.1, read on the forward strand.
AATATGATAAAAAAGAACCGACTCTTCTGCAAAACGAAAATGATGATGCTGTATTGATGACTACAATTGACGATCTCGAACTCGACAATTTCGTACAAGGAGTAAACCCAATAAACTTCGATTATGATGTCGGAGATGTAGAACTAGAAGATGAATTTCGGTGTAATTTGTCGTCTTCTGATGAAGAACCAGATGATGAAGAACCCTACTAATTAACTATATTACTTATGTGACAATGTTAATTATGTTATTTATGTCAAATTATGAGAACTAAAATTCTATAAATTTGTCGTTTACATTTTTAAAATTATTGTCAACATAATTTAAATTTTGATCTTTGTACCAATGCCCCTAACCAAACCGGTTCAGTCAATTACAACATGTGTAAAACATCCCAGGAACTCGGTACTGACGTAAACCTGATGCAAAATTGGGCTCTTCCTTTTCCTGAATATGTTATGTCCCTGCATCACAATTTTATTACAATATTAGGCTCATGATATATATTACAATTATATATTATATATATATGTTTATATATATATATATATTAACATAATCTTCTAACAAAATCAAAGTGAATCATTGCCTGAGTTGAAAAATTGGTTTTGTACATGATAGTTTAATCTTAACGATGCAACTGTTCCCGACTTTTTAGGCTTCCTCGACTCTTCCCCTTCGAAACTCTTCGGTTTCTGCCTAGTTACAATATATCTCAAAAGTTTTCCTACACTTAATCATTGCCATTTTGAAAAATGGGAAGTGTAAATGACAGTTGAGAATCTTACCGACGCAATTGTATCTGCCTTTTTAGCCTTCCTCGACTCTCCCGCTTCTAAACTCTTCGGCAACCCCTAAAAGTTACATATTTTCCTCCGGAAAAAGAAAAATATACTCAGAACTCCAAAAAAAATCCGAAGAAATGCAGAAATGGCAACCCAAGCTTCCCACTTACTATCATAAATCAACACAAAAAAACTCTTTGGAATCTGAAAGTGAAGATCCTGCGTGCTTGGATCCGAGACTGGGATTTGTCTGGACCATCTCTGCACCTACTACTTTGTGATGAAGAGGTAGCTTAATCTATCTTCTATTCTTTTATAGTGCTTCTAAAAACTAACTATTTTGTCTTCAGGGAACAAGAATACAAGCAGACGTTTCTGGTTCTCAGACATTGAGAAAGTTTTCTTGGGTGAAGCACTTTGAACGGTACTGATTCTCACTAAAGGGTTTTTATGTGAGGTTTGCCGATATTCTTGGCAAAACCAATCGCCACACCTATCAAATTTATTTCATGGATGACACCGAGTGCACCTTGCTCATAGATCACCCAAACTACTCAAATTTCTTGGTTTTCACTCCCATCCTCGAGATCACCCGAGGCACTGTCCCAGAACTCTATCCTATAGGTATCATCACCCGAGGCACTGTCACTACTCAAATATGTTGTATTGTTTATAAAGTAACATATTTTTGTTGTTATAGACGTTCTAGGAGTAATAACGTGGGTTGGAAAGAAGGAAAGAAGATGGTCGGATGAATCATCTTATCAGATTGCAAGGATGAAATCAAGTGTTGAGTTTACTATCCGTGACAGAGAGTAAGTGAAATCTAATTAACAAGTTTGGCATATGGTGATTTGGTTGACTTCATATTCCTATATGCATGTCAGGTTTAATGGGTTAGAGTGTGTGGCATATGGTGATTTGGCTGATTTCATATCCTCAAGTTTTACAAGTGCTAACGATTGGCACATTTTCTGTGTTCTACGCTGTTTCCGTGTACAAAACTTCTGCGGTCAGTTTATCTTGTTAATCGTTGTCTATTTTCTGTTTTATCAACGACCTTACTAACAACCTCAAACTCTTTCAACTATAGGTCATTCCTGGCTAACATCACAAGAAGGGCTTTCAAATATAGAGGCTGCAGATTATAGTATCCCACAACTCTACTCATTTATGAATGGGTAAGATCAATGTTTATGACAGAAAACGCAGATTATAGGGCATAAACTGTAATCTGAGTTTGCAGGCTGCGTATAGTTTCTGATTATAGGATAGAAGTGAGGTTGAACATTATAGTTTCAGAAGTGAGGTTGAACATTATAGTTTCAGAAGTTTATGGTTTCAGATTATAGTTTGCAGGTTGCTTATAGTTTCTGAGTTTGCAGGTTGCTTATAGTTTCTGACACTATAGTTTCAGAAGTGAGGTTGAACACTATAGTTTCAGAAGTGAGGTTTAAGATTCTAGTTTCAGATAATAGGAATCAAAATTGTACTGAGTTTGATGGTGATTTGAGTTTGAATATTATAGTTTCAGATTTGATGTGTTTACTAAATTTGAAAACCTTTAAATGTTTACAGGTACCCTTATCCTCTACCGGAAAGATACAGCAATGAACACAAGATTGGATTTAAGCCATTACACCTTTAAATCCTGCTTCATCTTATATTGTTCATTGTCTCGAATTCCCGGATATTTTGGTTAATGTTGTTATTTTGATATTTCGTTGGTCTTGAACTAAAAACTTATTTCGAATGTTGTTGTTATTTGAACTAATTCTGTTTTCAAGTCATTCTATTTTCAAGTACTTATGTTTTCAAGTACTCAAGCAAAGTAGACATTAAAATAGGAATGATTGAGGTCTGGATTTTACCAAGAATGATCTTGTATGCTTTTCCATTGTAGATCCACCGGAAGGACCACTCTAAGCATCTGTTTGGTCTGGTTGTCGTAGCCGTGAATCCTCTTCTCCGACAACAACAAATTGGCCTAACAACAAAAGAAGTTTCAGAATTTCAGAAATAAAACAAAATCATATCAAATATTTGGCCAGATTGATTTATGAAACAATGATTACGGGCTAGATTTAACCTCTACAGACTGATCTATCAAACCACGATTGAAAGCTGATCTCACTTGCTATCTCTGAAATTTTTTTTTTATGTGTAGGTAAAAAGTCTGGATGCGGGAAACAACAAATATCTCAGGTTTAGCCACTAAGTTACGACTACTAAACACAAAAAACATAAAAATTTGGGTTGAGGCCCAAACCAATTTCGCAAAAACAGAACCCGTGAACCTAACTACGGAACCCTAAGTCATGCGTTTTGTTCTTCCCCTTCGTCTTCGATTCCTCTTCCATTCCTCTCCTTCAATTCCACTTTTGCTATAAACTTTTTCGATTCTGCTTCGATTCCACTTCTTCGAGTCCACTTCTTCGACTCCTCTTCTTCGATTCCTCTTCTTCATATATCAGAGAAGATCACACGATACCTACAGAGAAGGGCCGTAACGTACGAAAGAGAAAAATTGTTCCCAACGTTTCTCAGAGAGCCGTAGGGTCAAATCGCTCCGCCTCTTCATCGCGAACAGCCAACCATCTACCGCAGCAGTAAAATTTCACGCCGGCGCCACCGGAACTCCCCGTCCGCGATAAACCGACAACGTCAGAACCAACTGTCCGGAGCTATCCACCGCCACAACAACTTTTCGAAAACTCCATTCCTCAACCCCGTGGACAAGACCTTCCTGCGACTGCTTCGGCTCCACTGGAGGAAGCTCCTGGGTCACCACTTCGTGACTCTCATGGTCAGAGTCATCCTTCTTCTCAAGGACACAGCTGCCATGATGAAACTGCTCCAGTGTTGCCGGATCTCCTTGACGACACGCTCCGGGCTCTGAATGCTCTGCTTATGGTGCCAGACCGGGATAAGTTCACCACCGTTCTCTCTCCCACTCCAACGCCGAACTCGACTTGGTAATTGTATCGCATCTGGTAAAATGCGATTGTATTGACCAGTTAATCTGACTTGGTAATTGTATCACATCTTGTTCGTTAAATGGGATTGTATTGTTCACCACAGTCTCTTGTTAAGTGTTAGATTATTGTTCTAGCTGATTTGAATCGTTATTGTTCTAGCTGTTTTGGAAGATTATTGTCTTTTGTAGTCGGCTCTAAGTGTTACATCCAATCGGTCTCTTATTTGTATTGTTCTAGCTGTTTCTTAACTGACATATGGTAAGTTATCGCATCTCAAGGTGGGGTTCTTGGTTTGTTTCTGCTAAGTGTTAGATTATAAGTGTTAGATTCTAGCTAAGTGTTGGATTGTAAGTGTTTGTTTCTTGGTTGGGGTAACAAAGCTTCTCTTTCTGTTGCATTTGCTTATTGGCTTAGTCTAAGTGTAGAAACATGCTTCTGGTTTCATGTTTCATGTTTGATTGTATTCTTTCCTTAATTGTCTTGTCAAATCTGTAATATGTAGTATTGATCACAAGGCATGTAAGATATATCTCTTTTCTGGTTTCATGTTTCATGTTTGATTGGTTTCACGTAAATGATTGGTTTCATGTTTCTGTATTACATGCTTCTGGTTTGTATTATGTCCTTTTTTCATGTGTGTTTGCAGGTTTACTCGCGACAAGGGATCGAAACTGGTTCGGTCAATTACTAAAGTGTTTACAAACAAATTCGATGCTCCCTACTATAGCTGGACATGTGTGCCTCGGGACAGACAAGAAAGATACTTCCTCGAGTTCGCGGTACAGTTTTCGGTCCTATATCCTTCGCATATAGGTTTGCTTGTGATGTTTTCACTAACATCATCCTATTCTCTTTGTTTTGTAGAAAACCCACACCTGGGATCCCTTGATAACAGGGATAGTTCAAGGGTTTTTCGAGGAGATCTGTCAATGCCAGATGAAAGACATGGTTAGCACCGCGAGGACTAGTCGAGAGCAACCTAATTGGATCGGCGACACTCTCTGGAAAACAATGACGGACTACTGGGACACTGAAGAAGCAAAGCTCAAGAGTCTTACCTATTCCAATGCTCGTATGTCTGACCGTAAAGGTCTCGGTCCTCACATCAAATTATCAGGGCCAAAGTCACATCAACAAATCCAACAAGAAATGGTTAGTTACTTTAACTTTTTCTTTCTCCTCAACAACTTTAAATTATGTTTCTGCTTTCATGTTTCTGGTTTCATGTTTGATCGGTTTCATGTTTGATTGGTTTCATGTTTGATTGGTTTTATGTTTCTGGTTTACTTGCTATCCTTGCTTATAGGAAGAGGAATTGGGAAGACCGATTAGTCTTGGTGAGGTTTTCATTAGGACACATACAAGGCCATATGGTACGTATGTCGATAGGAAGGCGGAGAAAATCGTTCAAACATATGAGCAGAAGGTGCAAGAGAAGTTGTCTGAGCTCCTGACAGAGCCTTCAGAAGTTTCGGACGGTGCTTCGCAACCTCGTGTGCTAACAACAGATGAATATACAAGCCTCTTTCTTCAGGTAAAGTAACATATAGACTACACTTCACATTTATATAGTCTTGAATTTTGTCATTATGGTTTTTCTCTTACTTTTGACAGTCCACTGACTTGGATTCACGAGGAACTCCTTATGGAGTTGGAAGCCTCAAGGAGACTCTTCTCAATGGCAAGCGCAAGCAACCGGGAGACTCTTCATCGTTTGTTGCACTCCAAGAGCAACTGAAGGAAGCTCAACAGAGAATAGAAGAGCAGGCAGCTTATAATGAACGGCGTGATGCTGAGATTGCTGTCCGTGAAGAAGAGCACTGAAAGGACCGCATTTTTTTTTTTTTGCATATAATTAAACAATCCTTGAACAATAATTAATTAAACAACCAATAATTAATTATTACAACACAAGCACAACAGCTTACGATTTATATAACAACAACAACAACTGGTATCGATCGATACTCCCCTAGTGTCGATCGATACCCAAACAACAAAAGCAAGCCCCGGGTCCTAATCATCCCCTCTTCACCGCCTTGATTCCACGATCACGCCTTATCTTTACCTGCATCGACAAAAGTGATGAATCAACATTTGGCTAACCAAATGCTGAGTGAGATTGATCATCCCAACAACAGGCTACCAATAAGCACAATCAATAATCACCAAGAATTAATTCACCACAATTAAAACTTCCAGCACAAAGCCACAACTGGTATCGATCGATACCCCCATAGTGTCGATCGATGCCCAAACAACACACAACTCCCGACAAGGGACTGGTATCGATCGATTCCCAACACCACACCTGGTATCGATCGTTACAACCACACAACACGAGACCACCGCCAATGGTCTGGTATCGATCGATACCCACCTGGTATCGGTCGATACTCACGAGACCTAAAAACAGGAATCGCCATACAAGCCACAAAAGCATCAACCAAGCTTTAACAAGGCACCACGCAAGCTCATTTGCTAACCTTTGGTCACAACTCACCTTAAACACGATGGATCGAGCTCTAAAACGACCTCCCGAGCTCAAGAATATCTCCCTCTCTTCTCACAAGCTCACGCCCAAAACCAAGCTCGTCCAACCTCTTCTTCAAGCTTCTCACAAGTTCAAACTCCCTCGATCTCGCAAGATCCAAGCTTAACAAGGCTTTTCTTCTCTCTCTCTCTCTCCTTCTCTCTCTCTCTCTTTCTTTCTCTCTTTCCCGACCAGCTATGGTCTTATCCTCCAAGGATACGCTTTTTATACTCGAAAGAAGATAAGAGAAGAAGACAACCAGGAGAAAAACCCGGCTGGTATCGATCGATACAGGCCGGTATCGATCGATACCACCCCCGGAACAACCAGAATTAATTATTGGCATCGCCACAAACTCGTAGTGGCCATAACGAGATCTGAAAGCCGTCTTCCGAATATCCACCTCATCGATGGGAATCTGATGATATCCCGACGCCAAGTCAATCTTGGAGAACCAAGTAGCCCCTCTCAACTGATCCAACAACTCATCAATCCGAGGAAGAGGATACCTGTCCTTCACTGTGACTCGGTTAAGTCCCCGGTAATCAATACACAACCGAAAACTCCCGTCCTTCTTCTTCACGAACAACACTGGCGCTCCCCACGGTGAAGAACTCGGGCGAATAACCCCTTGTTCAACAACTCCGCCAGCTGCTTCTTCAGCTCTGCCATCTCTGCGGGAGCCATCCTATAAGGAGCCCTGGATATCGGTGCCGTCCCTGGTTCCAACTCGATCGTGAAGGGATCCGACCTAGATGGTGGCAACCCCTGCAACGACTGGAACACATCCTGGAACTCACAAACCACCCAAATATCCTGCACCCTGGCCTCTCCGACGGCCTCCGGCAAAGAAATCGTAGCCAAATACACCTCGTAACCCCTCTCGATTAGACGCTCCGCGTGCACAACCGAGATCACGAGACTCCCGGAAGTCGGTCTCACACCCTGATACACCCACTTCCCTTCTCCTCGGTCGAACTCGACCCGCCCTCGGTGACAATCCAGATGCACTCTGAACTTCCCGAGCCAATCCATACCCAAAATGACATCGTACAGCTCCACGGAGCAGATAATCAAATCGGCAGGCATGGACTCTCCTGCTACCTGAACATCCACGTCTCGCACCCGACCGTGAATTCTCAGGAGCTTCCCACCGGCAACCTCCACGAAACCCAAACTCACACCGGGCTCGCTACGAAGGTTAACCTTCTCGGCCAATTCCGGGGAAACGAAGCAATGCGATGCTCCCGTGTCAAACAACACACGACACTCCACACCTCCAACACACAAGGTCCCTGCACATATACATGTGCCGAGAACCTTAACACCCCGACTAGCACGACATTCCCCCGACACAGAATTAAACTTAGATACGTCTAAGAAATACCTGTGATCGGCCTGGAACTCGGCTCTCCGGACTCGGCGATGGAGTACACTCGAGGCGCTGACGCCACCTGCCTAACGAGCTGCACCACCGTGGTCTCACTCTGCCGCAACTGGGGACACTGAGGCCTGATGTGACCCGCCTCCTTGCAGTGATAGCACACTCGAGAATCCACTCGCACTCCTCCCCTCTGAGGACAGTTCGCCACTCGGTGATCCATGCTCCCGCAACCAAAGCAACCCGGACCACCACGACTACCTCCCGAAGCGCCCTCTCGCTTCCGCTTCTGTCCTTGCATCGGCTTACTGCTTCTGCTCGGACCGGACTGCTGCTGCAC
>PKML01051116.1:97663-111412 GCA_002933935.1 Eutrema yunnanense
AAAAGCATCAACCAAGCTTTAACAAGGCACCACGCAAGCTCACTTGCTAACCTTTGGTCACAACTCACCTTAAACACGATGGATCGAGCTCTAAAACGACCTCCCGAGCTCAAGAAGATCTCCCTCTCTTCTCACAAGCTCACGCCCAAAACCAAGCTCGTCCAACCTCTTCTTCAAGCTTCTCACAAGCTCAAACTCCCTCGATCTCGCAAGATCCAAGCTTAACAAGGCTTTTCTTCTCTCTCTCTCTCTCCTTCTCTCTCTCTCTCTTTCTTTCTCTCTTTCCCGACCAGCTATGGTCTTATCCTCCAAGGATACGCTTTTTATACTCGAAAGAAGATAAGAGAAGAAGACAACCAGGAGAAAAACCCGGCTGGTATCGATCGATACAGGCCGGTATCGATCGATACCACCCCCGGAACAACCAGAATTAATTATTTTTCCCCAATAATTAATTCTTCCGGAACACGGGCGCTACAAGCACTCCCGAGCTGCGGCTGAGCAAAAGGACAAGCTTGAGAACTTATCCTTGGTGGAGAAGTACCTGCGACAATCAGATCCGGCGTTTCTAGACTTCATGGCTTCTCAGTCAGCTCCAGCAACAACTGCTTTGCTTCCATCAACCAATCTTCCTCGACCAGATCCTAGAACAACCCCATCTGGTTCTGGTTTTGCTTCTTAGGTTATGAACCTTTCTACTTGTGAACTCATGATTTTATTATTTTTGTTTACGTTTTCGCATTTCTTATGGAGGTTGAATACTGTAGTTAAAATTTTTAATCAAATGTACTGAGTTTGAATCAAATTTCTTTAATTTTGTAACACGGATTACCAATTGCGAAACAAAACGAACACCATATTCTTAATTTGCTTTCGATTTTAGTCACTAAACAGTAGTCCGTTAGTCGCCAAATAGTCGCAGAAGAACAACTGATTTGTCGCAAACTATTTACATCTTCGCAACTTGATGTTCCAATTAGTCGCCAATTAGTCGTTCATTAAGTCATAGAATAGTCGCTAAATAGTTACTAACATTTACGACTACTTCGTGACTAAAACTTTCTGACTTCATCTATACATATTCCATAGTCGTTAACTAGTCACAAATATAGTCCCCTATTAGTCGCCAATTAGTCGCATAAGAGTAGCTAATTTTTCGCACAATATTTACATCTTTGCAACTTGATGTTCCTATTAGTCTCCAAATAGTCGGTTTATTAGTCGTTAAATTGTCGGTAAATAGTAACTAAAATGTACGACTATTTAGTGACTAAAATATCCGACTGCATCTAGACCCTTTCTATAGTCGTAACCTAGTCGCAAAAATAGTCGCCGTGTAGTCGTAAAGATTTGCGACTACTTTACGACTACTAAACGGCTACACAGAGTAGTCGTAATGTAGTCGCTATTTAGCGACTAATTTTACGACTACAGACTTTAGCGACTAAATATTAACGACTACATGGTTTAGTCGCATAGTAGTCGTAACAGACCTTTTAGCGACTAATTGGCGACTACTTCTACAGTCGTAAAAACGCTGTTTTCTTGTAGTGCCTCTATAACTTTACCAAACTCATTTCTGAATTCCTTAAGCATCTCACAAATTTCTACTCCACTTTAAATTCGATTTGCACTTCCTCTCTCAACAGTGTTATCAAACCACTTCTTTCTTCTTCTGTAATGATGATCAGGTTTGAGCCTCTTTCTGTTGCCCAAATACACATGCTTACGATTGTGTTTCAACCACATAAATGGTGTATCTTTTCCACACACGTTACACGCCTGCTTCCCTTTCACTTTACATCCAGATAATGTCCCTAAGGCTGGATAATCAGTTATACTCCACAACAAAATTGCTCTAAGTCTGAAATTCTCCTTCTTGAATGCGTCATACACCACAATACCTTCCTGCCACAAATCTTGTAGATCATCTATCAATGGAGCTAGGTAGACTGATATGCTCAAATTAATACCCTATTTATATACTAAAGCAGTTGTCGTAGTATAGCTAGGGGTCGAGCACAAGGACTCACAGAAACACACAATAGATTATATATGTGAGAATCACGCTAAGCAATCAATGGTATTAAAAGACAGAATGTAAATTAAAACGGTTGTGAATTCAATTGGAGAAAGGCTAGGTTCAAGGTATCTCTCAGGGAATCACTAAATGCAGATAAACTAACTAGCAGGATTCAGATTTAACGCGGATCTTGAACTCAAATCACTAAGATATAGTTAACCAACTCTCGCTGCGAAAACTATCTAAATCTAAATCGTAGGAATTCCAAATCTCTTTGCGAATCCTAAAGTCTAAATCAGCTTTTTAATCAGGTTTGATTTGTTCACAAAACAACTAAACCAAATCTCTTTGCGAATAGTTATTTTGCTCACCTTAGGTTCTATGAGGTAATTAATCGCACTCTCGTGCCTAATCAATTATCCTAAGATCTAACTTCTAGGTGATCAATCTAGAATTAGCTTTGCAAACAACCTATGGTGAAGAATTAATTCATATGGTGAATCCTAATAATAAATCAACCTAGCATTCGGAGAAATCCCTATTGAGAACCCTGAACCTAACAAGGGATTTACTCAGACATGGAGAATGAAACAATCAACATAACTGAATAAATCATCATATAAATTAGAAAGAGTAACAAGAGGGTTCAAAATCTTCTCTCAGACGAACAGAGTTTCAGACTTGTCTCCCTTCAAAAGCTCTCTCTCAAAACTAGAATAAAATAAGCGTAGCCATGAAAGTGGCTGTAAAACCTAATTAAATAGTCTAAACACGAATTGGTGTCTTCTTGTAAATATCAAAGTCCTCTGGGCAAGTTCTGCAATTCTTCAAAACTTCATTAAATCGCGACTTGAAATCTGCTTCGACAGGTGTCAATCGATACCATGGGGTATCGATCGATACTTGACGCTTTGATCGGACACTTAGTCACCAGACTTCAGTTTCGCTCCAGAATGCTCCATAAAACTCCAATATCTCCAATAATACTCCAAATGTGCTAAAACCTGTAAAAGACTCTAAAAGACTCTATAATAAAATAAAGACTCGATAAAACAGACTTATCTCATGGCTTAAACGAGGTAAAAACCATGATATATCAACTCCCCCAGACTTAGCCTTTGCTTGCCCTCGATCAAATAGAAGACTAAACCAGAGAAAGAGGTTTGAAAACGTAGAGACTCACCTGTTCTTGAAACATCAAAATGACCAATTTCCCAAGTACCCAAATGTCACATAACCAGCTTTTGATCTAACCACCATGTACTTCTCCGTAGACATTCGCAGTTCCCCAGACTACACACATTATTTCACAGCATTGTTCAATCAAGCCATCCTCGCCAGTTTCATCGTTGTGATTAATACCAAGAACCTTCTAGATTCTTTCCCATACAATATCATAACAAGGAACCACTATTTTTCAGACTTTTTGGTATTATTTCTCTCCCCCATACTTATTTCTTATTATGTTCTTTCTTTTATTTTCAGTTTTGCATATACACATCAAGGTATGAGACGCGAGTATTGATGGTGTTAGCCACCGAATCCCCGGTTCTTCCCACTCAATGTATCAAAGGATGTAGGCGAATAATGGCATTATAGAAAAATCCTAGCCTCGCTTCCAATCATTTGTGTGATCATTCCCTCTTAAGTAAAATAATGGGATCGTTGGAAATTTTCCTAACCCTGTACTCAGAAGAAAATCATTTCATCTTTTAATGCATCTTATTAATTAACTTATAACAGGGAGACAAATACCATAATTCCAAACACATGGGTTCCTTTGTCAGATAAGAATGAGAAATCAAACTCTATAGATACTAACCACATTGATGAAGTGCAAAAATTTGGCTCAGGCTTTAAGGAACTTTGCTGGAAACATGAGTGTCTTCTGGTTAACCGGCCAGCCTTTGGATTTTTCATTAGTCGATCTAGAACTGATTCAGTAACAATGGTCACTTAGAAGCAAGGTCAAATCAATAGATTCAACAAAAAGATCACAGTTTCAGACAAAACTTTGACTCAATTAAACGACTCAATAAAACAACAAATGACTCAAAAGTGGACTGACTCTAAGAAAAAAAAAAACAAATGTCAGCGACTACCTCCCCCAAAAAAAAAAAAAAAAAACAACACTGTCCCCAGTGTTATCTAGCCTAGAGTTGGTGAGAGAAAACAGATGTACTGAATGGATTATGAAAACCAGAAATTACCGTGCTGGAACATTGAGTATCGATCGACACACAGCTTGGTATCGAGCGATACCAAGCTTAAACCGATACGATGTTCTCTGTAATCGCATAGGGTGTCGATCGATACTGGCAGGTATCGATCGACACTAACCGTATGTCGACACACGGATTGAAAATCAGTGGTGTCGAGTTGCTTAACAGAAGAAAGCATTCCATTGTGTCAGATGTCAGCACTATTAGGAACACTCAAAAACAGGTTAAAAGCAGCATGGTAGATCAAAGATGAATCCAAAGAAGTTCAAATGCAAAAACAAACACTGACATAAGTTCAACAGAAAAGAAAAATAAAAGATAGAGAAGACTAATCCTCCGTTTCCTCAGAATCACTCGCATTGTCAGCAGCAGCAGCGGTACGTGAAGGTCCAGGCTGGGACGATGGATCAGCATCCGTGGTGGTCGTGCATCGACAGCTAACTGCAGCCCAAATGCTCTTCATGCTCGCTATCATCAGTCTCTGGAAAGCAGCTATCTCCATCAGAACATCTATGTCATCAGGCCACTGTAGCTCAGGAATAGGTGGACACAGTGCAGCCTGTTTACGTCCTCTTTGACGTGAAGTAGATGGGATATCAACAGCAGGTGGACGAACCTGTCGTCTAGTCGCAGAGATCGAAGTCAACGACTCCGCAGGAGGCTCAAAACGAAACTGAGCAGGATCCTCAGATATGTCCGTCAGATCCCTGTCAGGTAGCTGCACTAGGAAACTCCCATCTGATCTACTAAGAATCCACTTCCTTCCGGGCTTCAACCACTTAAGGTTCCTCAGATGAGCCTCATCCATGTATCGACGCGTAGACACGATCCTGCAGCTCGTAGTGCTGATGCCGAGGTGCTGGAAGATAGGTGTCAGAAGACTACCAACTGATTCCTTCTGCGTGCTCGTCCCTGTGAATGGTTTGGTCTTCAGAGAGACCAAGTGATGTGCAAAAATAGCCCCAAGGATAACATCCTCAAGCTCAGGCCAATCAAAATCCTGCTCAGGGATGATGTTCCTGACAGCCAGAAACAACAGCAGAAGCTCAAACACTCTCATCTTGTTAGGCTCCATCTTACACATGAGAGTAGTGCTCAGGATCCTAACAAAGCAACGCAGGACCGGATGTCGAATGTCCATCTGAGTGGACGTCTTAGACTCGTAGACGCCGTTCCCGAACCATGCCCAAAATCCGCGCATGTCAGGATGAGCAGCTGGAAGAGCAATCCTCCTGCGATATCGTCGAAACCCATAGATATCACAAAGATCAGGGAGTGAAATTTTGTACCTCACTCCGCGAGACATGAAGGACAGGCTACCTCCATGTGTGTCTCGCAGAAGCTCATCGGAGTAGCTAACGCGAGCTGTCGCCATGAACTGACGAACCAAGTCTGGGTAGAGATCATATTGTCGTGTAGCCATGTGACCAAAACCAATCCGCTTAAGCAAACGAGCCAAATCTGAGTCAAGACCCAGCTGATGCAGAGAAACTCCATCCACACACCTGGTAGGCTCGATGGTGACACCCAACCACGCGTTGTAGAACAGCGTGTCGAAATTGTCCCACTCCTCAGAAATGGGTCTAAATGCGGTGTCATCACTCAAGGCGTGCGCCTTCTCCTGTCCATCCCAAAACCTTTCGGAGACGATCTTGGTACCCTCTCGTCTAGGCCAAGAACCACTGATATGCTCAAATTAATACCCTATTTAGATACTAAAGCAGTTGTTATAGTATAGCTAGGGGTCGAACACAAGGACTCACAGAAACACACAATAGATTATATAGGTGAGAATCACGCTAAGCAATCAATGGTATTAAAGACATAATGTAAATTAAAACGGTTGTGAATTCAATTGGAGAAAGGCTAGGTTCAGGGTATTTCTCAGGGAATCACTAAATGCAGATAAACTAACTAGCAGGATTCAGATTTAACGCGGTTCTTGAACTCAAATCACTAAGATATAGCTAACAAACTCTCGCTGCGAAAACTATCTAAATCTAAATCCTAGGAATTCCAAATCTCTTTGCTAATCCTAAAGTCTAAATCAGCTTTTTAATCAGGTTTGATTTGTTCACAAAACAACTAAACCAAATCTCTTTGCGAATAGTTATTTTGCTCACCTTAGGTTCTATCAGGTAATTAATCGCATTCTCGTGCTTGATCAATTATCCTAAGATCTAACTTCTAGGTGATCAATCTAGAATTAGCTTTGCAAACAACCTATGGTGAAGAACTAATTCAGATGGTGAATCCTAATAATAAATCAACCTAGCATTCAGAGAAAACCCTATTGAGAACCCTGAACCTAACAAGGGATCTACTTAGACATGGAGAATGAAACAATCAACTTAACTGAATAAATCATCAAATAAATCAGAAAGAGTAACAAGAGGGTTCGAAATCTTCTCTCAGACGAACAGAGTTTCAGACTTATCTCCCTTCAAAAGCTCTCTCTCAAAGCCAAAATAAAATAAGCATAGCCATGAAAGTGGCTGTAAAACCTAATTAAATAGTCTAAACACGAATTGGGGTCTTCTTGTAAATATTAAAGTCTTCTGGGCAAGTTCTGCAATTCTTCAAAACTTCACTAAGTCGCGACTTGAAATCTGCTTCGACGGGTGTCGATCGATACCAGGGGGTATCGATCGATACTTGACGCTTTGATCGGGCACTTAGTCATCAGACTTCAGTTTCGCTCCAAAATGCTCCATAAAACTCCAATATCTCCAATAATAATCCAAATGTGCTAAAACATGTAAAAGACTCTAAAAGACTCTATAATAGAATAAAGACTCGATAAAACGGACTTATATCATGGCTTAAACGAGGTAAAAACCATGATATATAAACTCCCCCAGACTTAGCCTTTGCTTTCTCTCAAGCAAATAGAAGACTAAACTAGAGAAAGAGGTTTGAAAACGTAAAGAATCACATGTTCTTGAAACGTTGCAATGACCCTTTTCCCAAGCACCCAAATGTCACCTAACCAGCTTTTGATCTAACCACCATGTACTTCTCCGTAGACATTCGCAGTTCCCCAGACTACACACATTATTTCGCAGCATTGTTCAATCAAGCCATCCTCGCCAGTTTCATCGCTGTGAATTAATATCAAGAGCCTTCTAGATTCTTTCCCATACAATATCAAGACAAGGAACCACCCTTTTTCACACTTTTTGGTATTATTTCTCTCCCCCAGACTTATTTCTTATTATGTTCTCTTCTTATTTTTTTTTAGCTTTGCATATACAAATCAAGGTATGAGACGCGAGTATTGATGGTGTTAGCCACCGAATCCCCGGTTCTTCCCTCTCAATGTATCAAAGGATGTAGGCGAATAATGGCATCATAGGAGAATCCTAGCCTCGCTTCCAATCCTTTGTTTGATAATTCCCTCTTAAGTAAAATAATGGGATCGTTGGAAATTTTCCTAACCCTCTACTCAGAAGAAAATCATTTCATCTTTTAATGCATCTTATTAATTAACTTATAACAGGGAGAGAAATACCATAATTCCAAACATATGGGTTCCTTTGTCAGATACGAATGAGGAATCAAACTCTATGAGTACTAACCACATCGATGAAGTGCAAAAATTTGGCTCAGGCTTTAAGGAACTTCGCTGGAAACATGAGTGTCTTCTGGTTAACCGGTCAGCCTTTGGATTTTTCATTAGTCGATCTAGAGCTGATTCTGTAACAATGGTCACTTAGAAGCAAGGTCAGATCAATAGATTCAAGAAAAAGATCACAGTCTCAGACAAAATTTTGACTCAATAAAACGACTCAATAAAACAACGAATGACTCAAAAGTGGACTGACTCTAAGAAAAACAAAAACAAATGTCAGCGACTACCTCCCCCAGACTTAAACAACACTGTCCCCAGTGTTATCTAGCCTAGAGTTGGTGAGAGAAAACAGATGAACTGAATGGATTATGAAAACCAGAAATTACCGTGTTGGAACATTGAGTATCGATCGACACACAGCTTGGTATCGAGCGATACCAAGCTTAAACCGATACGATGTTCTCTGTAATCGTGTAGGGTGTCGATCGATACTGGCAGGTATCGATCGACACTAACCATATGTCGACACACGGATTGAAAATCAGTGGTGTCGAGTTGCTTAACCAGAGAAAGCATTCCATTGTGTCAGATGTCAGCAGTGAAGATAGAGAAGACTAATCATCCGTTTCCTCAGAATCACTCGCATCGTCAGCAGCAGCAGTGGTACGTGAAGGTCCAGGCTGGGACGACGGATCAGCATCCGTGGTGGTCGTGCAACGGCAGCGAACAGCAGCCCAAATGCTCTTCAAGCTTGCAATCATCAGTCGCTGGAAAGCAGCTGGCTCCATCGGAACATATGTGTCATCGGGCCACTGTGGCTCTGGAATAGGTGGATACGGTGCAGCCTGTGTACGTCCTCTCTGACGTGAAGTAGATGGGATATCTGCAGCACGTAGACGAACCTGTCGTCTGGTCGCAGAGATCGAAGTCAACGACTTCGTAGGAGGCTCAAAACGGAGCTGAGCAGGATCCTCTGATATGTCCGTCAGTTCCCTATCAGGTAGCTGCACTAGGAAACTCCCATCTGATATACTAAGAATCCACTTCCTTCCGGACTTCAACCACTTAAGGTTCCTCAGATGAGCCTCATCTTTGTATCGACGCGTAGTCACGATCCTGCAGCTCGTAGTGCTGATGCCGAGGTGCTAGAAGATAGGTGTCAGAAGACTACCAACTGATTTCTTCTTCGTGCTCGTCCCTGTGAATGGTTTGGTCTTCATAGAGACCAAGTGATGTGCAAAAATAGCCCCAAGGTTAACATCCTCAAGCTCAGGCCAATCAAAATCCTGGCCATGGATGATGTTCCTGACAGCCAGAAACAACAGCAGAAGCTCAGACACTCTCATCTTGTTAGGCTCCATCTTGCACATGAGCATAGTGCTCAGGATCCTATCAAAGCAACGCAGGACCGGATGTCGAATATCCATCTGAGTAGACGTCTTAGACTCGTAGATGCCGTTCCCGAACCTTGCCCAAAATCCGCGCATGTCAGGATGAGCAGCTGGAAGAGCAATCCTCCTGCGATCTCGTCGAAACACATAGATATCAAAAAGATCAGGGAGTGAAATTCTGTACCTCACTCCACGAGACATGAAGGACAGGCTACCTCCCTGTGCGTCTCGCAGAAGCTCATCGGAGTAGCTAACGCGAGCTGTCGCCATTAACTGACGAACTAAGTCTGGGTAGAGATCATACTGTCGGGTAGCCATGTGACCAAAACAAATCCGCTCAAGCAAACGAGCCAAATCTGAGTCACGACCCAGCTGATGCACAGAAAGTCAATCCACAAACCTGGTAGGCTCGATGGTGACACCGAACCACGCGTAGTAGAACAGTGTGTCGAAATCGTCCCACTCCTCAGTAATGGATCTAAAGGCGGTGTCATCACTCAAGGCGTGCGCCTTCTCCTGTCCATCCCAAAACCTTTCTGAGACGATCTTGGTACCCTCTCGTCTAGGCCAAGGGCCGGTGCTTGGGCCTGTAGTGGTACGAGTAAAACCAGCAGACTGAGGAGTGGGGTTCATAGGCGGAGGTAGTGGTCCAGATGGTGAAGTAGGAGAGGCTCTGCGTAACGCGTCACCTGGAAGCTCATCTTCCTCTGTCTCTCCGTCAAATATAACCCTGTAACTGTCGCGACCCCAGACAGTGCTCACGAAACCTCGACGCCAAAACGCACCATCCCGGTACTTCACTCTGTCATTCAGCTTGTACGTCACTGGTGCCCGGCGAGAGGTCGACGTACGGAGAGCACGAATAGATTGCTCGTCCACTATCAGACTGGTAGTGGGTTGACTAATTGGCACGACTCTGTAGCGGCCGTCTCCAAGACAAGCTTTAACCACGGCCTCAAACCACTGCGAGGAGATTTTCACTTCAACTCGCTCGTTCACATGAAATCGTCCCGCGTCAACCGAAATCCGTACTCTCTTTGGTGCAGACATCTGAAATCATCAACAAACACAAGACACGGCATAAATCACACATCTCTCCCATTAACCACAAACAAAATCGCATAAGAAGTATGAGGGTATCGATCGATACCATAGGGTATCGATCGATACTCTGAAGCAGTTCCAAGTGCATCGATTACTCAAAATCCCAAATCATCAACAATAAAAATCAAGGCAATTCAAAGGTATAGGTTGGTTCGAAATTACCCTACAACAACTCAGAAAACGACATGCATCGATAAAAACAGGTTGTAAATAGTGGAATTTCACAAACCCATAACCTTAAAAATCGAAATGAAAAACTGGAATTTCGAGATCATACCTTTGTTGGATTGAGAAACAAGTGCTAGATATGGATAGAGAATGAAATTTTAACGAATCCAGACACTTAAATCGCTCAATTCGGTGAAGATTTGAAAAAGTTGTGATTTGAGAGAGGGAGAGAGGCGGCGGTATCGAGCGATGAAGGATTGAGAGGAAGAAGACAAAACCGTAGGGTTTTAAGGAAACTTACCTGGCCGTGGAGTATCGATCGATACCTGATACATGACTTTTTAGTCTATAGGAGGTATCAATAACTCCAACACATGTAGTATGAAGGTTATCAATCCATAAAGGGATTTGTCCTAATCATTAAGAATGCAAGGCACTTAAAGCAAGTTAAGCTAAACAAGTGTGGTTTGTGATTAATTATCAATTCAAAACAAGTGAATAGCAAAAGCACTAAGCAAGATTGTAAATCAATAGGCAAAAGCGAATCTAGAGATAGGGTTATTGATATAAGAAGTCCCAAGTTCAATTCATGATGTTCATTTACTTAAGCAAACTAATCCCTAGGCATAAGATCCTAAACTTGACTAATTCTCTTTCAAGCAATTAGTCACTATGCTAATCATCTAACCCATTAGCAAATCATCATTTGTGGATCATTGATTAGCTAGCATTAAGTTTAAATCAACAAGATCAACCAAAAATACACCCTAGACAACTATTGTCATAGGCTAGGAATGTAAATCTCTTGTTTAATTCATCAAAGCATTTCACCAAACACTTGGTGTGCATGAAATGCCTTATGATCTAAATCTACTTTTTCAAGCTAGATTTAGCCTTAAGAACATTAAACAAGAAGGGATATAAGAAGATCTAACCCTAAACACCATGAATCAAGCCTAAGAACATCTTAATCTACCCTCTCTCTAAACCCTAAAAGACTACTCAAGATCCATCAAGAACACCTCAAAATCGATATGGATGGGAGATGGATTCATTGATGGGTGATGGATAATCAAGATGAAAAGATGATAGATGGAAGAGATTGATGAAAATAAATACCAAATTGCATAAAAACCAAAGATCCTTCTTACAAATCTCAAACTCTCTCAAAGGTAAAGGTTTTGAGCATAAGAAAAAGCATACATAAAAATTAGGTTTAGATGAGTATTTATAAGAAAAAGTGGACAACAGGATCAACATCAATGTGTTGCATCGATGTGTGGCAGTCTTCTGGTCGAGGTTAAGCTCCCTGGTGTAGCATCAATGTGTTGCACCGATGTGTGACTGCTTCTGGTCGATGTGAATCCTGCTGAAGCTGGGCATCGATGTGTGACATCGATGTGGATGGTTTCTTGGGCGAGGTTAAGCTCCCTGGTGTAGCATCAATGTGTTGCACCGATGTGTGACTGCTTTCTGGTCGATGTGAGAGCTGACAGACTCCCAAACTCCTTCAACCGCTTCACTTGCTCCCGATCCGGATAGTCTTCAGTATATCGGCGATAACTTCCTAACCTGATGTCCGAATGACCTGATTCGAATTTCCCTGGACAGCTGACTCGTCCATATACAATCTTCATGAAGACTCCAAGAGCTGGATCACATCGGAACGCCTTCGTCTGATCGGTTCTTTGAGACGTTCCGGATGGTTCCTCTCTAGTCTTTAAGCACCAAATATCCAAACTCCACCAAGTGTCTCCAAACACCTAGTAAACTCCTCAAAAACATGCAAAACTCACTAGGACCTAATGAAAACACCTAATACTCTAATAAGTACCAAAATGCTATAAAAACTATGCAAGACACATGCATGAGACACAAAACAAAGACAAGAATGCATGCTAAAAAGAGGTAAAATATGCACATATCAATTCCCCCAAACTTAAACCATTGCTTGTCCTCAAGCAAACAAAGTCAAGGATGAGATATGCAATGAAATGCAAGTGGAGCTCGAACCTATAAGAAGCACAAGAAACAATCGCACTCAACGTCCAAGTTACTAGTTCTAGGATGCACCAAAGTTGTCTACTCAAAAGGAGATAGCCATTTCCTTCACAACATGCAACAAGCCAAACCTCAACCTAGACAAACCATTCTATTCTCTAGCCTCTTAACATTGATTAATGATTTTATCCGTGAATGGTGCTTATGCAAAATCAAATGAAACCGCTTGGCTAAAGGACCGGTTATGAGATGAAAGTGATCTCATCAATATGCATGGGTGATCAAACACAAGGATCTCTCAATGAACGAGCAAACTCCGACAAAATGCTAAAGGTAAAAAGCAATCTATGCATACAAGGAAAACTCTCGTCTACCCGAATACCTAGAATGTTACTAACCTTAACCCAATCTAACCCTTTTTTGCTTGTTCCCGAATCCTATTCTACCCTTTTCCTACAAGGCACTTTGCCTTGGATACCCAAACACACTTCTTTGTTCTCATTTTCACCTTCTCTTCTCATGGGGGCTTTCTTCTTCACCTTGGTTGTGGTTGGATGCTTCTTTTCTTTTTATTTAGCTCTTTCTTTCTCTTCTTTTTGGTTCATGCCTCTTCTCATCTTTTGAGGCTTCTCTTTGTCACTTAGATAGCTTTGCTTTTAATCATCTTTGCACCAACTAACCATCACATTGCACACCCCTATTCATCGTCCTTTCTTTCTTCTTTCATTCCACCATATACACCAAATCAAACCATTCCCTAAAATATTTCTAACCGTTTCCCACGTTACAAATAAGAACCGCCCGCCTAGACTAGCCTAGTCCTAGTTTAGCTCCTTGATGTTGGAACTAAATCTACACAAGATTGCTTCCTTGTCGCCCTTATTCCTAACACGTTTTGTCAAGTTCACTCCAAATAAGGCCTCACAAGCACACACAAAAGATTTGGAGCTAGAAAGAAAGTTATTGGCAAGGTGGGGAAACCAATCCAAAAATGGGATTTGGCTACTTAGGCAAGCAAGAGTGGTGAAAAAGGAAGAAAGAATGCCTAAGTATGTATAAGATATCCGCGGTTTTATTTAAATCTACACAAGCACAATAATTACATATTCAATTTAGATTATCACTTAGATGAGGCTATGTTCAATTCAAGCTTGCTTCAATCAAAGAAAGGCAATGATGCATGTGCTCTAACAAATGGTTCGTCCTTGATTTCGGATTCAACTTCAATACATCAAACAACTAATAACTCGGGCGTTGAATCAATTGCTA
>PKML01051116.1:113706-145617 GCA_002933935.1 Eutrema yunnanense
AAGTTGATCAATATCGTCTCTTGGCTCGACAAGGTTAGTGTTGCCTCGGGAACGAGTATGCATACACCTATAGAGAGTAAAGGCAATAAGAAAGCAAATGTTATTAGTAACTTTTGTAGAAAATAAAACTTAAGCTCACTAAGAACCTAAATCTTAATGGAAGAAAGAATCCCAATATGGCAACGGCGCCAAATTGATACATGACTTTTTAGTCTATAGGAGGTATCAATAACTCCAACACGTGTAGTATGAAGGTTATCAATCCATAAAGGGATTTGTCCTAATCATTAAGAATGCAAGGCACTTAAAGCAAGTTAAGCTAAACAAGTGTGGTTTGTGATTAATTATCAATTCAAAACAAGTGAATAGCAAAAGCACTAAGCAAGATTGTAAATCAATAGGCAAAAGCGAATCTAGAGATAGGGTTATTGATATAAGAAGTCCCAAGTTCAATTCATGATGTTCATTTACTTAAGCTCTGAAAATAAACTTTGATAAATGATAATTGTGTTTTTCGCAAATGAGGGAGAAGAAGAGATAAAGAAAATTCAACAAGGAAAGTCAAAGAGTCATTCTCGAAAATGAGAGAAGACTCATAGAAAATTACAAAGAAATAAATGATAGTTTGAACAACTCTTGGGATTCCGCCAGAAAAATCCCCGCAGAGAATTCCCCCGGGAAAGTCCCTCGAAAAGTCCCTCGGGAATAAATCCCTCGGAATTTCCCTCGGAAAATCCCCCCGCGGAACTCTCAAGAAATCTGACCGTTAGGCGGTGTAAGCCGGTTGCCTTGTTAAAACCTCTATACGGAAAACCCTTTGGGATAAAACCGTATACAGGAAAAAGAGTACAAACGACTTACACAAACGGCCAAACCTCATAAAGAGTTCGAAGACAATGAGGTGAGGACGGGTTGCGTAAGTTGATCCTCTTTGTTCCGTGCTTCATTTGGCAAACTCCGAACAGCTCCAGCAAGCTTCCGTGTCTTGGATCGGATAATATGCCCTTTGGGGATGACCAATGCTGCCTCCGGAACCTCATCCAAAGCATGCGTATCCATGATCATATCATCCCCCTCCACTTGAAAAAGATTTGTCCTCAAATCTGCCAAGAACAAAACTAAGTTAGAATCATTGAAGTAAAACAAAATATGCTCACCTTGCAAACAGATTTTGTAGGCATTGATATGTTCTATGACTCGGCGTTGACAATCTCCGTTTAGCTTCGGTTTGGACTCCTTTCGGGATGGAAAACGTTTCTCCTTCATACGAATCCAAAACTGATATCCATGCTCATCGTTCACATTGCTTCCCTCTTGTATATCCTGTGCACTTTCAAAAACTCGCAACAAAAGATTATAGGTGCAAAAGACATACTTATCTTGACTAGCACATAGTTCCTTACTTAGATCATCCAAAATAAATTTCGAAGAATTAGCATGATCACCTAAGTTTTTATTAAAATTCAGAGTGATATCAAAGTAAACAATTTCCCTAAAGAAGGATTCAGCAAGTTGTGAAGCACGAGCATTTTTAGAGAATTTATCAATTAACGCAGAATTTTTCAAAGCATTATTAAGCTCACACGATTTGTTCTCTTCAAATCGAAAACCTTTTTGCTTAAAGAACTTTCCAAATAAAAATATATCACAATACTGAAATACGTCTAGCAAATTATCATTGAGAGTAGAGAGTAAATCATACCTTTGAATTATTGTATTAGGCACAATAATTTCATTACCTCTTTGGATGTCATAAGAATTCACCTTAATGTTTGCTCCTTGTAAACACTTCTTGTAAGTTTTGGAAGTGATCGGTGCTGGGATTTGAAATGAATCATTTTCCTTAGCTTCTTTAAAATCAGAACGGTCATGATTCATAAGTTTCAGTAGTCCCTCGACTCCTGTTCCTTCTCCTTGTCCGAATTGATCTCTCTTGGATCCGAGAAGTGATTTGTGAAGCAAGATAGAACCTGTATGTCCTAACAACAAAACACCACGATCATAAGTTTCAAAATATGTAAATGGTTGAGAAAACTTACCTCCAATGGAAGAGAATCTGTCATTTAGATGCTCTTTTGGCTCGGCATGCTTTATTTCGACGATAAGGCCATCCGGTTGATTTTTCAAAGGAAGTATGAGTTCTGCTCGTCCCAAGTGATTTATGCCTCGACCAGAACCTCCACAAGGTCCACTTGGTTGATGAAAATCAACTCCCTCAGTTGAAATTCGAAGATCTAGACGTTCCCTCATTCGTTGCAAGTAATTTTGGTGCTCGGGAACTAAAGATCGATCGTTCCTTTTATTTTCTGAAATTGCGTCCTTTAAATCCTGAAAAAGAAAAGTGATTTCACTAGGTGGCACCGGTGTGGGGTTAATGAAACTCATAGGAGTTTCCTTACACATAAATAAAGATTGTTTAGAAAGAAAAACTTCCTTAACGTCACCTTTCCTCACAAGAGAATTGCTCACGGAGTTGTTCTCAAATATTTTTGAACCAACATTCTCAATTTTAGCAGAAGTAGAGGTTGATGAGTTGCTTACATTGCTTTTGCCCTGGTTTTGTTCAAGCTTGAGTTGATCTTGATATACCTCGTGTGGTGGCAAAGGTGCAAGGGTGATCTTTCGTCCCTTGTGCTCAAACGAATGTTTGTTTGTGTAACCATCATGGACTGCCTTTTGATCGTATTGCCACGGTCTTCCAAGTAGGATATGACCAGCCTCCATAGGTAAGACATCGCACACGATTTCGTCTTCATATCGGCCTATCGTCAAAGGAACCGAAACTTGTCGAGTAACTTTGAGCTGTCTTTGATTGTTCAACCACCTAAGGTGATAAGGCCGTGGATGCTTCCTGGTCTCCATACCTAGCTTATCCACTAAGGTAGTGCTAGCAACATTAGTACAACTTCCACTATCAATTATGAGACTACATACCTTGCTTTTAACCATGCAACGAGTATGGAAGAGGTTCTCTCGTTGTTCGTTCTCAACGATCGGTTCCTGGGCAAGAAGGACACGTCTTGCCAATAAGGGTTCTCCCTCAACCGCATGCTCTTCATATTCATCAAAGATTGGAGCGGTTTCGGTTTCTTCTTCATCGTCGGTCACGATTTCGCCGTTTTCTAACATTAACATCGCGCGGGCATTCGGGCACTTGTTCGCGTAATGACCTTTGCCTCTGCATTTAAAACAATCAATATCACGATTACGCATAGGATTCGAATCACCCTTACCCTTGTAGTCATTACCGGAAGATTGCGGTTTGAAATCCGCCTTAGGCTTAAAATCGGTCTGTGGGGGATAATTCGGCTTATCTCCTTTGGTGAAGCTCGGCTTAGAGCTTGAAGCGTAAGGTTGTCGTGACACGCCTTTTCTTTTGAGTTGCTGTTCCACTAGTACAGCCTTATGCAACATTTCCTCCAAAGTCGCATACGTTTGCATTTCCATACGGTCTAGTAAATCGCGGTTCATGCCGGCTAAGAACCGTGCCATCGTGGCATCACTCGGCTCATCCACATCAGCCTTTAGCATTAGCTTTTCCATCTCCTGGAAATAGTCCTCCACGCCTTTACTTCCTTGACCTAAACGCCTTAACCGTTGGTGAAGTTCCCGATGGTAGTGTAGCGGTACGAACCGCCGTCGCATAAGCGCGATCATCTCCGTCCATGTCTCCACGGGATTCTCACCGTTGCGTCTCATGTTTGTCACAATTTGGTCCCACCAGTCAATAGCATATTCATGAAACTCAGTAGCAGCTAACCTGACTTTTTTATAGGCGGAAAAGTTTTGGCAATCGAAAACGAGTTCGGTTTTCTTTTCCCATTCAAGGAAGGCGTCCGGATCGTTCTTTCCGTAGAACGGGGGAATGTGAAGTTTCATTCCGCCAAGATCATCGTTGTTACGCCTTTGAGGTCGTTGATGCCGGTTGTGATTTCCCTCGGATGAATCTCCTCGGTCATAAAATGGATTGTCCTCCGATTCATTTTGCCGCGGCCGATTTCTCCTCGGTCTCGCCGGTGCGTGACAACTTTCATGTCCTACACTCTGCTCGGATCTTACATCCTCGGCTCGGCGTACGAACCGCTAGTGTCGCCATTTGATCTCGCATCTCGCGGAGAACTTGTGCCATGTCATCGACCTTTTGATTAACGCCATCAACTTTTTGATTCATCGCAGCATCTTGTTCTCTCCTAGATCGTGATGATGCCGATTCACTTTCCTCCGACATGTTTGTACCTCGCACAGAATTCAAACAAACAAGTGAGTGTATGAAAAGTTCAGATTTTTCTCAAGTAACCACAAAAATAGGTGTTTCCGAAAAAAACTCAAAACGAAATTCTTTTTATTTTTTTTTTGAATTTTAAAAATTATGACAATTTAAATAAGACACAGAACTACTTAGATATATTTTTTTTTGATTTTTTTGATACGTTTTTGAATTAATAAAAATTGAAACAAAACAGAAAAACAAAAATTTTAAACCCAGAAAATTGCAAAGAAGATGAACAGTTCGAAAACAAGTGTCTCTGATACCACTTGTTACGAATCGACTAAGGACCTGCTTGCTCTAGTACGGTTGAGAGGCATAGATCCACGACAAAAAGAATCCACGGGAAGAGATGTTAAGGCGTGGGAGAATTCCCAAAAATCCTTAGGCCCAAATCCGACAATGAACAATTGAAACGAGGGGGTGGCTGCGTTGTTGGGAGAATCCAGGGAAGAAGATGATAAGGCGCGGGAGATGAATCCCGAAAATCCTTATGCCCTAATTCACGAGAAGGATTCACACGAACGACGAATCGAAGGCTACGTCGAGTGTTGCGGAAAGACACTACGATAAACCAAATAAGATTTCATTGACTAACCATCAAGAAATCGAGAGAGAAAAGAGATGAATCTCTGAAAATAAACTTTGATAAATGATAATTGTGTTTTTCGCAAATGAGGGAGAAGAAGAGATAAAGAAAATTCAACAAGGAAAGTCAAAGAGTCATTCTCGAAAATGAGAGAAGACTCATAGAAAATTACAAAGAAATAAATGATAGTTTGAAGTACTCTTGGGAATCCGCCAGAAAAATCCCCGCGGAGAATTCCCCCGGGAAAGTCCCTCGAAAACTCCCTCGGGAATAAATCCCTCGGAATTTTCCTCGGAAAATCCCCCCGCGGAACTCTCAAGAAATCTGACCGTTAGGCGGTGTAAGCCGGTTGCCTCGTTAAAACCTCTATACGGAAAACCCATTGGGATAAAACCGTATACAGGAAAAAGAGTACAAACGACTTACACAAACGGCCAAACCTCATAGAGATTTCGAGGACAATGAGGTGAGGACGGGTTGCGTAAGTTGATCCTCTTTGTTCCGTGCTTCATTTGGCAAACTCCGAACAGCTCCAGCAAGCTTCCGTGTCTTGGATCGGATAATATGCCCTTTGGGGATGACCAATGCTGCCTCTGGAACCTCATCCAAAGCATGCGTATCCATGATCATATCATATACCCTAAACCACTAAATCAAAACCAAACACTTATCCCTATACACTAACTCAAACTGTATGCCCTAAACCCTAAATCAAAGATTCACTAACTTTTCTTTTTAATTTTGAATTTGTAATAATTTGTTATATTTTTTAATTAAGAAATAGAAAAAAATATCTTACAAGTGAAAATTCTTATACCCTATATCAAACACTCATTATCCATAACAAATTATTATATTCTTTTATTGTGTAAAATTAATTCTTGGTATCAATATATGTTATGATACAATCCTTTAACATTTTCTTTAAGATATCCAATGAATATACGCCATGTTCTAAAAAGCGGCAGCAGCCTAGGCGCTAGTCGGCGGTGCACCGCCGCGATTAGTGTCTAGGCGGTAAATTAGGCGGTCAAACGATTTTTTGAAAATTTCAACGATTTTTTCAAAAAGTCAACGATTTTTTCGAAAAAAAATCGTTGACTTTTCTTCAAAAAATCAATTTTTTTTTTTTTTTTTTTNTATATTCCAATAAGACCGACCAGCATAATGCATCATGAAAATATGGTTTACTCTTTCTTTAATGTGAGTGGAGCTAAGCACATGCAACAACTCAAAAGAAAGATTTGATAGGAGCTGCAAGAGGAGCTGCTCCGGAAAGGATTAGACGCAATCTTCCCTTTCTCCATGTTACTATGTTTGCTGAAAAATGTATCAAAAGGTCTCAGAAAACAGAGATTCAAATTATAAGAATTTGATTTTTGATCTAACAATGATAACACTTACTAGATGNTATAACTTATATACATATAAACTTTAAAATTAAAAAAAAAATGTTCAAAATTAATCGCTGATTAATCGGTGATTAATCACCGCTTTTCGGCCTAGGCGCAAATCGGTGCCTGACCGCGTGCTTAGCGCCTAGCGCCTTTTCAAACCTTTAGTATACGTGTTATGTGTTAATTCGTCTTACTCATGTAAGATTTTCTCCAATTGTGATGTTGCAGGTGATAATTTATCAAATTTAGTCAGTGCTCTCAGTAGTGCATTTCATTCGAGACCCTCTTTCTCCGTTTCTTTGCTTCCTAAATTTTGAATTGTGTTGTTCACAATGTATAAAACCAAAGTTGACAGAGGAGAAGATAAGTTTGGTTTAGTATATTCCAATAAGACCGACCAGCATAATGCATCATGAAAATATGGTTTACTCTTTCTTTAATGTGAGTGGAGCTAAGCACATGCAACAACTCAAAAGAAAGATTTGATATGAGCTGCAAGAGGAGCTGCTCCTGAAAGGATTAAACGCAATCTTCCCTTTCTCCATGTTACTATGTTTGCTGAAAAATGTATCAAAAGGTCTCAGAAAACAGAGATTCAAATTATAAGAATTTGATTTTTGATCTAACAATGATAACACTTACTAGATGAACTCGTTTTTCTCGCTGAAACAGAAACATGGATGCACCTTCACAATTTTTTGTGCAGTTTCAGAGGCATTGCGCCAAGCAAATCATTATTCATGTCTGTGTATCATTTAATTTCACTCTTTTGCTTGTTTCTTGGAGCTCCCCAACAACAATGAATTCATCGAGTATCAAGTACACCTGTTAATTAAAGTCAATAGGGAATGTAGTAGCAACTATTAGAGTACAGACACAGATCAAATCTTCAAGCAGATATATAAAAAAACAAAAAAGTCCAAACTTTGTTCTCTTACGCTTTCCATCCAATGTTACTAGTATGATAAATGAAGTTCAAATCCTGCGGCAAATGCGAAAATATACGCAACAAATCTGATATACAAAACACCCAACAAAAAGGTCAAATCTTGTATGAAGAATCATAACAAAACTTTCAATTTATTATTGAGAACAAAACTTTTCAAAATCTCACCATCTTGAGTCACTAGAGGATAATCTGAGGAGTTGAGATTGATGAACCAATCCCAATCAGCTCCTTCTGAGAAAAATCGCAGTGGCAGTTCCAAGCATTCCACCAGCAATGACCTGATGAAACCAAAAGGTACTGACCACAATCAGTCTTTTACTTGTCTTAACATGAAAGCCATTTCTAAGTCCCGATTGATCTGATCTCGACTCAATTTCATTACACACTTACCTGTGGAGGTATGACCGAGAAGTTCATGCAAGGGTCTGCTTTCATCAAGCGGGTGTTCTGCAGGAAGTTCATACAAAATCTGATTGAGAACTTGCAAATGAAGTAACCAAAACCAGTAAACAAAAATACATCTTGTGACACCAAAAGAAAACAATCAAATCAAAACCTCAACTTGATTCCACAACATAAATATCAGAGAATTTGATCTCAGTTTTTAAATTCTCCGAATTTCTAATTCCCAAACAAGTCGAAATCCCAAATTGAAACTAAAATCACAATTTCAAATACCTTTTTAACTGAAGCTTCACCGAGCTCTTCCTGCAAAAGAGCAAAATAATCGAGGGATTAATACCCAACATGCATGTAAATTATAACCTTAATCTATACAAATAACAAAAACCCAAAAAAATTTCACCTACAATGTCAAACACCAATTCGATTTACAACGATGAAGATGACGAGGAATCGAGGATCGAGATTGAGAGTGAGAGGAATCGAGACTAAGAGTAAGAGAGATCGAGACTGAAAGTGAGAGGGGTCGAGAGTGAAAAGAAGAGAGAACACGAGATCGAGATTGGGATTTTCCTGCAAAAGAGCAAAAGGAGATTTTGAGAAGAAGAGAGAAAACGAGATCGAGACTATAAATTGTAATATTCACAAGCGCAAAAGGGTATCTTTCTGCAAAAGAGAAAACGGGGATTAGAGCGGTTTACTGTAATATTCACAAGCGCCAAAGACTATAAATTGGCCGCGTGAATTTTTTTTGTCCCGCTTAACACATTGATAGCGTTTACTACTAAGCAAACGCTATCTTAAAATGATGGGTTAGTCAATAATAGCATAAACATGCAAAACGCTATATGGTTTTGCTATCAATAATCAAATTTCTTGTAGTGAACGGGGTAAAAACCATGATATATCAACTCTCCCAAACTTAGCCTTTGCTTGCCCTCAAGCAAACAGAAAACCAAACCAGAGAAAGAGGTTTGAAAACATGGAGACTCACTTGTTCATGAACCATCACAAAGATCCTTTTCCCGAGCACCCAAATGTCACCTAACTAGCTCTAGATCTTACCACCATGTACTTCTCTTTAGACATTCGCAGCTTTCCCAGACTCCACACATTATCTCGCAACATTGTTCAAATAAAGCACTCATCGCCAGTTTCATCGCTGCAGCCAATGTTCAAGAACCTTCTAGATTCTTTCCCATACAATATCATGACAAAAGAACCACCAAATTCACACACTTTTTGGCATTGTCTCTCTCCCCCCAGACTTGTTTCTTGTCATGTTCTTTCTCTCTTTTTAGATCTGCATATACACATAAAGGTCTGAAACGCGAGTATTGATGGTGTTCGCCACCGAATCCCCGGTTCTTCCCTCTTTCTGGATCAAAGGTCTAGGCGAATAGTGGTATCATTGGAAATTTTCCTAACCTCGCTTTCAACCTTTGTGTGATCATTCCCTCTTAAGTAGAATAATGGGATCACTGGAAATTTTCCTATCCCTCTACTCAGAAGAAAGTCATTTCATCTTTTATGCTCTTATTTATCAACTTATAACAGGGGAGGGAGATACCATTACTTTAAACACATGGGCTCCTTTGTCAGATATGAATGATCAATCAAGCCCTTTAAACATCAATTGCATCGATGAAGTGCAAAAATTTGGCTCAGGCTTTAGAAGAACTATGCTGGAGACATGGATGTTTTCTAGTCAACTGGTCAGTCTTTGGATTTTTCATTAGTCGATCTAGAACTGATCATGTAACACTGTTCACTGATATATCATGGTTTTTACCCCTTTTAGGCCATGATTTAAGTCCGTTTTATAGAGTCTTTATGTTATTTCGTAGTGTTTTAGAGTCTTTTACAGGTTCTAGCACGTTTAGAGCATAATTGGAGTTATTGGAGCTTTTTGGAGCAGTTTGGAGCAAAGCTGAAGTTCGTGTTGCTGAGTACCAGATTTCACGATGAGTGTTGATCGATACCCCCTGGTATCGATCGATACCCATCGCAGCATGACACGACCCGCGACTTTAGTAAAGAGTTGAAGAATTGCAACTTGGTCCAGAAGTCTTTAATAATTACAAGAAGCCCCAAAACGTGTTTTAGGTTATTTATAGGGATTTTACAGCCACTTTGTTGGCTACGCTTTACTTTATTTCTGGATTTGTGAGAGAGCTTTTCAAGAGAGACAAGTCTGATACTCTGTTCGTCGAGAGAAGATTTCGAACCCTTTTTGTTACTCTTTCTTATTTTCTATTGAGTATTTATTCAAACATGTTTATTGATTCAATTTCCATGTCTGAGTAGATCTCTTGTTAGGTTTAGGGATTCTCATAAGGGATTTCTTTGAATGCTTGGTTGATTAGTTATTTAGGGTTCATAATCTGAATTAGTTCTTCACCTTAGGTTGTTCTCAAAGCTAATTCTGGATTGATCACCTAGAACTTAGATCTTAGGATAATTGATTAGGCACGACAGTGCGATTAATTACCTGATAGAACTTAGGGTGAGCAAACTGATTATTCGCAAAGAGATTTGGTTTAATTGATTTGTGAACATATCAAACCTGGAATTAATGCTGATTTATTCTTAGGGATTTGCAAAGAAATTTGGGATTCTGAAGTTTAGATTTAGATAGTTTTCGTAACGACAATTGGTTAATTATACTCTAGTGATTTGAGTTCGAGAACCGTGTGTAACATGAACCCTGATTAGTTAGTTTATTTTGCATTCATTGATTTCCTGAGATATATCCCTGACACTATCTTTCTCCAATTGAATTACAACTCGTTCACTGTTTACTGTTTTCTTTTAAATTGAACTGTTTAGCTTGATTTGACACTATACAATTTATTGTGCGATTTCTCTGAGTTCTTGTGTTCGACCCCTGATATACTGCAGCAACTGCTTTAGTACTTTTTAGGGTATTAATTTGAGCATATCAAATTTGGCGCCGTTGCCGGGGACTCAATTTCGCCATTAGATTTTAGCTGTCGAGTTTCGACTAAGCTCGTCGGTATAGATCGATACTACCTAGTATCGGTCGATACTCGTCGTATCTTTTTGTTGATATCGATCGACACCACTTGGTATCGATCGACACTCATCGTGTTTTTGTTACTAACGTTCTTGGTTTTTGTGTTTCAGGTGCATGCCTATTCGTGAAACCATAAGAAACAAAAGCACTCCGCTAGTCAATCTATCGTTAGAGAAGCTAGCACGTTTAGAACGCACAAACAGAAAGACAAATCAAACATCAGTGATGAACAACCAAGTGGTTTTAAGAGCTGATGAAGCTGGAGTTTTGAGAGACCAGGAGGGTCAAGTGTGTAATAAGAGAGGGCAGCGACTTGATGAGGCTGGAAACGTCATTGCCCCTCCTGCTGTTGTTGGTCAGATTGTCGCGCCAGCTGCGCAGGCCAACGTTGGGAATGCTGGAGTTGATCGAGGTAGAACACTTGGTGAGCACAACAGACCTGATCAGTTCTTTGCCAATCGAGATGCAATTCGCATCCCAACTTTTCAGAGGAATGACTTCGAGCTGAAACCTGCGTATTACGCTCTTGTAAGTCATAACCCTTTCCATGGCCTACCTCATGAGCATCCCATGGATCATATCGAAATGTTCGAGGATTGGTCACTAGTATGAAGTACAATGGAGTGCCCAATGAGTTCCTTTTCTGTAAACTTTTCCCGTACTCTCTTGGTGGGGATGTTGCTTATTGGCTGAAGCAGTTAGCTCCTGATTCGCTGACTACATGGGATGAGACGAAGAATGCATTCCTGATCAACTTCTACGATGATGCGAGATCTGAAGAGCTCAGGAACAAGATCTCTCAATTTTTTCAAGGTCCAACAGAGGCACTCAAAGCTGCTTGGATCCGTTTCAAATCATATCAGAGAGATTGCCCGCACCATGGGTTCAATCAGGTTCAGCTGTTGGGTACTTTCTACAGAGGGATTGATTGGAGGTACCAGATGGCTTTGGATACTGCGAGTAATGGGAACTTCAACACCAGATATCCAGATGATGCTGTTGTGCTGATTGAGAATTTGTTGTCTAGCAATAGCACCAAGAATGCTGATTTCGAGCGGAAGAAGCAGGCAGCAGGAATTGATGGATCACAGATTGCTGAAGTTCAAGCGAAGTTGGATATTCTGATTGGGAAATCGAAGAAGACTGTACATTTTGCTGATGGAGTCGATATCATGGATGAAGAAGAGGTGGAGGATGTTAACTACGTTGGTGGTTCTTGTTTTCAGGGTCAGCGATTTGGGTACAACAACAACCGAAACTTCAACAACAACAATCAGCAAGGTGGGTACAAGTTAGAGGGGAACTAATCTGGTTTCGGAGCGAAGCAATTTACTCAGAAACCACTTCACAGCAGCGATTTCACTCGCAATTATGGGAACTCTTCGTACCAACCAATCTCTCCAAAGTCCACAGATAATAAGATGGAATCCATGATGGAACAGATTCTTCAGGGACAGCAGAAGTTGCAAGTGGATTTCAATGGGAAGTTTGACTCTCTGTACATCGATCTGAATGGGAAAATCGAGGCCATCAATCTTTCCCAGAGGAAGCTGGAGACTCAGGTTGCTCAGACAGCCGCAGCTGTGAAGAGGCAAGAAGGATTTCTCCCAGGAAAAACTGAGAATCCAAGGGCACACATCAATGCCATCACTTTAAGGAGTGGAAAAGAGGTGCTTACAGGAGTGAAGAACAGTCCAATCGCAGAAAATCTTGTCGATCTTGCTGGAGATGACGATTGGGATTTTGAATATCCCCAGGTATCGATCGATGCCAGCCAGTGTCGATCGACACCAGTCCAGACATCTACCCGAGTGGATCCAAAGACCCGTGTATCGATCGATACCCCTCAGTATCCATCGATACTGAGACACAGCCAGAGAAGGAGCCCGAGATTGTCAAGGAGAGGGTGTACACCCCTAAGATACCTTATCATCTACTTCCTAAGCTGACACGGAAAGAATGGGTAGATAATAGATGCAAGGTTATGTTAGACAAGTTGGTTGTGGAGCTTCCGTTTGTTGATGCTTTTAAGACTTCTCCAGCTTTCAGGAGGTACGTGAAGAAGATGGTGTCTAGCAGTCTGAGCCTTGAAGAAGGTGTCATGATGATTTCAGCTGAGTGTAGTGCGATTCTATTCAACAAAATCCCCAAGAAACTGCCAGACCCAGGGAGTTTTATTTTGGATTGCACCATCTTCACATAGAGATTCGAGCGTGCTCTCTGCGATATTGGGTCGAGTGTGAACCTTATGCCACACTCAGTTGCCACGCGAATGGGAATGACGGATTTCCAATCTACAAGGATTTCGCTGGTACTTGCTGATCGCTCAGTGCGACTTCCAGAGGGACTACTCGAAGATGTCCCAATCAAGATTGGGAATTGCTTGATCCCAACAGATTTCATCGTCCTGAAGTACGATGTTGAGCCTAAGGATCCTCTTATCCTGGGCAGGCCATTCCTTGCAACTGCTGGAGCCTTGATTGACTGCAAGAATGGATAGATAGCTCTCAACATCGGTGATTTGGTGATGTCCTTTGACATGGAGAAGATGATGAAAAGGCCAACCATCGATGGACATACATTCTATGTAGACACCTTCAGTGACATAGCTGAAGAGTACTTCCTGGATATGCACCCTGAGGATCCACTGGAGAGAGCATTGGTCTGTTCAGCAACTTCGGAGATCCGTTCAAGTGACGATACTGCTGGATACTCGAAGATGCTTGATTCCGCATCAGCAGTATCGATCGATACCCCTCTGGTATCGGTCGATACCCTAAGGCCAGAAGGAGGGTTGGTCGACAATTCTAGGCAAGCTGCTGGGCTTGGCGATTGGAGTATAGAGAATGCCCCTAAGGTGGAACTAAAGCCACTTCCAGCGAATCTGAGGTATAGTTTCCTTGGTCTTAATTCTACATACCTTGTCATCGTTAATGCTTCCTTGAACAACGCAGAGATTGACTTACTGCTGAACAAGCTGCGCAAGTATCGCAAAACTCTTGGCTATTCTCTTGCTGACTTTTCAGGTATAGCACCAGACTTGTGCATGCATCGGATTCACCTGGAGGATGAGTCAAAGTCTTCGATTGAGTGTCAGAGGAGGCTGAATCCGAACCTAAAGGAAGTGGTCAGGAAGGAAGTAATGAAGCTGTTGGAAGCAGGGATTATCTATGCCATCTCGGATAGTTCTTGGGTTAGTCCAGTTCACGTTGTACCTAAGAAAGGAGGCATAACTGTGGTGAAGAACGAGAAGGACGAGCTGATCCCTACAAGGACAATCACTGGTCACAGGATGTGTATTGACTACAGGAAGCTGAATGCTGCTACAAGGAAGGATCACTTCCCATTGCCATTCATTTACCAGATGCTGGAGAGGTTAGCGAGTCACCCATACTACTGTTTTCTTGATGGGTACTCAGGCTTTTTCCAGATTCCTATACATCCAGAGGACCATGGAAAGACGATCTTCACATGTCCCTATGGCACATTCGCTTATAGAAGAATGCCATCACAGATATGACTGAAGAGTTTATGGAGGTATTCATGGATGATTTTTTTGTGTATGGATCGTCATTCAAGGATTGTCTGGATAACTTATGCAAAGTGCTTCAAAGATGCGAGGAGAAGCATTTGGTTCTTAATTGGGAGAAGTGCCACTTCATGGTACAAGATGGCATTGTTCCTGGGCACAAGGTTTCTAAGGCAGGAATCGAAGTCGACAAGGCTAAGATTCAGGTCATGACAAGCTTGCAACCTCCACGATTTGTTCCTGAGATACGAAGCTTCCTTGGTCATGCTGGGTTTTACAGGAGGTTCATCAAGGATTTCTCTAAGCTTGCACGCCCACTCACAGCCCTGTTATGTGCGGAAGTCAAGTTTGACTTCA
This sequence comes from Eutrema yunnanense, assembly GCA_002933935.1. Classification (NCBI taxonomy): domain Eukaryota; kingdom Viridiplantae; phylum Streptophyta; class Magnoliopsida; order Brassicales; family Brassicaceae; genus Eutrema; species Eutrema yunnanense. The sequence goes on from PKML01051116.1 coordinate 128,234, forward strand.
CATATGATTGCCTTGTAGCCTTCAAGGAGATCAAGAAGGCATTGGTGAGTGCTCCTGTAGTTCAACCACCTGATTGGAATTTACCTTTTGAGGTTATGTGTGATGCGAGTGATTTTGCTGTTGGAGCTGTGTTGGGTCAGAGGAAAGACAAGAAGCTCCATGCTATTTACTATGCCAGCAGGACGTTGGATGATGCTCAGCGAAATTACAGCACCACTGAGAAAGAGTTGCTTGCAGTTGTCTTCTCTTTTGATAAATTCCGGTCCTAATTTCTGGATTTGTGAGAGAGCTTTTCAAGAGAGACAAGTCTGATACTCTGTTCGTCGAGAGAAGATTTCGAACCCTTTTTGTTACTCTTTCTTATTTTCTATTGAGTATTTATTCAAACATGTCTATTGATTCAATTTCCATGTCTGAGTAGATCTCTTGTTAGGTTTAGGTATTCTCATAAGGGATTTCTTTGAATGCTTGGTTGATTAGTTATTTAGGGTTCATAATCTGAATTAGTTCTTCACCTTAGGTTGTTCTCAAACCTAATTCTGTATTGATCACCTAGAACTTAGATCTTAGGATAATTGATTAGGCACGACAGTGCGATTAATTACCTGATAGAACTTAGGGTTTGCAAATTGATTATTCGCAAAGAGATTTGGTTTAATTGATTTGTGAACATATCAAACCTGGAATTAAGGTTGATTTATTCTTAGGGATTTGCAAAGAAATTTGTGATTATGAAGTTTAGATTTAGATAGTTTTCGCAACGACATTTGGTTAATTATACTCTAGTGATTTGAGTTCGAGAACCGTGCGTAACCTGAACCCTGATTAGTTAGTTTATTTTGCATTCATTGATTTCCTGAGAAATATCCCTGAACCTATCTTTCTCCAATTGAATTACAACTCGTTCACTGTTTACTGTTTTCTTTTAAATTGAACTGTTTAGCTTGATTTGACACTATACAATTTATTGTGCGATTTCTCTGAGTTCTCGTGTTCGACCCCTGATATACTGCAGCAACTGCTTTAGTACTTTTTAGGGTATTAATTTGAGCAAATCATTCACTCAAAAACAAAATCAGAACAATAGGTTCAAGCACAGGATCATCATCTCCAACAAGTTTTGACTCAATAAAACGATTTTTTTTTGACTCTATAAAACGACTGACTCTAAGAAAAATAAAAACATTGTCAGCAACTAGCTCCCCCAGACTTGAACAACACTGTCCCCAGTGTTATCTAGTCTAGAGTCGGTAAAAGAAACCAAAACAGCTAAGTGGAGACGAGAAAATCATAGAAGTTACATGCGCGTTGGGTATCGACCGATACCATTACTGGTGTCGATTGATACAAGGACCATTGGTCGATGCAACGTCTGTTTCTCCTGGTGTCGATCGATACCAGTGATGGTATTGGTCGACACGGACCTTCTTCATTTGATTCACACGAAAACACAAAACACAAAAACGAAAAATACAAAAATAAAAGACTTATGTACAGACTCACCAGTGGGTTGCTTCCCGCCAAGCGCTCGTTTAACGTCACTAGCTTGACTGTAACGACGTTCAGGCGGTGGGAGGCATTATCTGCCCTGCTGGAATCTCAGCTTTTGCCCAATGGTGTTTCACCCTCTGTCCATTGACAGTAAACTCCTCGCCTGTAGGACTAATCAGCACAACGGCCCCATGTGGTCTGACCTCCTTGATTGTGAAGGGAGCTGACCAACGAGAACGCAGTTTACCAGTAAACAATTGCAAATGAGAGTTATACAGAAGTATCTGGTCGTTCGGCTCGAAATGACTGGAGATGATATTTTTATCATGGTAGGCTTTAGTTCTCTCCTTGTACAGCTTCGAGTTCTCGTAGGCGTGGTGCCTAATCTCATCCAACTCCTTCAGCAGAATCAATCTCCTCTCAGCAGCAGGCTTGATGTCAAAGTTTAGCAACTTCGTCGCCCATGCTGCCTTGTGCTCGATCTCCACTTGAAGGTGACATGCTTTTCCATACAGCAAGTGAAACGGTGTAGTACCCAGCGGTGTCTTAAAAGCAGTCTTGTAAACCCATAGCGCGTCATCCAGCTTTGTAGACCAATCCTTCATAGAAGTACCCATTGTCTTCTCCAAAATCTCCTTGATTTGCCTGTTGGAGACTTCGACTTGCCCACTGGTCTGAGGGTGATATGGAGTAGCCACACGATGATTTACACCATGCTTCTTCAACAACTTCTCAAAAACCTTGTTAATAAAGTGGCTGCCACCATCACTTATAACAATATGCGGCACTCCAAATTGTGGGAAAATGATGTTTTTAAACAGCTTAAGAACCACCGCAGAGTCATTGGTTGGACTAGCAATCGCTTCCACCCATTTGGAAACATAGTCCACAGCAACTAGGATGTATCTGTTCTTGTGTGACGAGGGAAAGGGACCCATAAAGTCGATGCCCCAGCAATCAAAAACTTCAACCTCAAGGATGAAATTATGTGGCATCTCATACCTTTTGCTGATCTTCCCTCTCCTCTGACAGACATCACACTTTGAGATATAGGCATGCGCATCTCTGAACATAGTAGGCCACCAGAAGCCTGCTTGAAGAACTTTGGACACTGTCTTGAAAGTAGCAAAGTGTCCAGCATACTCAGACCCATGATAGTGAAAAAGAATCGCAGGCACCTCAGACTCTGCAACGCATCTTCTGTAGATACCATCTGAGCAGTGCTTGTATAGGTAAGACTCATCCCAGAAAAATCGCCTCATCTCGCGCATAAACTTCTTCCTCGCATACTTCGTGGGATGCTTTGGCTCAGTCTCTGCAGCAAGGTCGTTGGCAATGTTAGCGTACCATGTTCGTGCAGGAGTAGACACAGCATCTAGATAGGCGTCATAAGAATCGAAGTGCTATGTAGGCAAAACAGGTCCAAAACGTGTCGGGTATCGACCGATACTAGGTGAGTATCGATTGATACTGAAGGTCTGCACTCGCGAAAACTGCAGATTTTCAGAACAAATATCCTGAAGCTGAGCCTCAATGAAGTAGATACCCTCCTCTGGCAAGAAATCATCAATAGGCACGACTTCATCGATCTTTATTCGCGATAGGTGGTCAGTAACTCCATTCTCAACTCCCTTCTTGTCCTTGATCTCGATATCGAACCCTTGGAGCAAAAGTACCCATCGGCAAAGACGAGGCTTGAGGTCATTGTTCTTCAGCAAGTATTTGAGAGCAGCATGGTCTGTGTGAACAATAACCTTGCTCCCAATCAAGTAGGACCGAAATTTCTCAAAAGAGAAAACTGCTGCAAGTAACTCCTTCTCGGTGGTGCTGTAATTTCGCTGAGCATCATCCAACGTCCTGCTGGCATAATAAATAGCATGGAGACCCAACACAGCTCCAACAGCAAAATCACTCGCATCGCACATAACCTCAAAAGTTAAACTCCAATCAGGTGGTTGGACAATAGGAGCACTCACCAATGCCTTCTTAATCTCCTCGAAGGCTGCAAGGCAATCAGGTGTGAAATCAAATTCGACTTCCTTGCACAACAGGGCTGTGAGTGGGCGTGCAAGCTTAGAGAAATCTTTGATGAACCTCATGTAAAACCCATCATGACCAAAGAAGCTTCGAATCTCAGATACCGATCGTGGAGGTTGCAGGCTTGTCATGACCTGAATCTTTGCTTTGTCAACTTCGATCCCTGCCTTAGAAACCTTGTGCCCAAGAACGATGCCATCTTGTACCATGAAGTGGCACTTCTCCTAATTAAGAACCAAGTGGTTCTGCTCGCATCGTTGAAGCACCTTGCACAAGTTATCCAGACAATCCTTGAATGACGACCCATACACTGAAAAGTCATCCATGAATACCTCCATAAAATCCTCAATCATGTCTGTGAAAATCGACATCTTGCATCTCTGAAAGGTTGCTCGAGCGTTACATAATCCAAATGGCATTCTTCTGTAGGCGAATGTGCCATAAGGACATGTAAAAGTCGTTTTTCCTTGGTCCTCTGGATGTATAGGAATCTGGAAAAAGCCTGAGTACCCATCGAGAAAAGAGTAGTATGGGTGACTCGCTAACCTCTCCAGCATCTGGTCGATGAATGGCAATGGGAAATGATCCTTCCTTGTGGCCGCATTCAGCTTCCTGTAGTCAATACACATCCTGTGACCAGTGATTGTCCTTGTAGGGATCAGCTCATCCTTCTCGTTCTTCACCACAGTTATACCTCCTTTCGTAGGCACAACGTGAACTGGACTAATCAAGAACTATCTGAGATGTCATAGATAATCCCTGCTTCCAACAGCTTCATCACTTCCTTCATGACCACTTCCTTCAGGTTCGGATCCAGCCTCCTCTAGCACTCAATCGAAGACTTTGACTCATCCTCCAGGTGAATCCGATGCATGCACAAGTCTGGTGCTGTACCTGAAATATCATCAAGAGAATAGCCAAGAGCTTTGCGATACTTGCGCAGCTTGCTCAGCAGCAAGGTAATCTCTGCGTTGTTCAATGAAGCATTAACAATCACAGGGTATGTGGAATTAGGACCAAGAAAAACATACCTCAATGCGGCTGGGAGTTGCTTGAGTTCAATCTTAGAAGCTTTCTCCTCACTCCAATCACCAAGCTCACCAGCCTTCATAGGAGTTTCGGCCAACTCCTATATCGCACATGCCTGGTATCGATCGATAATGTCGGTATCGATAGATATTGCATCAGTCAGATCGAGCATCTTGGCGTATCCAGCAGCTACATCGCCCATCACCTCCTCTGAGTCATCAGAGCACACTAATGATCTCTCCTGTGGATCTTCAGGGTGCATCCCAAGGAAGTACTCCTCTGCTATGTCACTGAAGGTATCCACATAGAATGTATGTCCATCGATGGTTGGTCTCTTCATCATCTTCTCCATGTTAAAGGACATCACCAAATCACCGATGTTGAGAGCTATTTGTCCATTCTTGCAATCGATCAAGGCTCCAGCAATTACAAGGAATGGTCTGCCCAGGATAAGAGGATCTTTAGGTTCAGCATCGTACTTCAGGACGATGAAATCTGTTGGGATCAAGCAATTCCCAATCTTGATTGGGACATCTTCGAGTAGTCCCTCTGGAAGTCGCACTGAGCGATCAGCAAGTACGAGTGAGAACCTTGTAGATTGGAAATCAGTCATCCCCATTCGCTTAGCAACTGAGTGTGGCATGAGGTTCACACTCGACCCAATATCGCAGAGAGAACTCTCGAATCTCTCTATGAAGATAGTGCAATCCAAAACAAAACTCCCTGGGTCTGGTAGCTTCTTGGGAATTTTGTTGAGTAGAATCGCACTGCACTCAGCTGTAATCATCATGACACCTTCTTCAAGGTTCACATTGCTAGAAACCATCTTCTTCACATACCTCCTGAAAGCTGGAGAAGTCTTAATAGCATCAACAAAAAGAAGCCCCACAACCAACTTGTCCAACATAGTTTTGTATCTCGCGTCCTCCCATTCCTTCTTTGTCATCTAAGGAGGCATAGGATAAGGTATCTTGGGTTTGTACACCCTCTCCTTGATAATCTATGGCTCCTTCTCGACCAGTGTCTCAGCATCGACCGACACAGAAGGAGTATCGATCGATACACGGGGATTTTCAGAATCCCAGTCGTCATCTTCAGCAAGATCGACGAAAGTCTCTGCAATTTGGCTGTTCTTCACTCCTGTAATCACTTATTTTCCACTCCTCAAGGTGATGGCATTGATGTCTGCTCTTGGATAATCAGTTTTCCCTGGAAGAAAACCTTCCTGCCTCTGCACAGCTGCTGCGGTCTGAGCAACCTGAGTTTCCAGCTTCCTCTGAGAAACATTGAGAGCTTCAAGTTTTCCATTCAGATCAGTGTATAGATGGTCAATCTTCCCATTGAAATCCACTTGCAGCTTTTGTTGTCCCTGAAAAATATGTTCAAACATGGATTCCATCTTACTCTTTGTGGACTTTGGAGAGATGGGCTGGAACGAAGAGTTTCCATAATTGCGAGTGAAGTCGCTGCTCTGGAGTGGTTTCTGGGCAAATTGTTTTGCTCCAAAACCAGATTGGTTCCCTCAAACTTGTACCCACTTTGTTGAGTGTTGTTGTTGAAGTTTCGGTTGTTGCTATACCCAAATCGCTGACCCTGAAAACCAGAACCACCAACGTAGTTAACATCCTCCACTTCATCTTCATCGATATTATCGACTCCATCAGCAAAGTGTACAACCTTCTTCGACTTCCCGATCAGAAGGTTGTGCATAAAATCCAGCTTGGCATGAACTTCAGCAATCTGCGATCCATCAACTCCTCCAGCCTGCTTCTTACGCTCGAAATCAGCATTCTTGGTGCTATTGCTAGACGCCAAGTTCTCAATCAGCACAACTGCATCATCTGGATACCTGGTGTTGAAATTTCCATTACTTGCAGCATCCAAAGCCATCTGATACCTCCAATCGATCCCTCTGTAGAAAGTACCCAGCAGCTGAACCTGAGTGAACCCATGGTGCGGACAATCTCTCTGATATGATTTGAAACGAATCCAAGCAGCCTTGAGTGCCTCTGTCGGACCTTGAGAAATCTTGTTCCTGAGCTCTTCGGATCTCGCATCATCATAGAAATTATTCAGGAACGCATTCTTCGTCTCATCCCATGTAATTAGCGAACCAGGAGACAACTGCTTCAGCCAATAAGCAGCTCCACTAAGAGAGTATGAGAAAAGCTTGCAGAAAAGGAACTCATTGGGAACTCCATTGTACTTCATACCAGTGACCAAATCATCGAACCTCTCGATATGATCCATGAGGTGTTCATGAGATAGACCATGGAAAGGATGCTGACTCACAAGAGCGTAGTACGCAGGTTTCAGCTCAAAATCATTCCTCTGAAAAGTTGGAATGCGAATCGCAGCTCGATTGGCATAAAACTGAGCAGGCCTGTTGTACTCACCAATTGTTCTACCACGATCAGCCACAACATTCCCTGGAATCGCAGCAACAACCTCCTCAATAAGAGCAAGTGGAATGATGTTTCCCTCTCCATCCAAACGTTACCCTCTCTCATTGCACAAATGACCATCTCGGTCTCTGTAAGTACTAGCTGCATCTTGAACCAAAACCATAGGATTGTTGTTTATCTCAGCTGGCTTCTTTGCTTTTTTTGTTTGTGCGTTCCAAAAGTGATATCTTTTCTAATGACAGATTAACTAGCGGAATGCTCTTGTTCCTCCGGGTTTCGCGAGTGGGCATACACCTGAAACACAAAGGCAAGACACGTAAGTAATCAAAAATCACGATGAGTATCGACCGACACTGGGTGGTGTCGATCGATATCAACAAAAGAAAACGACGAGTATCGACCGACACTGACTAGTGTCGATCAATACCGACGAACTTAGTCGAAACTCGATAGCTAAATTCTAATGGCGATATTTAGAGTCCCCGGCAACGGCGCCAAATTTGATATGCTCAAATTAATACCCTAAAAGTACTAAAGCAGTAGTTGTAGTAAAGTAGGGGTCGAACATAAAGACTCAAGAAAATCACACAATAGACCGAATAGTATCGAATCAAGCTAAGCAATTCAGATGAAACAAAAGCAATAATCAGTAAAAGAGTTGTAAAATCGATGGGAGAAGCAATAATCAGATAGGTCCAGGGTATTTCTCAGGAAATCAATGAATGCAGATAAACTAACTAATCAGGGTTCAGGTTATGCACGGTTCTTGAACTCAAATCACTAAAGTATAATTAACCAACTGTCGTTGCGAGAATTATCTAAGTCTAAATCCTAGAATTCCAAATCTCTTTGTGAATCCTAAAGTCTAAACCAGCTTTTAGTTCAAGTTTGATTTGTTCACAAAACAACTAAACCAAATCTCTTTGCGAATAGTTATTTTGCTCACCCTAAGTTCTATCAGATTACTCAATTGCACTGTCGTGCCTAATTGATTAACCTAAGATCTAAGTTCTAGGTGATCAATCCTGAATTAGCTTTGAGAACAACCTAAGGTGAAGAACTAATTTAGATAGTGAACCCTAAACAACTAATCAACCTAGCATTCAAAGAAATCCCTTATGAGAACCCTAAACTTAACAGGAGATCTACTCAGACATGGAAATTGTAGCAATAAACATGACTGAATAAATCCTTAAATAAATAATAATGAAGAAAGTAAAACAAGGGTTCAAAATCTTCTCTCGGACGAACAGAGTTTCAGATTTGTCTCCCTTAAAAACTCTCTCACCAAAAACCAAAGTAGAATAATGCGTAATGAAAGCGTAGCCACCAAAGTGGCTGTAAAACCTAAATAAATACTACTAAACACGTTTTGGGCTAAATTGTAAATAATAAAGTCTTCTAGGCAATTCTGAAGTTGTTCAACTCTTCATAAAAGTCGCGACTCGTGTCTTGATGCAAATGAGTATCGACCGATACTAGTCAGTATTGATCGATATTGTGGCTTCAAATCGGGTACTCAGTTACACGAGCTTCTGCTTTGGTCCAAAATGCTCCAGAAAGTTCCAATATCTCCAATTATGCTCCAAACGTGCTAAAACCTGTAAAAGACTCTAAAACACTACAAAATAGTAGAAAGAGTGTATAAAACGGACTTATATCATGGCTTAAACGGGGTAAAAACCATGATATATCAGTAAGATGGAGCCAAACAAGATGAGAGTCTCTGAGCTTTTGGTGCTGGCGTTAGCTATTAGGGACATCATTCCAAGCGAGGATTATGAGTGGCCTGAGCTGACAGAGGTCAACATGGGAGCTGTTTTTGCACATCACTTGGTCTCCTTGAAGACCAAGCCTTTTGTAGGTAAGAGCACGAGGGGCACATCTAGGAAGACCGAGCCTGTTGGGAGTCTCCTCATTCCTATCTTCCAGCATTTTGGGATCAGTACTGCGAGCTGCTCCATCTCCACTACACGCGTTCTCATGGATGAACAGCATTTGCAGAACCTGAGGTGGATGAAGCCTCAGTGACGTTGGTACTTCTCTACCGCATATGGCGATTTCCTAGTTCAGCTCCCCCAATAGAGGGTTGACGGACATTGGTGACACTCCACAACAGTTGCGCTTTGAGCCCACTGAGGATCTGTTGATAGTTGCGCCTGTTACTCGACGTCGTGCACCAGTCACTAGAGCACCTGCTGCTGCTGAGGATGAGCCGATACCTGACCTTGCTGGAGGTCGATCTCGACGTGCACGCCATCCTCCTTCTTATGCGATTACTTTTGCTCCACCACCTGCGATTCCCATGCATACAAACACCTTTCAGAGGTATGTGGTTAAGAGTTTCCAGAGTATCTGTAACGCCATTTCGACGCTCTCTCGGTGTGGTTGCATTGCACCATCTCGCCCATGCTCACCATCCGGCGAAGGACCATCTCACACCGCTGGAGATGATGATTATGATGAGGATTAGTCCTCTGTTTTATCTGGTTCACTTTTCTTTTTCTTTTCTCTTGAATTTTTGAGTTTGTTTTGATTTTGAACTTTGTTGGCTTATGCATTCTGATGTCTTGTTGCTTTTAACCTGTGTTTGAGTGATCTGACAGTGCTAACCATCTCACATTCGGATCCTTTGACAAAAATTGTAGTCACATTTGTCACTTGTTGTTGAGAAGAGTTCATTGTATCGCCTTACGCCTAGTATAGATCGATACAAACCGTGTGTCGGTCGATACCCAAGTTCCAGAACGGTAATTTCTTTTTCTTTTAAAGTCCACTCAGTTCTCTTGATTTCTTTTACCAACCTTAGGCTATATAACACTGGGAACAGTGTTGTTTAAGTCTGGAGGAGGTAGTTGCTGACATTGTTTTTGTTTTTCTTAGAGTCAGTCCTTTTAGCGTCAAAATTTGTTTTATTGACTCAAAACCTGTTGGAGATAATGATCATGTGCTTGAACCTAATGTTCTGATTTTGTTTTTGAGTGACCAGTGTTACAGGATCAGTTCTAGATCGACTAATGAAAAATCCAAGGACTGACCAGTTGACTAGAAAACACCCATGTCTTCAGCAGAGTTCTTCTAAAGCCTGAGCCAAATTTTTGCACTTCATCGATGCGGTTAGTATTCATAAAGCTTGATTCATCATTCATATCTGACAAAGGAACCCATATATTTAAAGTAATGGTATCTCTCTCCCATGTTATAAGTTAATAAATAAGAGCATAAAAGATGAAATGACTTTCTTCTGAGTAGAGGGCTAGAAAAATTTCCAGCGATCCCATTATACTACTTAAGAGGGAATGATCACACAAAGGCTGGAAGCGAGGTTAGGAAAATTTTCCGTGATACCACTATTCACCAACGCCTTTGATACATAGAGAGGGAAGAACCGGGGATTCGGTGGCGGCAAACACCATCAATACTCGCGTTTCAGACCTTAATGTGTATATGTAGATCTTAAAAAGATAGAAAGAACATAATGAGAAACAAGTCTGGGGGAGAGAAAACAATACCAAAAAGTGTGTGAATTGGGTGGTTCTGTTGTCATGATATTGTATGGTAAAGACTCTAGAAGGTTCTTGAACATTGGCTGCAGCGATGAAACTGGCGATGAGGGTTTTATTGGACAATGCTGTGAGATAATGTGTGGAGTCTGGGAAGCTGCGAATTTCTACGGAGAAGTACATGTTGGTTAGATCTGGAGCTGGTTAGGTGATATCTGGAAAGCTTAGGAAAACGATCATTGCGATGGTTCAGGAACAGGTGAGTCTCCGTGTTTTCAAACCTCTTTCTCTGATTTAGTTTTCTGTTTTGCTTGAGGGCAAGCAAAGGCTAAGTCTGGGGGAGTTGATATATCATGGTTTTTACCCGTTTTAGGCCATGATATAAGTCCTTTTTATAGAGTCTTTCTAGTATTTTGGAGTCTTTTAGAGTCTTTTCAGGTTTTAGGTACGTTTGGAGCATTATTGGAGATATTGAAGCATTTTGGAGCTTTTTGGAGCCAAGCAGAGATCCTGTAGCTGAGACACCTATTTATCGCCCGAGTATCGATCAATACACTTATGGTATCGATCGATACCCGTCGAAGAAACAGAAGGATCGCGAATTTATTGAAGATTTGAGGAATTGTAAATTGCCCCATAAGACTTTATTATTTACAAGAAGTCCCATAACGTGTTTAGTAGTATTTATTTAGGTTTTACAGCCACTTTGGTGGCTACGCTTTCATTACGCTTGATACAGAGATTATTCTGCTTTAAGTTTTGGTGAGAGAGCTTTTGAGGGAGACAAGTCTGAAACTCTGTTCGTCCGAGAGAAGATTTTGAACCCCTGTTTTACTCTCTTTCTTATTATTTATTCAATCATGTTTATTGTTTCAATCTCCATGTCTGAGTAGATCTCCTGTTAGGTTTAGTGTTATCATAAGGGATTTTTTTGAATGCTAGGTTGATTTGTTGTTTAGGGTTCATAATCTGAATTATTTATTCACCTTAAGTTGTTCTCAAAGCTAATTCTAGATTGATCACCCAGAACTTAGATATTAGGTTAATCGTTTAGGCACGAGAGTGCAATTGAGAAACCTGATAAAACTTAGAGTGAGTAAAATAACTATTCGCAAAGAGATTTGGTTTAGTTGTTTTGTGAACAAAACAAACCTTAACTAAAAGCTGGTTTAGACTTTGGGATTCGCAAAGAGATTTGGAATTCTAGGATTTAGACTTAGATAATTCTCGCAACGAGAGTTGGTTAATTATACTTTAGTGATTTGAGTTCAAGAACCGTGCGTAACATGAACCCTGATTAGTTAGTTTGTTTGCATCACTGATTTCCTGAGAAATACCCCGAACCTATCTTTCTTCCAATTGAATTACAACTTGTTTAATTTACGTATTTGCATTAAATTCCATTGATCACTTAGCTTAATTCAACTTCTAGAACCTATTGTGTGTTTCCTTGAGTCCCTGTGGATTCGATCCCTAAGTATTACAATCGACAAAGCTTTAGTACTTATTGGGTATTAATTTGAGCTTATCATGTATGTAGAGAATTGATATCTAGAAAGACCAAAAAGTCTATTATCAAGTGACCGTCCTTCTAAACCGTAACCAACATAATGCATCAATCAGACTCAGTCTAGAAAATTCTCACCAAAGTACTACAATACTAATCCACGGTATCCATCATGCGAAAGGCTAACCACATAGATCCTAACTTTCAGTCAACTAGCTCTTAACATTTATTAAAGATTGCGTGATTCTTACCAAAAATATAAGACAACACAATCGATGCTAGACATTTAAGGGCAATTTAGAGGTGAGGCTAAAAGTGTTTCGGGTTACCGCATTTTCTTCGGAGGATGCTAGATATTAAGCAAAACAGCAAGAGATGATGGAGTTGTTGGTACCCACAGTTTTCAGTCACTCCTTGCTCGTTTAAGTGTTGCTCCAAAACTCCTCCTTCGTCGGGACTCTTCTCCTTTTGACAGAACTTTTCTGCCGTTCCCCCGGACTTAGATTTTTCTTCGGGTAATGATTCGAACGGCTTCTTACTCCTCACATATTGAAACATAGTTGCCTTGGTAAAAATATAGACTACTCTAAGACTCTTAGGCTTTTATTTCCTTTCCTTTCGGGGGGTTTTTTTTTTGGAAAGGGGAAACGCCTTTAAACGGGAGTCTTAGAGAGTACGAAAATTACCTGTTACAAACAATTTTCAAGGCAACTTTTTAGCTTGATTAGTCGATACCTCCACAAACGAATCCGTCTAGTCTCTCGTCTTTTCGAGTGACTGAAAAACTGTGTCGTTCCTCCCTCTCCGGCATTTTTGCACATATATGCACATAAGACAACAAGAGAGTTGCATGTGGTTTGAACAAATGTTAAGTTTCGAGTGGGATACCAGCTAAAGATGAACCAGCCATCTAGGACAACAAAGAGTGGTAAAATAAAAAAGATTATCTAGATGTATGACTCGTTGTCTCGCCTAAAATAATTGATAAGAAAATTAAATATAGATTAAGTCCAAATAAAATGAGCTAGTATATCCTGTCAGAAAGAATTTCTATGGCTCGAAATTCTCGGGGGATATCGCATTGAAAGCACTCTAGCTACCGCCTAGTCTAGTACTGAACCACAAAAGAGCTAGCACGAGGAAATAGCGTAGAAGCACACTGGTCTATATCATCATAGATTTTGTTCTTATGTTCCTGAAAAATCCTTAATAAAAATACTACACGAGGTCTTAAAAATTCAGCGAGAATTAAAAAGATCCAAAAAAAAGAAAAATAGATTAATAATGGATAAACATCTTCCCCTAGACTTAAATCACATTGTCCTCAGTGTGAAAAAGTTGGTGAAAGGATGGTAAAATCATTAAAATAAAAGGTAAGGTGAAAGAGATCGATTAAACCGTGGTGGTGAAGTGCATGGCTAGGCGTTGCCTGAGCCATCTTTCTTGGAGTCGGGCGTGTTGCCATCGAACTGGTGGTGCTCTTCGAGGAAACGCATCATGTGAATGTATCGTCTCTCTTGTCATGCTATCTTCTTCTCCATGGCTGCGTATTCTGGTCAGTGTGCGTGAGACGAACTCGGGGATGTTGCACGTGCCTTTGATTGTTGAAGTAGTCGAGCACGCTCTGCCTCGGCGTCTCGGTTTGCCTTGGCCACTAGGAACTGTCCAATCGTGTACGATAGGCGTGGGGCTATAGGTATGTAGTCCATCTCCTCCGATATCCATCTAGGTAATGCTCCTTTTCGGAGTCTAGGGACAAAGTTAGAAGGTAAGAAGACAAAGTAGGACTCACCGACATTAGTGCAATATTTGTAACCAAATCTGTCGGGGTCGAGTGAAGCGCGAGAGATCGTGCGGTCTCGGGAGAATTGCATCAAGTCGAACCAGATTCCTTGGAGTGGAACCTTGTTCGAGAAATGGAATTGCACGGCTTGTAGAATCGCTGTGATGATGCCTCCGAAGGCGGTAGTGGTGTCCTCAGGTTTTATGGCGGGCGCGTCGTGTTTCACCTTCACCAACTTCTTTGCGACGATATACAAGTATAGCGCGGGTCGTCGGTGAAAGGTAATTGAAGGGTGACAAGCTCGCCTTTGAGGACACTCCCCACGTTTGCTCTCGAGAATATGGTGTGCTCTAAGAGCTTGTGTGTATAGCAGACATCAGGATGCGTGAGTAGGGTGGCTTTGGACAGTCTGTTGTCGTAGACGCCTTGTCCCATTATGCTCAATAGATCTTCATCGGGATTCTCCTCGGGGTGAATCTCATCGAGATATTGAAGCTTCAAAGCTTCACAAAGTTTCGGGATCGTTAGAGCATAAGAATATCCGCGAATGGTAAAAGTAAGTGTACCGTCGTTCGCTCTCGCTTTAGAGCGCCTCTTGTAGCACATGGTGACGGTCGATAAGAATTCTTTTGTGAGATCTTTGTAGGTAAAGCGGTTGAGCTCCATGAAAGGTCGAAGGTTAAGTGCGCCAAGATACCAAATCACGTCTTCTCTAATCCCGAGCGCGTCGAGAGTCGAGTAATCTATGCGAGGTGTTGATTTTATAACCATCTTGTAGAGTTTCTCAAGGTAATTGATATTCGAGTCCATAGGTTTCCCGACATATCAAACCTTTGGCCTTCGTTCCGGAGGTGGTTTTGCTTCGCGAGGAGGAGAAGGTGTCGGGTCACGTCGTGGTGGTGGCACACGAGTTCTAGTCGAACGTTGTCGACTTGCCAAGAGCTCGCCAAGATTCGTGTCATCTCCTACGCTTTGTGTATCCGAGGTTTCTTCGCTCTCCTCGGTTCGATTATTGGTCGATCTCTGGGATGATTCTCCTATGTAACCGCTCTTCTTTGAGCTAATTATTCTCATTCTCTCGTGGTCCATTGTTCCTACAAAATTGAAAACAATCCTTAGAAAAAGTATGAATATGGTTGTGATTGAAAATTTTCAGTATGTGAAGATATTAATTCTAGTATCAATTCAATCAATCAAACGAGAAATATTGATCACAAGTTTAAACAAATCAAGTTCATAATCGTGAATTCCGGGTTTTTGACGCTCTTGCATAAAAATTTCTAGATATCGATTTTAAGTTCAACTTTATTCAAATTTCAGTAGATTACTGTTTCCTAATTAACGATATAACACTACAAGAAAACACGCTAGAACCGACGGCAAAATCCGTCGGAAACGCCCATTTTCGACGGATTTCCAACGGATTTTACCCGTCGGTTCTATCTTGTCGAAATAGAAAATCAATCGTAAATTTCCGACGGAATTCCTACGGCCGATTTACCGACGGATTTCTGACTAGTCGTCCGTCGGGAATAATTCCGACGATAATCCGAGGGATTTCCGACGGATAATTTCCGACGGATTTCCGACGGATTGAGAATCCACTCCGATGGCTTTTTTACCGACGGATTTCCAACGGCGTGTTTAGCGACGGATTTCCGACGGCTTGTTTACCGACGGATTTCCGACGGGTTGTTTACCGACGGATTTCTGACGGTTTATTTAGCGACGGATTTCCGACGGATGTCTGACGACGTATCCGTCGGAAATTTCCGACGGATTTCCGACGGTAATGTGTAATTTTTTTTAATATTTAAAATATATATATAATTAATATTTATTAAAATTATATATTAATTAAATTAAATAAATTAAATGATTTAAAAAAACGAAAATTAATTATATAAATAAAATCTTACAAAACAAAAATATTTAAAAGTTATAGAAATAGTTGAAATTATATTAAAAAAAACATAATCAAAATAGATCTGGGGGCAGGTCCGGGAACTTCGTCTTGAAGAAATCCGCCCACTTGGTTTGCTTGTCCTCCAATACCGTGACCTTCACCGTGAGCTCTTCGTTTTGCCGGATAAGGTCTTCATCCATCGAGAAACCGGCCGAAGAAGAAGGGGATTGGGTCGCAATCTTACCCAACCCCAGCCGACGACTTTTCCTAACCGGTACCTCCTACAAAAACAATTAAAAAAGTTTAGAATTTCAAAAAAATAAAAATTATCTAAATAAAAATTATCATAAGTTTTACTTACCGCGAGGACTAGCTCGTTAAGCTCGGCCCGAGTGACTTCGTTGGATCCGGTGTAATCGTCTTGCGATCTCTGGGTGAGCAAATCGTCTTTCGTCCTCTTCACGGTTTCGACGTACTCCCTCACTTCTGGATCTTGAATTTGGCCCGTCTTCTTGTTGGTGTGCGTCCTCTCCATCAATGCAAGGTGATCCGGCTCTTCGCCCAATTCCGCCGTCTACGAAATATATAAAACGGTTAAAGAAAACCGTTTTTTAATAAAAAAGAACTAAAAACCGAAAAAAATACTTACCATTTCGTCGGCCGTTGTCAACTAGCTCTTTGCCCCGTTGTTGTGAACAGCTTCTCCCTTCCCGTTCCGGTCACTCCTCCGGTTCTTGGTGTGAGTCTCAGAATCAGCTACGGTCGTCGGCAAATTCCAATAGGGTTGGTACCCCTTGTACACATCCTCGTTCAAGCCTTTCGGCTTATCTTTCCCCTTCTTCCAAGCCTTCTTCCAATCGCAGATGTGGCGAGAGAATTGCCGGGCAGCCTCCGTGTGAAATTCTGCCTCGACCGTCTTCGTAAGCGTATACTTCCAATTAAACTCTTGCTACAAAATAAATAGAAATAAACTTTGTTAACAAAATCTCAAAATATAATACAAACAAGTAATTAAATTATCACTTACCGCAAAGGTACGAAACCACATATCTTGGTCGTTCGACGGCATAGAGGCATATGTCGAGTACGGGTGTTTGAGGAGGTTGTGCAACATCCTCAAAATCGACTTGCTAATGCCATTCCCGGAGTATCCAAACCTATAAAAAAAACAAATAAAAAATCAATAATAAATATAAAAAGATTATTTAAGAAAAGACATAGTATTACCAAGTAGATCTCGGGATGCGGCGTTTCGGGTCAAGAACTATGAGTAGTTCTCGTCCCGGCTGTTGAACGAGCTCCTCGACGGTCATGATCGTCGGTTGACCTACATTCTCTGCATCGAGAGTAGGTGAAGGCGCCGTAGGCGGGACAAAACCCGGGTTCGAGTTTGAGGCTGCGGGCCTCCGCCCTCCTTGCCTCGAACCGCCGGCACGGTCACTAGCAAAATGCTCGTAAGACCTACAACAATTAAAAAAAAGTAAACGAAATCATTTGAAAATTTATATAAACAATCAATACATGTAAAAAAACAAAAACTTACATAAAAAACATTGTAGCATTACATATATATAAAAACCGTTTTATATACATATATATATATAAAAAATTTACAAAAAACGTTTTTAAATATAACTATATAAAAAAGTTTTTTCAATTAACATTTATATAAAAACCGTTTTATATACATATTAAATATATATAAAATTTACAAAAAACGTTT
>PKML01051116.1:150722-213449 GCA_002933935.1 Eutrema yunnanense
ACTTCAAAAGCGAAAGAAAGCTTACTACAATGGGTCAAACATGAGGTTAGATTCCCCGATGGCTATGTAGCAGATTTAGCTAGTTGTGCAGACATCAACGGTGGAAAGCTTTCAGGAATGAAAAGTCACGACGGCCATGTATTTATGGAATGATTACTTCTGTTAGTCTTTGCATAACTTATGCCGCGGAACGTGCACCTTGCATTATCTGGTATATATATATATATTATCATATATGTTTAACTTATATATATATATAACTTATATGATTTTAATATTGTCATAGGGATTGGAGCATTTTTTCGTGACTTATGTAGTAGATCATTGGATCAAACCCACCTCAAAATTCTGAAGGATAACATTGTCATGATTTTGTGTAATTTGGAAAAAATCTTCCCACCTTCTTTCTTTGATGTGATGGAGCACCTACCAATACACCTACCTTACGAAGCGGAGATTGGTGGTCTTGTGCAATATAGGTGGATGTATCCCTTCGAAAGGTTTTTTAAACGTTTAAGAGGACAGGCGAAGAACAAAAGATATCCAGCGGGATCAATAGTTCAATCATACATAAATGACGAGATATCTTATTTCTCAGAATACTACTTTGCTTCACACATTTCTACAGCTCGCAGAAGAAGGTATGGTGTTGAATATTTCTCCAAACACTAATTTCAATTTTTGCTTTAAATTATACGAGCTAAAATAAAGGTGACTATTTTTGTTCGTCAATATATATATTACTATTTCTCAGGTCAAGTCGGTATGATGAAGGTGAAGTACCCGTATATCCTATACATGTACCGGATATATTCACTTAAGTAGGTCGTCCAAGTGGCCAAAGTAGTGAATTTTGGTTAACTGAGAAAGATTATAAATGCGCACATGCATATGTCTTGCGGAATTGTGACTATTTTCAGCCGCTTGAGAGGTACTTTATATACGGTTCATTAACTTAATTGTGATTTTTTATTAATTTATATTTCTTATTCTTCTTAATTGGCAAATCAGATTGTTGGAAGCGCATATTCGATTTGAATATCCGGAACTCTCTGATGATGAGGTGAAGTCAAAAGGAGATGAAGATTTTCATATATGGGTTCGCCAATATGTACGTATTTAATTTACTATCCATCTATTGATTATTAAAAAATATTTTTGAATTTATTTTTTAATTAATATATTTACATATACATATATAGGTGAGTACAATGAAAAGTCAAGAAAATTTTCCTCCTTGGGTTATTGAAATAGTGGAAAGTCCTGAAAATAAAGTCAAGTCATGGCCCATGTATTTTACAAGAGGGTATTTGTTTCACACGCGAGACCATGGACTCACGAAAAAAACAATGAATTATGGAGTATGGGTGCGAGGACAAAATTATTCTGAAGCATCTGAAGGGGATGATTTTTATGGGACTGTGGAAAACATCATAG
Organism: Eutrema yunnanense; assembly: GCA_002933935.1. Taxonomy (NCBI): domain Eukaryota; kingdom Viridiplantae; phylum Streptophyta; class Magnoliopsida; order Brassicales; family Brassicaceae; genus Eutrema; species Eutrema yunnanense. The sequence goes on from PKML01051116.1 coordinate 152,160, forward strand.
AGCTCGAGTATCCAGGATTTCTAAATTTGAAAATCACACTTTTCTATTGTGAATGGTTTGACCCTACGATTGGCAAAGGCACCAGAATGCGAGAAGGAGGCGTTGTCAATGTGCTATCATCGAGGAGATATCAAAATTACGAACCTTTTATTTTAGGTAAGTTTTGTTTAATTTAATTAAATATGTATATGTATGTGTATATATGTATACTTCTAATTTTACACCTACTTAATGTACAGGATCTCAAGCTGATCAAGTTTGTTATCTTTCACACCCATACATTAAATGACCTCGGAAGGTGTGGCTCACAGTTCTCAAAGTAAATCCAAGACAAGGTGTTCAAGGAAAGTTTAACGAGAAAGAGCTGGTTATATTGCAGCAAACAGTTGATGATGGCCTCACAGATACAATTGATGAAATCATAATTGATAGTTTAGTCGAGGGAAATAATCCTTATGAAGAAATTGATTTTGAAATCGAAGACCAAGAAGCTGAGGACGAATTTCGTTTTAATTTATCATCTTCCGATGATGAAGATGAGGAATTTGAATAAAACTTTACTTTATATCTCTGTAATAAATTTTGTTGGTTTAAAAAAAAATATATCATGTATGTTTTGTAATATAATTATCATGTATAATTCTCATGTATAATAACTTTGTAATATAATTATCATGTATTATTATTGTCTATGTGTTGTTACAAAGAGTATTTATATATTAGTAAATGTTAACAAATAACGAATAATCGTAATGGCACTTTGGTTACACACCTAGTTTGAGGATCACATATCTGTGGTTCGAAACTCATTGAAAACAATTTTTCAACAATTTTCTAAATAATCAAAAAAGAGGCTTTATAAATTATAGTTAACGTATTTAAATACCGAATGATCGTAATGGCATTTTGGTTACACATCTAGCTTATGTTTCAGAGTTCTGCGGTTCGAAACTCTGGAAAACAGTTTTTCTACAATTTTCTAAGTAATCACAAAAGAGTCTTAAAATACCCACTAATTTGCGACCATTTTCTGACCGACACCTGAAAATGTGACTGATTTGCTACTGTTTAGCAACTACCCTCTATATTTTTCAAAAAACCATCAATATAGAATTGTAAATATGTTAATTTGTACGTTTTTACATAGATTTGAACTTATAAATACACTGATTCATGATAACAGAGAAAAACATATAAATTCTAATATTTTTAAACTTATGGTTCTATATTTTCATAACATGTAGTAAATACATATAAGTTTTATATGAAATGATTTAGTAATATATAATTTTTTACAAATTTTCAACATTTCTTAGTTTACTGTTTAAATAGAGAAATTTAGAGTTAGGATTAGTCAAAGAATTAAAAAATCATCATATTTTTATTAAAAATGATTGAAAGTTTAGGGTTTAAGGTATATTTTTAAGAATAGTCACAAAACAGTCGCAATTTGCGACCATTTTGTGACCAGTTGAGCAAAACTCTGAAGCTAGCAATGTCAAGTTGTGGAGCCTGTTTCGGTACAAGCTCTCACTCTTATCCAGCCTGAAGGGCTTTACAGTCAAGCTATTGACATTAAACGAGCGCTTGGTGGGAGGCAACCCACTGGTGAGTCTGTTTTTGAGTCGTTTTTCTTTTTATTTTCGTTTGTTTTGTGTTTGTGTCAGGATAAACAAGGAGCAAACTCGAAATCGCCTGAGTGTCGATCGATACCCTTCAGTATCGATCGATACCCTTCGCGATTGAGAATGGTTCATGTCGATTTAAGTCTAGTATCGATCGATACCAGCCTATGTGTCGATCGATACTCAATGTTCCAGCAAGGTAACTTCTTGTTTTTCCCAATTTTATTCTGTTCTTTTGTTTTCTTTCACTGACTCTAGGCTAGATAACACTGGGGACAGTGTTTTTCTTAGAGTCATAAAATAAAAAAAAATTAAAAAAAATTGTCGTTTTATTGAGTCAAAACTTGTTGGAGATAATGATCATGTGCTTGAATTGTTGCTTTGATTTGGTTTTTGAGTGACCAGTGTTGCAGGATCAGTTCTAGATCGACTAATGAAAAATCCAAGGACTGACCAGTTGACTAGAAAACATCCATGTCTCCAGCAGAGTTCTTCTGAAACCTGAGCCAAATTTTTGCACTTCATCAATGTGGTTAGTGTTTTTAGAGCTAGATTCATCATTCATATCTGATAAAGGAACCCATGTGTTTAGAGTTATGGTATCTCTCTCCCCTGTTATAAGTTGATAAATAAGAGCATAAAAGATTGAAATGATTTTCTTCTGAGTAGAGGGTTAGGAAAATTTCCAGCGATCCCATTATTCTACTTAAGAGGGAATAATCACACAAAGGATTGGAAGCGAGGCTAGGATTTTCCTATGATGCCATTATTCGCCTACATCCTTTGATACATAGAGAGGGAAGAACCGGGGATTTGGTGGCAAACACCATCAATACTCACGTCTCAGACCTTAATGTGTATATGCAAAGCTGAAAATAAAAGAAAGAACATAATAAGAAATAAGTCTGGGGGAGAGAAAGTGATACAAAAAGTTTGAAAAAGGGTGGTTCCTTGTCATGATATTGTATGGTAAAGAATCTAGAAGGTTCTTGAACATAAGCTGCAACGATGAAACTGGCGATGAGGGTTTTATTTGAACAATGTTGTGGGATAATGTGTGGAGTCTGGAAAAGCTGCGAATGTCTACGGAGAAGTACATGGTGGTTAGATCGAAAGCTGGTTAGGTAACACTTGGGTACTTGGGAAAAGGATCTCTGAAATGGTTCGTGAACAGGTGAGTCTCCGCGTTTTCAAACCTCTTTCTCTGGTTTAGTCTTCTATTTGCTTGAGGGCAAGCAAAGGCTATGTCTGGGGGAGTTGATATATCATGGTTTTTACCCTGTTTAGGCCATGATATAAGTCCTTTTGATAGAGTCTTTCTAGTGTTTTGGAGTCTTTTAGAGTCCTTTACAGGTTATAGCACGTTTGGAGCATAATTGGAAATATTGGAGCTTTCTGGAACATTTTGGAACGAAGCAGAGATCCGTGTAGCTGAGACATCAAAATCACCTGAGTATCGATCGATACTTCCTAGTATCGATCGATACCTGTCGAGGAAACAGAAGGATCGCGACTTATTGAAGAGTTGAAGAATTGCAGAATTGGCCCAGAAGACTTTGATATTTACAAGATGGCCCAGAACGTGTTTTAGTTTATAAATTAGGTTTTCAGCCACCTGTTTAGGCTATGCTTTATTTTCTAAGCTTTATTTTCTATACTTTGATTTTACTTTGGTTTTAGAGAGACAAGTCTGAATGTCCCTTCGTCCGAGATCAGATCTCAAAACCTTTCTGATTATTTTATTGATGATTTATTCAAACATGTTGATTGTTTCATTCTCCATGTCTGAGTATATCCACTTTAGGTTTAGGGTTTTCTCATAAAGGATTTCTTTAAATGCTAGGTTAATTATCTGTTTAGGATTCACTATATGAGTTAGTTCTTCACCATAGGTTGTTCTCAAAGCTAATTCTAGGTTGACGAATCTGGAACTTAGATCTTAGGATAATTGATTAGGCACGAGAGTGCGATTAATTACCTGATAGAACTTAGGGTGAGCAAATTGATTATTCGCAAAGAGATTTGGTTTAATTGATTTGTGAACATATCAAGCCTGAACTTTAAAGCTGATTTAGACTTTAGGGTTCGCAAAGAGATTTGGAATTCCTAGGATTTAGATTTAGATAGTTTTCGCAACGAGAGTTGGTTAGCTATATTTTAGTGATTTGAGTTCAAGAACCGTGCGTAATCTGAATCCTGTTAGTTAATTTAGCTGCATTCATTGATTTCCTGAGAAAAACCCTGGGCCTATATTTTCCTCTATTTATTTACAACACTTTTAATTTCGTACTTGTTTTCATTTACATCCTTTGATTTAGCGTATTTTGGATCTATATAATCTACTGTGTGTCTCTGTGAGTCCTTGTGTTCGACCCCTAGCTATACTACGACAACTGCTTTAGTATCTGAATAGGGTATTAATTTGAGCATATCAGCAAACACCATCAATACTCGCGTCTCAAACTTTAATATGTATATGCAAGAGAACATGATGTAAAATAAGTTTGGGGAGAGGAAACAATACCAAAAAGTGTGAAAATTGAGTGGTTCTTTTGTCATGATACTGTATGGGAAAGAGTTTAGAAGGTTCTTGCCATTGATTACAGCGATGAAACTAGCGGTGATGAACTTTATTGGACAATGCTGCAAAATTATGTGTGTAGTCTGGGAAGCTGCGAATGTCTACGGAGAAGTACATGGTGGTTAGATTGGGAACTGGTTAAGTAATATGTGGAGCACTAAGAAAAAGGGTCATTGCAGTGTTTTAAGAACAGGTGAGTCTCCGTGTTTTTCAAACCTCTTTCTTTTGTTTAGCTTTCTGTTTGCTTGAGGGTAAGCAAAGACTAAGTCTGGGGGAGTTGATATATCATAGTTTTTACCCGTTTTTAGCCATGATATAGGTCTTATTTATAGAGTCTTTCTAGTATTTTGGAGTCTTTTAGAGTCTTTTCAGGTTTTAGGTACGTTTGGAGCATAATTGGAGATATTGAAGCATTCTGGAGCTTTTTGGAGCTAAGAAAGATCGTGTACCTGAGACAGCCGATTTGATGCCCGAGTATCGACCGATACCACTTATGGTATCAATCGATACCACTTATGGTATCGATCGATACCAATTGCAGAGAGACACGAGTCGCGACAATTAGAAGATTGAAGAATTTGCAATCTGCCCCATAAGACTTTATTATTTACAAAAAGCCCCAGAACGTGTCTTAGGTTATTTATTAGGTTTTTCAGCCACTTTTATTGGCTAAGCTTTATTTTATTCTTGATACTTTGAGAGAGATTTGTTCCAGGGTTTTTGGGAGACAACTCTGAACCCTCGTTTCTTATTGATTTCTTTTATGCAATTCTATTCATCTATGATTTCTGTTCCATTGATCATGTCTGAGTAGATCTCCTTTAGGTTTAGGGTTCTCATAAAGGATCTCTTTGAATGTTAGGTTAATTAGTTGATTAGGGTTCATAATATATCTGGATTAGTTCTTCACCATAGGTTGTTCTCAAAGCTAATTCTAGGTTGACGAATCTGGAACTTAGATCTTAGGTTAATCGTCAGTGCAATTGATAATCTGACAGAACTTAGGGTGAGCAAAACAACTATCCGCAAAGAGATTTGGTTTAGTTGTTTTGTGAACATATCAAACCTGAACTTTAAAGCTGGTTTAGATCTTTAGGATTTGCAAAGAGATTTGGGATTCTGGGATTTAGACTTAGATAATTCTCGCAACGAGAGTTGGTTAATTATAGCTTGGTGATTTGAGTTCAAGAATCGTGCATAACCTGAACCCTGACTAGTTAGTTTGTCTGCATTCATTGATTTCCTGAGAAATACCATGAACCTATATATCTTTCCTTCATCGAATTTACAACAAGTTTAATCTACGTTATTGCTTTCAACTACATTGATCACTTAGCTTAATTCAACCCTTAAAATCTATTGTGTGATTCTTGAGTCTCTGTGAATTCGACCCCTAAGTATTACAATCGACAAAGCTGTTAGTACTTTAGGGTATTACATTTGAGCTTATCACCTCCGCCGCTTTTCCGGATTTTGCGGCGCTCGTTCAGCCAGAATTTGTGGCCGACGCCGTGCCACGTGGCTGCTCCTCCGGCTCTAGTTCGCTCTGAAGGTTCAACTTCCAACTTGATGAAACTCAGGTTGCCGTCCATGCCATCGTCCCTTCATGATGGCCCGGTCACTTGCCCGTGAACGGTCTCGCCCAAGCCCAAATGACCAAAATTTGACTTGTTGATTTTCCCCCTTCTTAGACGTTTGTTCGGCGTGCCTAGCCCTTGCCAATACTCGGGTAAAGTTTATATTTAAAAATTCCTTAATTAAAATTTTACCGGATTTTTTTTCAGCTCCTTCTCGGGACATTCCCGCTCCTAGGTGAATAACTTTTGATTCATTTTCTCGTTTTCGGTTCAGCTTCGGCTGATCTTCCAAATTTGCCTCACTCTAGCATCTCTGAATGGTTCCCTTCCATTTGGTGATCTTTCAAATTTTCCTGGCTAAGAATGATTTCTCTCGGCTAAAAATCTCTCGGCTAGAATTTTTCTCGGCTAGAATTTCTCTCGGCAACAAATTCTCTCGGCTAAAATTCTCTCGTCTAGAAATCTCTCTCGGCAAGAAATTCTCTCGTCTAGAAATCTCTCTCGGCAAAACAATATCTCAGCTAAAAATGCTCTCGGCTATAAATCTCTCGGCAAAAATTTCTCTCGGCTAAAACTGTTCTCGGCTAGAAATCTCTCGGAAAGAATTTCTCCCGGTTAAAACTGCTCTTCCCGGCTAAAAAGCCTCCTACCTTGTAAGTCCATTTTGAGCTGTGCTTTGCCAAACCTAACTCGACCAAACGTCTTCTTTTGCATTTTCCTTGTCAAAAGTGTCTTCCCTTTGTCACTTTGATGATTTTGAAATTTCTTCGATTTCTCCAATCATCTCGCGCGAAGAAATCCTTATGGTACGTTCCTCCAAAACAGCTCGTGCTAATCCTCTTTTGGCTTGCCAAAATGCTTTTTTGTGCCCTGATTTTGAGGGTTACGCCTTCCCTCAGTCGATTCCTCAAAGTTCAAATTTTCGACCAAAATTCTGCCATGGAACGGGGTATTACAGGTACGGCTATATTTGTGTAAACTCTTGTAGGTATTCGCTTGGAGCTAACGCTTTTTGCTTCTTCCTTGCAGTTTGTGGCCTCCATAAATGGGATCGTGGCCACCTACAAGTCTGATTCTCGTTACGACCGCCGCCGAGTTGACGAGGCGAGGTAGGATGCCTCAGTTATGAAGAGTAAGCTTGTCGAGGTAGAGGAGAAGCTATATCTTGCTTCTACTAAGATCATGGATCTTGAAAGGGAGAAAAGGCTCTTAGGGAGGAGTCAGCAAAATATGTGGCTTTCGCGCTTCGGTCGAAGAGTAAGAAGATGAAGCTGAAGGACGAGGTAGCCTCCTTGAAGAAGCGAATCAAGGAGAAGGATGCTTTGCATGAGGTTGAAATCGAGAAGGCTCGGAGGGAGGCACGGCGGGAGTCGGCTCGAAAGTTCGAAGATCGGGTTTGTTAACTAATTTAAAAAAAAAAATTTAGGTACCTCTCATATTCTAAAACATCATCGCAGTTTGTCAGAATATACATATGCAAGTGTCTTTGCTCCTCCTCTAATAGTCGCCGATCCTTGCTTTTTCCACTTAGTCGTCCAATCTGAGTAAATATATCGGGACATAGACGGGATAACTAGCTATGTTACCTCCATCATCATGTCGTGCGGAGCGTCTACTGTTTGTTTGGACTTGCTCGGGAAAGTAGTAGCCAGCAAAGTTGGAAGTTTCTTCATTAGTGCTATGTACGACAATAGAACCCTCGACTCTAGCAAGATTTTTCACCTTATTATTTAGGTGGAACATATATCACTCAAAAGGGTACATCCATCGGTATTGAACCGACCCACCAAGTGCTGCTTCTCGAGGGAGATGAATAGGAAGATGTTCCATAACATCAAAAAAGGCAGGAGGAAATATTATCTCGAGGTTGCAAAGGAGAACCGGTATGTTTTCCCCCAGAACCGGTTGATGTAAGTGATCTCGTGCATAGATCCCGGAAGAAAGCACCGATCCCTGCATATATAGTAGACATACAAAATTAAATAACTTATGTATAATGATCACAATTGTAAGTTCAAAATGGTAACATACGTGAAAATGTATGTACCTGCAATAGCTCCATGGACGTTCATAGGAAGAAGTCCTTCAAATGCAAATGGAAGGAGGCGCTGCATGAAAACATGACAATCATGACTTTTCATCCCAGAAAACTTCCCTTCTAAACTTTTAATGTAATTACGAAGGTTAGATGCGTATCCGTCTGGGAATTAGACACCGTGCTTAATTCAATTAAAGAACTCCTCCTTTAAAGTCGCATCCAACCGGAAAGCAGGGGGCAATGATTTCTCGTTCGCCATTACATGCAACTCCTTACGGGAACAAATATCTGGCAAGTCCAATATGGCCTTCAAATTATCTTTAGTCTTTCCTTGCACATTTAGAACAATGTTCATGATGTTGTCGAAAAAGTTCTTTTCAATGTGCATCACATTAGATTATGGCGCAACAAATGGTCTTTCCAATATGGCAAATCCCATAAAATACTTTTCTTGTGCCAATTTTGGTACTCGCCACAACTGTCAACGGGATAATGCCCATTACCCCCGCATGAAACTGTCCTATCAGCACCAGAATCTCTCAACTGAGTCATAATATAATTCTCATCTAACTCAGGAGGTGGACCATCAAAAACTTTTTTGTTCTTTCTAAACAATGTTGTGCTCCGACGATATGGATGATCATGCGGTAGAAATCGTCGATGACAATCGAACCAAGAGGTCTTACGTCCGTTCTTCAATTGGAACGCATCAATGTTATCTTGACAATACGGACACGCCAACCTTTCATGAGTCGACCATCCAGATAGCATACCGTATACTGGGAAATCACTTATAGTCCACATAAGTACCGCACGCATCATAAAATTCTTTTGCAGGTAAACATCGAACGTTTCAACACCATTTTTCCACAACATTCGCAACTCATAAATTAATAGCTGCAAGAAAATATCAAGGGAACTCTTAGGATGAGCTGGACTGGGGACGAGGATCGTGAGGATCAAAAACTCTCGTTCAGGCACAAAGTTGGCGGCAAATTGTAAGGTGTGACGATTACTGGCCACAACAAATATTGCCTCCCATGCTTTCCAAAAAGGTTGAATCCATCCGTAGATAACCCGAGGTATACGTTCCTTGGCTCACACACAAAACTATGATAAACCTCTTGAAAATCTTTCCATGCTTCTGCATCTGAGGGATGCGCAATCTCTCCATCTGAGTTATGTTCTGCATTGCATCTCATAGGCCCTACCGTACGCTAAGATTGATATAACTTCTTCAACCTATCAGCTAGGGGAAGATACCACATCCGTTTATGTGGAACAGGTACTCTGCCTCCTGTATCCTGATAGCGAGGATTTATCTCCCATGCTCTATCATCCTTGTTCTCGAATCTCTAAAGCATCGCAGCCACCGCCTCGTTTCAAATCGTTCATTATCGATTGGGTCTAAGGATTTTCGAGTTCATCACTGACGCCTTAGCATCTTTCTTTGTGGATTCTTTGAAGTCAAGGATTATTCAACCTCCACCGTACCTAGAGCAAGCCGGTCCTTAGTCGAATCGTGTCAAGTGGTATCAGAGCCACTTGCTCAAATTTCGATGAGATCAATCCATTTTCATCCCTTCATATTCTTCGATTTCTGTTTTTGTTCCTTTTGTTTTTTTTATTTTCGTTTTGATTTTTAATAAATTAAAACCTATCAAAAAAAAAAAAAATATATATATATATATATATAGATCTGTATCTTATAATTATTATCATAATTTTTAAAATTCAAAAAAAAAAAAAAAAAATTTTTGGATTTTTTCAAAATTTCAGATTTTTGTGGTGATATTGAAAAACAAATCTGAACTTTGCATACACTCACAGCGTTTGTTGTTTTGTGCGAGGAACAATATGTCCGAGGAACAATATGTCCGAGGAGAGTGAGACCGCTTCATCACGGTCAAGGAGAGAACGAGACGCCGCGATGAACCAAAAGGTCGATGGTGTGAATCAAAAAGTCGATGGCATCACCAACTACTCCACGAGATGAGAAACAGTATGGCCGCACTAGAGTTCCGGACACCGGGAAGGCAAGCAAGACATCAAAAGGAAGAAGCAGCATATGATTGCTATGGACGTGATGGTAAATTGTCTTATGACAATCAAAGGAGTCCTAGAGGTGTGAGGAAAGGCAGAGAAGAACTCAGCTACAAATTTGGATTGCTCAAAAGGAGAGACAAGGAGACGACCGATCAATCCTTTCATCGGATCGATCGATCAAAATCTTCCGGAACCGGCAGAAGCAAAAACGATCAATCGATCACTTCCCCGACCGATCGATCCTCTCGTCCAGAATCCAAAAACTACTTGCAACGCTTGAGGGTTGAGCAAAGGCATAGAATTTCCACTAAGGGAAATCATATTCATCGACCAAGTGACCATTCCCGACATGCTGGTTGAGCCCCTCAGTCCTTATTCGATCCAAACGAAACTCAAGGTGCATTACTAGATGTTGTAGCCAAGTTCGAAGAAAAATTTGCAAAAGCTAAAGACAGGCCATTCAAGAGTCATGAAGTGTAAACCAACATCTCTAGAGCCGAATCCTGAAGTAACTAAGATAAGTGTTGATCCATCTCAAATAAATTCTGAAAATTTTGATTCTAGTATCATACACTTGTCTTTGCCAAAGGGAATTGATTCATGTTCAAAGGAGAAGCTTGAGGAGTTGCTGGCCAAGGAATATCTCATCACGGTTAAGGAGTTTGATTCCGCACCTATTTATGACGACTATGACGAGGAAGAAGAGCTTGAAACCGCGCCAATCTTTGACGAGTATGAGGAACATGCGGTTGATGGAGAGATACTTGTAGTTAGGCATGTTCTTCTTTCTCAAGATCAAAGGACGAAAGAAAGCATTGACTTTGAGGACGCAACTTCAGAACACAAAAGGATCGATCGATCCTTAGTTCCCGAGCACCAAAATTACTTGCAACAAATGAGGAAACGCCTAAAACTTCGAATCTCTACTGAGGGAGATGTTTTTCATCAACCAAGTGAACCTTGTGGAGGTTCTGGTCGAGGCAGAAATCAATTCGGACATATGGATTTTATACTTCCTTCACAAATCCCCTCTGATGGCCTTATCGTCGAAATGAAGCCTGTCGAGCCAAAAGAGCATTTAAATGACCGATTCTCTTCCACTGAAGGTAAGTTCACTCATCCAATTACATATTTTGAAACTTATGATCGTGGTGTTTTGTTGTTAGGACATATAGGTTCTATCTTGCTTCACAAATCACTTCTCGGATCCAAAGGAGACCAATTCGGACAAGGAGAAAGAACGGGAGCTGAGGGACTACTGAAACTTGTGAACAATGACCATTCTGACTTTGAAGACTCTAGGAAACCTGAGCAACATCAGATCCCAGCACAGTTCGTGTGCAAGACCTACAAGAAATGCTTGCAAGGAGAAACCGTTGAGACAATTCCTTGTGGCATCCGAAAAGGTAAGGAAATTGTTGTGCCTAATAAAACGATTCAAAGGTATGTATTTCTTTTTGTCTCTGAATCTAAATTGCTGGAATATGAACACATCCAAGAACTTTATTTGTCAAGTATTGATTTTAAAGATGTGATTCATTATTTTGTGAAATTCGAGCATAAAAAGATCTTTAGGCATGGAGGATTTCTTTTTGATAAAACGTGTGAACCAAAAATAAATGTTGTGCTTATGGATCCTGATAGACTCTCTAGGAGAACACAATGCATTTCATATCATGAATTTAGAGAAGTTTCATATGACTTGAGATCATTCATTAAGATGTTTGACGTGATCTACATTCTAATCTATAATCAACTCTTTGATCATCTAAATAATAAACTGTTTGCTGAAATAGAGAAGTATGCCTTTTGTGTGTTTGATCTTGTGTTTCAAGTTATTGTGGTGAAAGCACAGGGTATACATGACGAAGAGCTGAATTTTCATGCCCCCAAAATGTGGCTTTACCATGAGTGGCTTAAGAAAATTGTTGTTATTGAACCAATGGAGCGTTTGCAAAACAAGCAGCATCACGTGCAAGCAAACATTAAGGTGAATTCTTATGACATCAAAAAAGGTAAGGAAATTATTGTTGCTGATACAATAACAATAATTCAAAGGTATGATTTACTCTCTACTCTCAATGATAATTTGCTAGATGTATTTCAGTATTGTGAGAGATTTTTCTTTGGGAAGTTCTTTAAGCGAAAAGGTTTTCTATTTGATGAGAACAAATCGTGTGAGCGTAATTATGCTTTGAAAAATTCTGTGTTGATTGATAAAATCTCTAAAAATGCTAGTGCTTCACAACTTGTTGAATCTTTCTTTAGGGAAATTGTTTACTTTGATAACACTCTGAATTTTAATAAAAACTTAGATGATCCTACTGAGCCTTTGAAATTGATTTTGGATGATCTAAGAAAGGAATTGTGTGCTAGTCGTAATGAGTATGTCTTTTGCACCTATAATCTTTTGTTTCGAGTCTTTGAAAGTGCACAAGATATACAAGAGGAGAGCAATGTGAACGTTGAGCATGGATATCAGTTTTGGATTCGTATGAAGGAGAAACATTTTTCAGCCCAAGAGGAGTCCAAACCAACGCTAAGAAGAGATTGTCAACCCCGAGTCATAGAACATATCAATGCCTACAAGATTTGTTTGAAAGGTGAGCATAATCTGATTTACTTCAATGGTTCTAACTTAGCTTTGTTCTTGACAGATTTGAGGACAAATCCTTTTCAACTGGGGGAGGATGATATGATCCTGGAAAGCATCAAGGAGGAACAGCGTGAACCAGAACTTCATCAAACATGCCACACAAACCGCATAGGAGCCAACAAGGACATATGTGCCTTTCTTGGAGCATACGGAATCAACCACGAAGATTCAAAGCAAGAGACCACTTGGAAAACATTCTCAACTCACCCAGAGCACACTACGAAGTGGAATCAGTCCATTTGGGGCTCAAACGAAGGAGTTATTGAATTTACAAATCGGGTTATTCCCAACTTACCCGATTTGGACATACCAGCCTTAATTGGAGGTTTCCAGGAACACCAGGACGAGTTAAGCTACGAATCAAATTGTTCTACAATCTTGATCCATCATAGGCTCACGGAGAAATGGAATCAAGTCAAGACCAGTTTTCATTTGGAAGATATTCAATTTCTAAGTCAACGAATCCTCGACTTGTTTCATTTGGAGGCTTCAACTTCTCAACGGGTTAAGGAGGATCAACTTACGCACCCCGTCCTCACCTCACTATCTTCGAATTCTTCGTGAGGTTTGGCCGTTTGTGTAAGTTGTGTTGTACTCTTTTTCATGTATACGGTTTTGTCCCAATGGGTTTTCCGTATAGAGGTTTTAACGAGGCAACCGGCTTACACCGTCTAACGGTCCGACTTCTCGAGAATTCCGCGGGGGGAATTTTCCGAGGAATTTATTCCCGAGGGACTTTCCCAGGGGAACTTTCCCGGGGGGATTTTCTGTGGGAATTCTCGGTGGGAATTTCTAAGGTCATTCAAACTTGTTTTAATTATTGCTGTAATTTTCGAGGTGGTCTTCTCTCATTTTCGAGATTGACCATTGACTCTCTCTTTAATTTTTTTCTCTTTATATTTCCCTTGTAAGGCAGCCACGAAATTAACAATCTTTTTATCAAATACTTTCAGAGTTCATACTCTTTTTCTCTCGATTTCTTTGATGGTTAATCATTGAAATTCTTTTCGGTTTATCGAGTATATTCCGCAACACTTCGACGCAACCTTCGATCCGTTGTTTGTTCGATTCTTCTCGTAATAAGGGGCATAGAGATTTTCGGGATTCATCTCCCACGCTCTATCATCCTTGTTCTCGAATCCCTCAAGCATCGCAGCCACCGCCTCGTTTCAAATCGTTCATTATCGATTGGGCCTAAGGATTTTCGAGTTCATCACTCACGCCTTAGCATCTTTCTTTGTGGATTCTTTGAAGTCAAGGATTATCCAACCTCCACCGTACCTAGAGCAAGCCGGTCTTTAGTCGAATCGTGTCAAGGTACTCTGCCACCTGTTTCATGATATCGAGGTTTGTGACAAAAGTGACACTTCAACCGGTTTTCGTCCTTTCTCCAGTAGATCATACAGTTGTCGATGCACACATCTATCATCTGAGACGGTAATCCAAGACCACCTACAAGCTTCTGAATCTCGTAGTATGAAACCGGTGAAATATTATCTTCAGGTAAGATATATCTCACAAAATCAGCTATCACATCAACACAATCCTCGGCTAAGTTGAAATTCGTCTTTATAGTCATCAACCTGCTTGTAGTTGATAGAGGCTATATTCCATCTCTACATCCTTTGTATAATGGCTGCTTAGACGCATCTAGCATATCTAAAAACTTTTGCGCTTCTAAATTTGGTTCATCTATCTTGTTACCATCATCAACATGATACGATGCTATGTTTTCACGAAACGCATCATTCACCATCTGAGTGTAACATGCGTTTACATCTACTTTCGGTGTTGGTTCCTCTAATCTAGTACCCAAAGTACTACCAAACCAATCTGATGTGCTACCATAATTACCATAATATTGCACCATTGAATCAGTTTCTACGTGGGTATACCAAATCTTGTAACCATGCATAAATCAAGTCCTATATAAGTGCTTCCTTACTTCCCTAACAGAGACTAATCTATGATTATGATATTTAGTACAAGGACAATACATATTACCGTATTCCGATGTCATGCTATTGTTTGACGCAAAGTTCATGCACTACAAGAAAACAGGGTTTTACCGATTATAAATGGCGACTAAATAATTAGTCACTTAAAGGTGCGACTAATAAGCCACTACTTTCTCACTATTTGGCGACCAATACAATTTGGTCGTAATCGAGTCGCTGTTTTACGACCAAAGAACATAATTGCTACAGTAGTCGCTATTTTACGACTAATTTACAACTACATTTCAGACGGGAAATAATAGTCGCCTAATAGTCACTTATTTACGACTAAGTTACGACTAATTTGCCGACGGGAAACAGTAGTCGCCATTTTGGCGACTATTTAGGCGGGTCGCGAAGTAGTCGGTAATTAGTCGTAAAATACCGGTGAAAAACACGTGTTATTTGTTTTGGGATCGGTGTACCGGTTTTATGCGACTACAGCATGTAGTTGCCTTTCAGACGCCGTGTAGTCGCTATTTTGTCGCCAGAAATGTCTATATAAGCAAAATTCACCCCTTTTCTTCTCCTCATTCGATCTTAAACACAAAAACAAACAAAATTCAGTTTTTATTAGTTATATAATGTCTGGAAATTAAAATTATAGTAATTTCCGGGAGTGGATGTATAAGAGGTTCGATGAAGAGACGGGAAATTTCTCTGCAGAGTTCAGAACGGGGGTGGAGCAATTCATGATATTTGCAAATAGCCAGCCTCTAGCACATAGTCATGGCGGTAGGCTAAGAAAGGCCATCCGAGGATTATTGGTGTAGGGTAAATCTTTGTTGACTTGAACACGTAGAAATCGATTGGAGTTATGTAGTCTCTGATTCTTACGGGGGCGTCACGAGCGATTCCTTCTGGTGTTGCACCTAATTCGCCAGCCACGCTGATTCTTGTTCGGGTAGGGTGGACGTGTCCGATGCCGAGGTGTTTGGCGGTTGATTTGGAGATGATGCTAAGGCAGGCCCCAGAGTCACATAGAACATCAGTAAATTCGACTCCTCGAATGTTGCAGGAAATGAGAAATTGACCTTTGTCTTGAAACTTATAGAGTGTTCGAATTGGTCTTTCGTTCCTAAGACTCGTGAAAATATTTTCTATTTCCACGAAGGATTCTTTGTTTTCACCGAAGAAACGTTCAAGCCTGCATTCCATGAATGTTTTCGCGAATGTGATTCCTTGGGGTAAATAGGGGACTATCCGGCTAAATTCTTCAGGATTTTCCTTTCTTATTTCGTTTTGAGTTTGGTGGTGCTTTTGAATAGGCTTTTGTAGTGTCAAGGCAATAATAGGCATCGATGTTAAACCCATCAACTTTCTTGGGAGGGCTCCTTTGGTGTTAGAGTGCCGAAGAAGAGCTTGCGACCTCGTCGTTGGTTCGGATTTCCTCGACACATGGTTCATAAATGGTGGGTTCCCCGTCGTTCGTGTTGGTGGCAAGAATAGCTTGTCTGGAGAGAGGTGATCGGGAGGTGGAAATCTGGGGGTAGCTTGGGTCGTTGTGTCGGATCTGGCTCATATGTCCTCCCCCCCCCCCCCCCGTTGTTTCGTTGCGTTTTCCGTTCCAAGAATGGGTTGGCTCCTTCCTAGATTATGAAATTTGAGGCGCGATACAAGGCGTCCCTAATTGTCAAGGGCGTTTTCAGCGCGATCTCTCTTCGGAAATCTGATATGTACCTTATCGCTCTTTTTAATACGTTGAGTGCGACTCTGTCACTTACACCTTCTTCCTTTTAGATCGCCACTTTGAACCGATCTATAAAGCTCCATATTAATTCTGTTGATCCTTGCGTCAGGCACCATAACTCGATGTCCGAAGTTCCTCGTTTTGTGAAGACAGAGAATTGCTGTAGAAATTCGGCGGACAGTTGTGGAAAGCTATCATATGGGCTTTAGGGTAGGTCGTTCCATCATAGAATGGGATTCTGATTTTTCCCGGATTGGGGATGATTGCGTGATGTGCCTTTAAATAAATGGTTCGCATTTCGGCATTACTTCGGGCCATGGAAGCTTTGACCTCGTTCGTTTGCTTTACATGGGCTCGCCTCGGATCTATCAGCTCGTCGTCTTGATTTTGATTCGCCCTTCCTATGTCGTCAGCACGTTGCGCATGTTCCACCCAGAGAATATTTTCTTCCTCCTTTGTCAAATTGTTGCCGAGCCTACTTGGTCTAGGTATGCTCCCTCTTGCTCCCTCCAGTGCCGAGGTGAATTCATCGCTTGTGATACGGCTCGGAGTGTTGCTTCTTCCACCTCCGATCTCTCCATTATTGGTCATCGCAGATTTTATGCCAATGCCAGATCATGTGTGTTCATCGGTTTGTTGGTCCGTTCCACGATCCGACCGAAATAGATCGAGTAGGAGTTGCCTTGTTGCTGCGGGGGTCACTTCGTCGGACGGGTTCAGAGGTGGTAATCTTCCTGCGTTCACCGAGGTACATGCGGGTGTCGAGAAATCGAAGGTCATCGGTGTAATAACCAGTCGAGGAAAAACGAAGTCCAAGATTCAACTAAGGGATGGTGTATTTCGACTATTTAGACCAAAATAAACACTTTGGTCGAGACGAAATCAAAATCGCACGAGCCGTTAGGAAGATATCCGAGAAGATCTGTTCTAGCCGAGGAAAAGCTAACCGAGAGAAAAGTTAGCCGAGGAAGAATTGTAGCCAAAAAGTTAGCCGAGGAAGAATTGTAGCCAAAAAGTTAGCCGATGAAGGATTGAAAGTGACGTGAGCAATTTCCGAGGGAAAGGGACATGTGTCAACATGCGATTAAATCAGGGAATTGGTCTGCCTTTTTGGTAACAAACTTAGGCTCCAAGTTTCTTTGTGTATCTTTTTGGTGACAAAATCTGAAACTTTGGAATCAAGTTTCCTTGTCCACGCTTTAGAAGACAACATTTGGCCCCAAGTTTCTTTGTTCCTCCAAGCCTGCCTATAAGAACCCATCACCCTTTAGTCACTTTATCCATGTAATAAAATATATATATATATATATATATATATATATATAAAAAAGGCTAAAAATCTTGTTGGCTTTAATATAGTCCATTATCTTGGGCCTCTGGAAAAATTCTTCTATTGGGCATTGAACCGGATCGGATGGTTCTATGAGAAAATGCAGCTTGTTATGATCAACAGCTTGACTCAGAAGGGCTGTCTTGAACGATTTGGTTTAACACCTTCTTCACACACTGATTGTACTTGTGATGAAGTATTAATATTATCGCTCGTTGTCGTGTCATAGCTCCTTCAAAAGTGATTGGAACTTGCACAGTTGCACATCTTTCTCTTGGTCCGATTCATGTTTTGTTTGGTCCAGTTCGGTTGGATGTCTTCATCACTCTGCAATTAACCTATGACCTTGTGTTTTCTTTTGTTTAATTTGCATCGTTTTATTTGGTTATGTTTGTTATAAGATATATCAAAAACCAAAACTCCAATATTTATGTTTTAACTGTATTTTATGCTTACAAATATATAGTTATTCCACACACAGTTTTTTATTTTTAAAAAAAAATAGGACACAGACATATTATTTCTCACAAACCAAAAGTTTCCAGTTTTTCCACACACGTTTTTTGAGTTTATGTTCTGCTTCTAAGACGATCGTGATAAGTTATGATGACATGATTGAATCGACCAATTTGTTTAAAGCACTGTAAGAAGAGCCTCCAGTTCCGACAGAAACTTCAACCTTGTCCTTCAGTATGCTGGCTCTCTTTCTCATTTCTTCACCTTCATCACCTATAATGAGCTTCCTCACAGCCATCTCTACGATTCCTCTGTCCAATTCACCTTCGACCTCAAATGCGGTTTGCCAAACATGCGTCATAAGTCGAGTATTTACCCACTGATCACCTGAATACGGCCTGCAGATCATTGGCACGCCACTGCTTATGCTCTCCAAGCTCGAGTTCCATCCACCATGGTTCCAAAACCCTCCCACCGCTCTATGCCCAAGCACCTCCTTTTGTGGGGCCCAATTCACTACAAAACCTTTCCCGTCATGGGTCACCGCTTGTCTGAACTGTTCCGGTAATGATTCTACGGAGTTTTGTCCCGATATGGAGCCTTGTCGGATCACCCATAAGAAAGGTTGGTTACTCAGAACCAATCCCATGGCCATCTCCACAAACTCTTTTTCTTGCGTCATCGCCAAGCTCCCCATGCTTATATAGATCACCGAGTTTATTTCTTGCTTCTCAAGCCATTCAAGACAGTTTCTTTCTTCTTTAAAAGAACTGGGACACGAGGTCGCGGAATCGGTCATATGGAGAGGACCGACCGAGTGTATCTGAACTCCCCACTTTTCTTCTGCAGCTGATATGAATAAGTTCTCTAAACAATTCGAAGAGTTGTGTATTACACCAGAAGATGTATCTCTCTTGCTTACATTACGGTAAAGTAACATCAGATTCTCCATAGATCCATAAGCTGTCACAGGTAGATCTTTGTACCGAAAGGGATGAAACTCCGGCACCAACTCTTCAAGTTTAGATCTTGCTTCTGTTGTAGATAGACACAAACCCAAAATATCAACAAAATTACATCATTCCGAACAACACTAATTAACAATGAAGGTAGAGTAATGAGAGGTAGGGTACCTTGTGGAGGAAGTAACCATTTGTATTGGTTCTCCATAAGTACACACCGACTGATCGAAGTAGCAGCGGAAGAAGCACTAAAGATCATCTTTGGCAGATTCAGATCTTTTGCAACTTGCCGAGGGAAGTAGACGAATTCATCGTGAATGATAAAGTCAACATCATCATGGAGTGTTAGAAATTCTTTCAATAGGGGCTCACAGACAGAGTTGAGCTTCAGGATAAAGTCAAGCAGCCCGAGAGACGACATGTCCGATTTAGACAAGCCGTCATCGATAATGACGAAGTTGAGATTAGGGAAGTTAGCGGAGATATCATAGAAATTGAATTGGGTTTGAACGATTGTGATTGAAAAGCCTGTGGACGAAAGGAATGAGGCTAAGTTCATCATCGAAGGTAAATGGCCTTCGAACGGTGCTGGAACCATCATCAGTCTTCTCTGGCGAATCTCTTCCATGATACCTTTTTTCTCTCTCTCTAATCCTTGAGTTTGATTATCTCTATATAAAGACAAATTTTATTATTTCTTTATGAAGACAAAATCGAGGAGTTTGAATGTTTCTTTATGATGAATTTTGTTTAATAGTTGTAACTTCGTGGAAACTGGACTTTTGTATTAACTAGGGATTGACTTCCGCGCTTCGCGCAGATTTATTTTACATTCATATTTTATAAATTTGTTTATATGCATTTTTTTTAGGAATTTTTTTTTTAATTTCGAATTTTAGTTTAATAGTCGGTTTATGTTTATAATTACATTGTGTGTATCTGGATGTATTTTATTATTTCTCCTTATTATTGTTTGTATATAACAACAATTTTCTCTTAATTATGTTGCTAACTTATGTTGAAATATTGTTCTTTTTCATGTGTTTATATGTTGTATTTGACTACTGTGTGATTCTAATTACAGTTTTATATTTTTTTTTGTAACACTATTTCAAATCTCTCATAAGTTACATATTTAGTTGAACGTATACTATTACATTTTTGTTTCGGAATCTATAGTTTATACTGAGACCAATTATAATCTCATTAGCCCGTCTACACATTAACTAAACAAACCACTTACATTTTATTATAAATGATTTTAGTACATATTTGAAAGTTTTAAATTATATCTTTTTGTACGTATAGTTTTAGGTTGTTTTTAGTTATACCCTCTAATAGGGAATATTTTCTAATGTTTTGGCATTTATGCTAATAGATATTTTGGCCCAAGTATTGTTTTCTTCCTAAAAGACCGCTGACAAAAGATCTCTGAAGAACATATCCTCTTTCGCTTCTAAAAATCCAACAAATCCCACTCCCATAGCTGATCCTCGATGGCCGCCGTGACTTCAATGCATTCGGTAGCCATGGTTCCACTTCTCACATCCATTTTCGCCATTTCCACTCCCTCATCGATGCTCGCACCTACCTCAAGGTCTGATTTCAGAATTCGGAACTTTATGGATCTTATCATTACCGGATTCGGGTGTTCAAAACTTGAAATTTTGCGTGTTGTTTCATATTTATATGAGGGGAAAGATTGCGATATATGCGGCGTTGTGATTGCATATGGAGCTGCTGCGATCAACGAACATCCTTTCAAAAGAAACACAACGTTTCTTCTGGGTAATGAGGTAAAAATCAATCAAAATTTCACAAAAACTTAGAGTTTTAGCAATTTTGTGAAGTTAGAATAGCGATCTTTCTTCATGATCTTTAGTCCATTTCATCTGTGTATAATGAGGGAAAAAAGTAGATTAATAGGCACATGAATGGTTTCAAAGACAATTCCTAGAGCCAGAACTTTGAGTGAAGTTATTGTTATTGTAAGAGTTGATTTAACTTCTCCATCTTTCTTATTTCAAGAATATGTGAACGATTCTCAGAGTATATTATATTAGCTTCAATGGAACTTAGTCTCTTCCATTAACAAAAATTGGATAATAAGCATTTGACGATCATTTACTAAATGGCTAAGTTTTGGCTTTGAGAATGCTCGATATATTTATTTGTCCGAGAAACCAATTTGGTTTCGAAAAAATGTATTGATTTGTCGATATATTAATGTATCGAGTATCAATTTATAGAGGTTATACTGTTAATTATAATAATAATCTCATTTTATATGTATTTTCTGTTGAGTTGTAGTTGGTTATCTATAAATTATGTAGTTTATCTTAATATTTTTTTTTTCAATTATGAACTTACTATATGGTCATTTTTCACTTATTTCATTTTCATTTTTTCCGAAACTTATGTATACGCAGATACTAATTTTGTTAATAGCTGGTTCAAATTTTAAATCATAATTAATATTATATATTTTTCTCGTTAGTTGGTGTAATTGTGTTCTTTGTATTTGTATAGTAATAATTATACTTATGTTGAAGGTTTAATTTACATATGTGGAGTTCATTAATAGAGGATTGTAGTGACGATGTGGACATCTTAGATTGATAGAAAACCCTCATATTATATAATATAATAAAAAATTTGGATAGTAGAAATTTTTGAAACAATACCACACGCACATATTTTGAATAGTATAAATTTTTATTTTAAAATTATTGAAAGTTATTTGACATAGCTTTTTTTAATTAGTAAGATTTTTAAATAGGTGGGATCCATTAATAAAAAAAGTTTAGTGTTGATGTGGACAGCTTAGAATGAGAGAAAACTCTCTTATTATATTATAGATTTTTAAAAAATATATAAGGTTTATTATTCAATTCACTGGTTCAATGATCGACAGAACTCGTTATCACTATTAATTGCTATGAAAGAAACTGGAAGTAATTAGTCTTTGCTTTATATCAACGTCAGCTTAATAAAGATTAAGTACAAACTACTTGCAGGATGCGTTAGATTAGTCATGGGCAATTTGTTAGTTAATGAGCATATAAGTAATTACAGATTGCAATCATGACGTCTAACATTGCCCCTAGTTTCTTTATTTACTTTTATTATTCCCATTAGAGTTTAGCCCGCCCTACCGGCGGGTGGGTATAGGGAAAATATTTTTATATATTCAATATTGATTTAAATTTAATTAAATGTAATGTCATATCACGCTGAGGTTTCAATGGTTTTAAGGTTTAGCATTTTTTTCCCTCAAATCAATATGAAACTTATAAACAAAGGCTGAAATATGAGGAATATCAGTTGCAATTGTTTTTCCTAAAGTGAAATCGTCTTTCGTTTCTTCTTTTGAGATATTTTTTTAATGATATTTTAACAAGAAACATAGACCACGCAAATCTATAATTTCATATATAACACCATAAAACAAATTTCAGTGTCGATATAAAATTCTAAAGGATTACCTCTTCTCCCCGGCATAACTAATGACTTGGATGGATTGGTTAATAAGACTAAAGAGAGAAGGCATGCTCACATTCTATAAAATGGTTAGAACTTATTATATAATCTAGATGAGGGATATAACATATATTAGTTCATACTTATAGTGCAAATTGACATTTACACCATACAAAGACAAATTTGGCTTGTTAAAAAAAAAACAGATGATTGAAATATAATTACAATACGACACCTTTAGAAACAAAAAATGAAAATGAGCTACATCCTCACATGAATAAGCATTGTGTCATCAATCTACTCTTCAATCTTAGGAATGTGGACATTCCCTGCACTGAAGAAACTCTTTGTGATGATTACATTGTCTCTCGAAAGCTCCAGAGAGCATACAAATCACTTAATTCGATAAATAGTTTAAACATCGTATGATAAGCAAACCAAAGCTTTATATGTATTGCCGCACAATTATTGGTCACATGAAATGAGTTTGTACTTTACACTTCCCATCAATGTGACTGCCTTGCAACTCTATTATGTTTGAACCTGATAAGAGGATTGTAACATACCCATACCCACACCCAGGCCCATTTTTTCCCCAAGCCCATTTCCTTCTTTTTGTGTGAAAAGTCCCACATCAGAACTTTCTTCCAAAGACCCTCCACCTTTCCCCCTATATAAAGAAGAGAGGGGAGCTCTCAAATCCCCACACCAAAAAAGAGAGTCCGAGAGAGAGAGAGAGGGAGGTCGCCGAAGAGCCGACCACCCACCACCAGAGTTCGCCAGAAGTTCGCCGGAGCTCACCGGAGTTCGCCGGAAGTCCACCGCGAGCCTTGCCGGAGCCGAGGAGGAGCCGCCGAGCACCACCGCCTTCTCGTCGTCTTCTAGATTAGTTCTCCTTCGTCAGATCTGCAGGAAATCAAATGTGAGGATTAGATCTAGGCTTTTTATATGTTTAATTGTTTCCTTTTAGTGTGTTGAGTCTAGATCTATTCAGGTTAGGGCGTGTTACGGAGTACGGACACGTTTTCAGTGTGCATATTGTTTGACTTGCAATTGTGGAATGAACTGAATTAGGAAAGCATTAGATGAATAACCTGCATCCTTGTTTTATCACCCGGTTGTGTGATTAATGAATGTAACTTAGTTAGAAATGAGGTCATCTTCACTGCGAAGGAACCAGTGGTACGATTTGATTGATAGACCCGACTTCAGCAGGGCTGATAGGCTTCCAACGGGGTTAAAAGGAGCTCTCCTGCGCTCTAGGCCAGTGAGCCAGGTTACGAGAAAATGCCGGTGAGCCACATATGAGACGGCCAGTGAGCCTGAGGAGTTCCTTTGCTTGTAGATTGATTGTGCGCTGGTAGAGCGTTATGTTTGATACGTGCGTAGATTTAAACTTGGCATATTGGAATGAAGCGGTTGAATATGTTGAGAGTGTAGGTTTAGTTCTCACTGGGTAATCCAAATTACTCATCCCTTTCTTTTCTTTTCAGGTGAGTCCGATGAGGACGAGTATGTGGAGCTGCACGAGTAGTTCCAGCGTGGTTCGCCGTTTTTGGGAATCGGGTTTTATTTATCTATTTATTTAGAATTTCGGTCATTTACTTTTACAAGACAATCGCTGGTTTTATTTCGGTTATTTATTCATTTCGGTTTATGAATTATTTGTTAGACTTTAATTATTTAATGGAATAAAATGAGACTTTAGAAATGTGGTAAGAAAAGTGTCAAAGCCGACATGTCGCATTTAACCAGCGACGGGGTCGAAGGTGTCAGGCCGGTTCGTCAGGATCCTTGAATAGGAAGGCGGGATCGGGTGTTCACAAGTGGTATCAGAGCATGGTTACAAGAAGTGAGAGATAGAATTCTAGGATTAGTGGTTTAGAGAAAAGTTTTCCCGGATTTTGGATTTATTAAAAAAAAAAAAAAAAAAAAAAAAAAAAAAATTTGGATTTAAATCTTTTTGGGAGGGGAAATTTTTCAAAATTATAAAACCACCACCTAGAATAGCTCTCCGGTTTGTGTTATTTTTATTTGCAGGAATGTCAGTCTTTACAGGACCGGATTGATTTACCTTGCGTGTTTCATTCTTTCAGATGCCGCCAAGGACGAGAAACGCTGTAGCCAGAGCTGGAACCTCTGCTGAAGGTCAGACAGCGAGTGATTCCACTACCGGAAGTGTGAATGTTAACCACGTGAATCCAGTGGACGTGAACCAAGTTGAGGTCAGAGAAGTTGAGATGCCACCAGCAGTCCAAGCTGCCTTGGAAGAGTTGAGGCGTTACCAGGAGAGGTATGGAAACCTCCAGAATGGACCAAACCCACCAGTGAATCCTCCAGTGCTTGCCCTAGGACAGAAGCACCAAGTGCCACCAGAGAATGGACAGCCACAACAGCAGTTTGTGCAACTCCCACGAAATGTTCAGCAGCCGTTGGTGCAACCTGTGTTACCTCATCCGCCACCAGTGTACGTTCAACCGCAGAATATGCCGCCTCCGATGTATGTTCAGTCTCAGTATGTTCAACCGCCACCTGGGCCAGTGTATGCGCAAGGAATGGCCTACTATGAAGCCATGAGACATATGAAGGACATGGGAGTAGAGCTGTTTGGAGGAAGGTCTGACCCTATCAATGCTGATAATTGGAGGAAGAAGTTGGAGAGAAGCTTTGAATCCATGAGGTGCCCAGAAGGTTACCGCAAGGAGTAGGCCGTACAGTACCTTATGGACGAGGCGCTGATATGGTGGGAAGGTGTGGAAGAAGAAGCCCGTGGACACTATGAGTTGACATGGGATGATTTTCGGACTGAGTTTGCCAAGGAGTACTTTCTGCCAGAGGCTAGGGACCAGATGGAAAGCGCTTTTGAGGACCTCCGTCAAAGGGATCTTAGCGTGCGAGATTTCAAAGAGGAGTTTAACCGACTGAGAAGGTTTTCCAGGAAACATTTTACCCAGGCTGATCTAGTCCTTCAGTTCATGAAAGGTCTGAGGATGGAGTTGAAGGAAAGATGCTCAATCTGAAGGTTTGACAGTTTGAGGGAGCTAGTGGAGTCAGCTGCTAATCAAGAATCTCTGATAGAAGAGCGGAGGAGGATCATAGGTGCTAATGTTCAGAAGTTCCGTACCCAGGAAGCACCAAAAAGGAGTTGGGATGACATGAATTCGGGAAGGACGGTTGTCAGTGTCCGGGCGTGCCACCGTTGTGGAAAGAAGCATTTGGGACGTTGTGCACCTCTCAAATGTACGGGTTGTGGGAGAGATGGTCATATTGTGAAGGACTGTCGTTCCACTGGAAATCAACTCCCCAGAAACACCGCATGCCACCGTTGCGGGAAGCAAGGACACTTTGCGAAAGAGTGCATGTGGAATCCGAGTCAGCCAGCAGCGCAGACACAAGGTGTGTTACCAGCGCCAACAACTAGGAGACAAGCTGTGGGACCTCGAGTGTATGCTCTGGAAGATGTCGAGGGAGCAACACCGATCGTTGGTACGTAAATTTTGTTTTGAGTAAAATTAGTCGTGATGTTGAGAATCTGTGTGTCAATGGAAATGCATACTTAGACTTAAGTGAAAAAAAATCGTGTAGGATCGGTCTCCGTAGGAGGAGTCGCAGCTTTTACTTTGTTTGACACTGGTGCCACACATAGTTTCGTGAGCCCAAGGATAACTAAGTACTGGACTTTTACTGGAAAGTTCATGCCGGAGTCGAAAACAATTGAGACTGCCGGGACTGAACATGTGAGGTCTAGGGGTGTGCATAAGGATGTACCAGTCGTCGTAGAAGGAGTTAATGTACCGTGGAGTCTAGTGGAGATGAAGTTGGGCCATTATGACGTAATCCTTGGAATGGACTGGTTGACACACTACCAAGTTGTCATGGATTGCAAAAGAACGCGATCCTACATACCGCGACCAGCAGGAAGGATAAAGTTTCAAGGAGTGAAGTCGGATTCTGGAGTTCCGATTATTTCGATGATCCGTGCCACAGACCTGATGGAGAAAGGATGTGAAGCATATCTAGCTACTATCTCTGTGGCTGGAGAAGGGGAAGCATCTAATTTGGAGGAGATTCTAGTAGCCTGCGAGTATGCAGATGTTTTTGAGCCACTGACAGGACCGCCACCTTCAAGAGGAGATGATTTCACTATCGAGTTAGAACCAGGGACGGCCCCTGTTTCAAAAGCTCCATATCGGTTAGCGCCAGCAGAAATGACAGAATTAAAGAAGCAGTTAGAGGATCTTACGGGCAAAGGATTCATCCGACCAAGCATTTCACCATGGGGAGCACCAGTACTGTTCGTTAAGAAAAAGGATGGAAGTTTTCGTCTCTGTATTGACTACCGAGGACTGAACAAAGTGACCATCAAGAATAAGTACCCGTTGCCGAGGATTGACGAGTTGTTGGACCAACTAGAAGGAGCGTCATGGTTCTCGAATATCGATCTAGCATCAGGCTACCACCAGATTCGAATAGCGGAAGAGGACATAAAGAAAACGGCATTCCGAACCCGTTATAGACACTACGAGTTTGTCGTAATGCCGTTTGGTCTCACTAATGCACCCGCCGCGTTTATGAAGTCGATGAACGATCTTTTCCGGGCATACTTGGACAAGTGTGTGATTGTGTTCATTGATGATATTCTGGTCTACTCGAGGAATGAGAGCGAACATGCTCATCATTTGAGGAATGTACTTCAGAACCTAAGGAACCATCAGCTTTTTGCGAAGTTGAGCAAGTGCAGCTTCTGGCAGAAGGAAATAGGATTCCTCGGTCACGTTGTTTCCTGAGAAGGAGTAGCAGTGGATCCTGAAAAGATTAAAACCGTGACGGAATGGCCTATCCCTAAGAACGTTACAGAGGTCCGTAGCTTTTTGGGTTTAGCCGGCTATTACCAAAAATTTGTTCCGAGTTTCTCCAAGTTGTCGAAGCCGTTGACAAGTATGATAGGAAAGGACGTGAAGTTTGAATGGACTGAAGCTCGATCCGAATGTTTTGAGGAATTGAAGAAGAAGTTAACTGAGATGCCGATTTTGGTACTCCCGAGGTCAGGAATACCATTTGAAGTTTATACGGACGCATGTGGAACCGGACTAGGAGCAGTGCTTATGCAAGAAGGCAAGGTCATAGCCTATGCATCGAGACAGTTGATGAAGCACGAGTTGAACTACCCGACCCACGATTTGGAGCTAGCAGCAGTAGTTTTTGCCCTAAAGATTTGGCGCGCGTATTTGTACGGGGAGAAGGTGCAGTTGTACACCGACCATAAAAGTCTGAAGTATGTTTTCACGCAGAGTGATTTAAATCTAAGGCAGAGAAGATGGGTGTAGTTATTGGCCGATTACGATCTGGATATTACCTATCAACCAGGAAAAGTGAATCATGTTGCAGATGCCCTGAGCAGGCACCGAAATGATGTAGCAGAAGTGAAGGAAATCCACAAGTTGACCGCAACCCTGGCCAGTTTGACGTTGTGCGTAACGGAAGTGGGAGAAGGTTACGCGGGATTAGAAGCATTGGAAAATGCCGATCTTCTTTGGAGAATTTGTCAGGTTCAGAAAGCAGACGACGCCTTGAAAGAATTAGTCGAGAAACAAGTGGTGGGATACCATACAACGGGTAATGGGACGTATCTGTATAGGAAGCGGGTATGTGTTCCCAACGACGAAGGATTGAGGAGCGAAGTGTTAAGTCAGGCTCACCATTCTCGATTTTCAGTACACCTAGGCAACACCAAGATGTACTACGATTTGAAAAGGTACTACCATTGGGGAGGAATGAAACGTGACATCGCTAAATGGATATCGCAGTGTGAAACGTGTCTCCAGGTGAAAGCAGAACATATGGCACCTAGGGGATTATTACAAAGTTTACCACTACCAGAATGGAAATGGGACATGGTAACCATGGATTTTGTAACAGGATTGCCGATGACGTTGGATAAGAAAAATGTGATTTGGGTAATCGTGGACCGCCTCACTAAGTCAGCCCATTTTGTGCCAATTAAAAAGACAGATGGAACAGAACAGTTAGCGCAGAAGTATATGGACCTAATCGTAAGATTGCACGGAGTCCCAGTTAGCATTGTGTCAGACAGAGATGTGAAGTTTACAGCAATGTTTTGGAAAGCGTTTCAGAAAGCATTGGGGACGGAAGTTCATTTGAGTACGGCATATCATCCTCAAACGGATGGACAATCGGAAAGGACGATTAGAACCTTGGAAAATATGGTGAGAGCTTGTGTCTTAGACTGGGAAGGAAATTGGGGGAAGTATTTACCGTTGGCAGAGTTTTCATACAATAACAGCTATCACGCTAGCATCAAGATGGCTCCGTACGAAGCCTTGTATGGGAGACCGTGTCGTACACCCCTCTGTTGGACCGAGGTAGGTGAAATGAGGGATATGGATCCAGAAATGGTAAAGGAAGCTGCAGCGCAAGTGGAAATGCTTAAGGTCAGGCTGAAGGAAGCTCACGATCGTCAGAAAAGTTATGCAGACAAGCGCCGAAAAGAACTGTCGTTTGAAGTTGGGGATGAAGTGTACCTAAAGTTGAGAACGTTTCGGGGAATTGACAGGCACCAAAAACTGAAAAAGCTTAAGCTGAGATATATGGGACCGTACCCTATAGTCGAGAGAATTGGAGAAGTAGCGTATCGACTTAAGTTGCCTCAGGAATTGTCAGAATGGCATGATGTATTCCACGTATCGATATTGAGGAAGGTAGTGAGAGAGCCTGAGCTCATTCTGTCTCAATTGCCAAGTCACCTGGACAGAAATTTTTCGGTACAGAGTAAACCAACCGAGATCTTGGAGTTTAAGGAAATAGATATCAACGAGAAGAGGACAAGTTCAGTAAGAGTCAGTTGGGAAGGAGTGGGTATCCGCGAGGAAACGTGGGAATCTGAGCAGCAGATGAGAACAGCTTACCCAGAGTTGTTTAAGGACGGGATGAAAACCGAAGACGAAAGGGAGAATTCGGGGACGAATTCCTTTCAACCAGGGGAGAATTGTAACATACCCATACGCACACCCAGGCCCATTTTTCCCCCAAGCCCATTTCCTTCTTTTTGTGTGAAAAGTCCCACATCGGAACTTTCTCCCAAAGACCCTCCACCCTTCCCCCTATATAAAGAAGAGAGGGGAGCTCTCAAATCCCCACACCAAAAAAAGAGAGTCCGAGAGAGAGAGAGGGAGGTCGCCGAAGAGCCGACCACCCACCACCAGAGTTCGCCAGAAGTTCGCCGGAGCTCACCGGAGTTCGCCGGAAGTCCGCCGCGAGCCTTGACGGAGCCGAGGAGGAGCCGCCGAGCACCACCGCCTTCTCGTCGTCTTCTAGATTCGTTCTCCTTCGTCAGATCTGCAGAAAATCAAAGGTGAGGATTAGATCTAGGCTTTTTATATGTTTAATTGTTTCCTTTTAGTGTGTTGAGTCTAGATCTATTCAGGTTAGGGCGTGTTACGGAGTACGGACACGTTTTCAGTGTGCATATTATTTGACTTGCAATTGTGGAATGAACTGGATTAGGAAAGCATTAGATGAATAACCTGCATCCTTGTTTTATCACCCAGTTGTGTGATTAATGAATGTAACTTAGTTAGAAATGAGGTCATCGTCACTGCGAAGGAACCAGTGGTACGATTTGATTGATGGACCCGACTTCAGCAGGGCTGATAGGCTTCCAACGGGGTTAAAAGGAGCTCTCCCGCGCTCTAGGCCAGTGAGCCAGGTTACGAGAAAAGGCCGGTGAGCCACATATGAGACGGCCAGTGAGCTTGAGGAGTTCCTTTGCTTGTAGATTGATTGTGCGCTGGTAGAGCGTTATGTTTGATACGTGCGTAGATTTAAACTTGGCATATTGGAATGAAGCGGTTGAATATGTTGAGAGTGTAGGTTTAGTTCTCACTGGGTAATCCAAATTACTCATCCCTCTCTTTTCTTTTCAGGTGAGTCCGATGAGGACGAGTATGTGGAGCTGGACGAGTAGTTCCAGCGTGGTGCGCCGTTTTTGGGAATCAGGTTTTATTTATTTATTTATTTAGAATTTCGGTCATTTACTTTTACAAGACAATCGCTGGTTTTATTTCGGTTATTTATTCATTTCGGTTTATGAATTATTTGTTAGACTTTAATTATTTAATGGAATAAAATGAGACTTTAGAAATGTGGTAAGAAAAGTGTCAAAGCCGACACGTCGCATTTAACCAGCAACGGGCTCGAATGTGTCAGGCCGGTTCGTCAGAATCCTTGAATAGGAAGGCGGGATCGGGTGTTCACAAGGATCCCACAACACCACACAGAGATATAAACTTGAGTACTTGTTCCATGATGCGTTCCAAACATATATACCTTCAGCATTTAGTCGTTTTACTTTAAAGCATTAACGTCTTTGATTATAGGTTACCAAATTTATTTATGCAAATATGAAAGCATTTGAGGCATAATTTGTTTCTTTAGGTTTATTTTTCTAACTCGGAGACTTTCTCAATCATCTCTCACTGCTCCTTTCAATAGAAACAAACAAACTGAAGAAGAGAAATACATGAATATGATAAGTTACAAATCTATATTATAGGAATAATAACGATCTTTGTTTTGATCCAGCAAATAGTGTTGGTTTTTTATACCACTTTCTAACCACAATCCCTTACTACTCTACTGCACAGTGACTTAACATTTCATTGATGTGTCAAGAATGAAGGTAAATAGAAGCACAAACCTGGTAGGATGAATGCTCAGTTTGGGCACCCACGATTCAAGCATCTATCATCACCACGCACTCGGATGTGGCAGTTTTCTCGTGTGTCATAGTGATATGCTCAAATTAATACCCTAACAGTACTAAAGCAGTAGTTGTAATATAGCTAGGGGTCGAACCACAAAGACTCACGGAGATCACTCAATAGATTATATAACTGAGGATTAAGCTAAGCCAGAAGATGTAATTAAATACAGTGCAGAAATTAAACGGGATGTAATTCAATTGGGAAATATAGGCTCAGGGTTTTTCTCAGGAAATCAATGAATGCAGATAAACTAACTAGCAAGATTCAGATTTAGCGCAGTTCTTGAACTCAAATCACTAAAGTATAATTAACAAACTGTCGTTGCGAGAATTATCTAAATCTAAATCCTAGGAATTCCAAATCTCTTTGCGAATCCTAAAGTCTAAATCAGCTTTAATAACAAGTTTGATATGTTCACAAATCAATTAAACCAAATCTCTTTGCGAATAATCAATTTGCTCACCTAGGTTCTATCAGGTAATTAATCGCACTGTCGTGCCTAATCAATTATCCTAAGATCTAAGTTCCAGATTCGTCAACCTAGAATTAGCTTTGAACACAACCTAAGATGAAGAACTAATTCAGATGGTGAATCCTAAACAGATAATTAACCTAGCATTCAGAGAAAAACTTTATGAGAAAACCCTAAACCTAAGGTGGATCTACTCAGACATGGAGAATGAAACAATCAACATGTTTGAATAAATCATCAATAGAAAATAAGAATATCAAAAGGTTTTAAGATCTGATCTCGGACGAAGGGAGATTCAGACTTGTCTCAAACCAAAGTAAAATAATGCATTGCCTAAACAGGTGGCTGTAAAATCCTATTTATAACCTAAAACACGAGTTGGGGTCTTCTTGTAATTATTAAAGACTTCTGGGCACTTTTGCAATTCCTCAAGTCTTGGAAAACTCGCGGGTCGTGTCTTGCTGCGATGAGTATCGATCGATGCTTGTCGTGAAATTAGATACTCAGCAACACGACTTCAGCTCTTGCTCCAAACTACTCCAGAAAGCTCCAATAATTCCAATAATGCTCCAAACGTGCTAAGACCTGTAAAAGACTCTAAAAGACTACAAAACACTAGAAAGACTCTATAAAAAGGACTTATATCATGGCTTAAATAGGGTAAAAACCATGATATATCACATAGCTGATACCCCGAGCTGTGAATGAAAACCAACAACGACTCTACAACAGTGAAGATAACCAAGGAAACCGAAAAATATATTTGAAAGTCTGTTATAAAATGATAAAATAATTCTTGGATAGTTGTTTTCTATTCAGCAATATGTAGTGGAGATAAGTTGAACCTTATTAGTGGAAATTTATTTCAAAACGTACATGATCATTAACAAAAAATTTGTACATGGTTTTCCATTTCAGCCATAACTTTATTAAGTTTTTCATATTTTTCCATAAAAGCTGAAACATCTTTACATTGCTTGCTAATTGAAGTGTATCTCTTAGACATATGGATCTGAGGTTTGTAAATTGGAGACTGTATTTTAAACTTCTATAATTGCATTCAATAAATAAACTTTTTAAGTGTGCAAAAATACCAGACTCAACATGGTGATGTTGGCTCCAATCCAATTTTGGTAAGGTTGCGCTAGAATCCGTAACTGTCTCATGGGTAAATAGACCATTTAGATCATCAAATCCCTATGCTACATCGACCTCCTTCACTTTATGCATTATGAATTTTCCTAAAGATACTCTATGGTTTGTGCCTACAGTACTTTATTAACTTTTTCATATTTTTCCATAAAAACTGAAACATCTTTACATTGCTTGCTAATTGAAGTGTATCTCTTAGACATATGGATCTAAGGTTTGTAAATTGGAGACTGTGAGTGGTCAATCTACATTCTGGTCGTATGGGCTGCTTCTCCTGTTGGGCCTAAGACAATATGGTAAAGCCCAATTGAAGCTGAAGTGAGCAGAACGGTGTCGTCTTCTACAGTGTCCAAGTGCAGAGTATTCTTCTGGTCAAAGAAGGTTGTTACGCAGGAGAAGCTGCGTGAGCTTGGAGAAAAGGCTGAGCTGGACCTGCACATGGATAAAGAGACGTCATAAGAAGGATCTAGAATAAGTGTGACACAAGCAGAGAGTAGGAAAAGATCTAAGAGCAGAGAATAGGAATTAAGAGGAAACTCATCTTCTTCTTCTTAATCTCCTTGATATTCTTGGTTGTAGCTCTAGATCATACCTCTGGTATCTTGTACACTGTATTACCTTCTAGTGAAAGCCTTGAGAGCTGGCATTAAGCTCTTCAAGACGTACCTTGGCCCGATTTGGCCTTGGGAACTTGTAATCTCTGTGTCATCTCATTTACTATGTTTCCTGCAAACACAAACAAACAACAGAGCATTAGCAACGCTAATAATGAAATAGACAGGTGGTGAAGAAGAACTATAGCCTGAAATCACTACAAGTGGTATCAGAGCTCTTGGTTGGAGCGGTCAAGGTGGTTTTCTGGCTTGGCATTCATTGGATCTACTTAAATCAGAAGGCACAAATTCAGCAGGTAAAAGGATTCTACCTGGTTTCTGAATCTGGAAGTGTTCTTTGGTTAGTTTTCTGGTGTGGGTTTCCGGATCTTCACTCTATTTGCCTATTTGGTATTCTGGGTATCTGTTTGGTGTTCATATTCTGTGTGTGGTTGTGTGGTATTCTTTCTGTGTGATTTGTGAGTCAGATCTGGGTTAAGGAAGATGGTTGAGCCTACACAAGGCAGGTGGGAAGTAGAGAAGTTTGATGGGGAAGGAGACTACACCATTTGGAAGCATAGAGTTCTGGCTCAGTTAGAAATTCTCGGTCTCGATTCAGTGTTAAAGATAGATGTCGAAACATCTGAAGCTGACACTAGGGGAAAGGGTATAGAAGGTGAGGATGTAAAGACTGATCCCAAGAGGCTGGAGAAAGATCGCAGAGTTAGAAATTTGCTAAGTATGAGTCTAACGGATATGGTATTGAGGAAGGTGGGCTTGAAGCATAAAACTGCTCAAGACATGTGGAATTCTCTGGAATCTCAATATCAGGATAAATCATTACCTAACCGATTCTATCTTAAGCAAAGGTTCTATAGCTACAAGATGGAGGAAGGTAAGAATCTGGACAGAAATCTGGATACATTTAACAAGTTGATTTCAGATTTGGGATGTTTAGATGTGGAGTTAAGTGATGAAGATAAAGCTGTTATTCTGCTGTGGAATAGCTTACCTTCACAGTTTGCTCAACTAGTACACACTCTAAAGTACAGAGGAGGAAAGCAAACTATTACTCTACAGGAAATCACTACAGCAGCTTACTCCTTGGAAACAGAACTGAAGCAGAAGGGATCCTACTTGACAAAATCTAGCAATGAAGGATTATATGTTCAGTACAAACCAAATACTGACAAGAAGTTCAATGCTAAAGGAAAGCAGCAAGACAAAGGGAAGTCCAAAGTTA
Organism: Eutrema yunnanense; assembly: GCA_002933935.1. NCBI lineage: Eukaryota > Viridiplantae > Streptophyta > Magnoliopsida > Brassicales > Brassicaceae > Eutrema > Eutrema yunnanense. The sequence goes on from PKML01051116.1 coordinate 186,841, forward strand.
AAAACAAAAGGCTTGTTGGATTTGTGGAGCTGAAGGGCATTTTAAAAAAGGACTGTCCAAGGAAAGGTCAGTCAAGTAGGACAAATGCAGAAGCAAGTATGGGTCAAGCTCAATGTGACGAGCCCTTGGTCTTAACTGCATCAGAAAGACAGACTCGTGATGGTTGGGTTCTTGATTCTGGATGTTCCTATCATTTAACTTTCAGGAAGGATCTAATGTTTGACATAGAAGAAATTGATGGTGGAAGGATTTTGATGGGAAATGATACTTACTGTGATATAACTGCAATGGGGAAGCTGAAACTTGTTAACTACAACAATACAACTGTTTTTTAACGAAAGTCAGATACTCAGCTACTGCTAAAAAGGAATCTGATCTCACTGGGCCAGCTGGAATCTCAGGGTTGTTGGTTTCAGTCGAAGAATTTCAGATTGCAAGTGTTTCTAAAGGACAGAGAAGTGATGGCTGGTGACTACAAAGACACTCTATACATTTTAGATGGGAAACATGTTGTGGGTCAAGTAAATGCAGCATTAAAGGCAGATAAGACCTCACTATGGCACATTATGCTGGGTCATATGAGTGCAAAAGGCTTACAAGTGTTGGTTAAGAAGGAATTCATCAAGTCTGAAGAAGTTTCAGAGTTAAAACATTGTGAGTTTTGAATTGTGGGAAAGTTTCATAAGTTGTCATTTAAAACAGGAAAGCACACGTCTCAAGAAAGGTTAGAGTATGTGCATTCAGACTTATGGGGCTCTCCAAATGTTACTCCAAGCCTGTCCAAGTGTCAGTACTACATATCCTTTGTGGATGACTTCTCAAGGAAAGTATGGATCTATTTCTTAAAGACTAAAGATGAAGCTTTTGGGAAGTTTATTGAATGGAAAGTTTTTGTTGAGAATCAGAGTGGGTTTAAGCTTAATGCTTTAAGGACATATAATGGATTGGAATACGTTAACAAGCTGTTTGATGATCATTGCAAGATGCATGGAATTCTAAGACATAAAACCTGTCCTTACACTCCTCAACAAAACAGAGTGGCTGAAAGGCTAAATAGAACTGTACTTGAGAAGGTCAGAAGTTTCCTAAGTGAGACAGGTTTGGGAGAACCATTTTGGGCTGAAGCTACATCTACTGTGGTCTACATGATAAACAGGTCACCATCTGTTCCACTAAATTTTGAAGTCCCAGAAGAAGTATGGACAAGAAGAAAGCCTGAATATTCCCATATGAGAAGATTCGGATGTTTGGCTTACTTTCATGTTGATCAAGGGAAACTCAAGCCTAGAGCAAAGAAAGGAGTATTTATAGGGTATCCTCAAGGAGTTAAAGGATACAGGATATGGAGCAGTGAAGAAAGAAAGTGCATCATCAGTCGTGAGGTTACTTTCTGTGAAGATGTTGTTTACAAAGACTTTGAAAAGTTCTTTGGAAAGAACAATCACATTGATGATCTAAAAGGTAAGAGAAAAGTTTCTCTGGTTCTTCCTGCAACAGAAGAAAGTGTTGACTCTGGACATCAAGGTGGAGAATCTTCAGAAGCAGGTAGAGTTATTCCTGATTCTGAAGTGGTTGAGGATTCAGAAGAAGAATCTGAATCTGAATCAGAAACTGAATCACCAGGGAGTTACCAGTTAGCTCGAGACAGAGAAAGAAGAGTGATTAAACCTCCAAGTAGATTTGATGATTCAGATGTAGCTGCCTATGCTCTAATCGTGGCAGAACTGATTGAGGAAGAAGAACCAAGATCATTTCAGGAAGCCATGAAAGGAAAGAATAGAAAGAAGTGGAAAGGAGCTACAGATGAGGAGATGGTTTCATTAGACAAGAATCAGACATGGAAATTGATTGACAGGCCTGAAGGTGAAAGAACTATTGGATGCAAATGGGTCTTTAAATTCAAACCAGGTATTCCAGGGGTTGAAGAACCAAGGTATAAGGCACGTTTGGTTGCTAAGGGTTATTCTCAGATTGAAGGCATTGATTATCATGAGGTATTTTCTCCTGTGGTGAAACATACAACCATAAGGCTGATGTTATCTGTGGTGGTTAATTTTGATTATGAGTTAGAACAATTGGATGTTAAAACGGCTTTCTTACATGGAAACTTGGAAGAAAGGATTTTAATGGATCAACCAGAAGGTTATGTCAAGGGTAATAAAGTTTGTCTGCTTCAAAGGTCGTTATATGGGTTAAAGCAATCTCTGAGACAATGGAATTTAAGGTTTGATCAGTTTATGAAGCTACAGGGCTATACAAGAAGTCAGTTTGATAGCTGCGTGTATTTCAAGAGTTATGGTGATGACAGTTTTGTGTATCTTCTACTGTACGTAGATGATATGTTGGTTGTTGCAAAAGATCTGGTTGAAATTCAAAGGCTTAAGGGTATTTTAAGTAAGGAATTTGAGATGAAGGACCTAGGACCTGCAAAGAGGATCCTAGGCATGGACATCATCAGAGACAGAAATAAAGGTATCCTGGTTTTATCTCAAGAAGCTTATATCCTTAAAGTCTTAAGGAATTTTGGTATGGATAATTCAAGGGCAGTAAGTACTCCTGTGGGGTGTCATTTCAAGTTGTCTAGTACTAAACAAGAAGATAAGACTGAGCTTGAGATGAGAAGCATACCTTACTCCAGTGCAGTCGGAAGCTTGATGTATGCAATGGTTGGGTCCCGTCCTGACATTGCTCACGCTGTTGGTCTCGTCAGTCGGTTCATGAGTTCTCCTAACAAACAACATTGGGAAGCGGTCAGATGGATACTAAGGTACATTCAAGGGACTTCAGATTTCAAGCTAACATTTACGAAATCTGGTAATTTTGAAGTAAAAGGCTACTGTGATAGTGACTACGCATCTGACCTGGATAGAAGACGCTCTATTACTGGGTATGTATTCCAAGTAGGAGGCAACACCGTGAGCTGGAGATCTGGGTTGCAACAAATCGTAGCCCTGGCAACGATAGAGGCTGAGTATATGGCACTAGCTGAAGCAACTAAAGAGGCGTTATGGTTAAAGAGGATTACCAGCGAGCTTGGATTTCCTCAGAAGACTGTTGAGATGTTTTGCGACTAGCGCGATTTGCTTGGCTAAGAATAGTGTCTTCCACGAACGAACGAAGCATATCGACTATCGGTATCACTTCATCAGAGATGTGGTGGCTGAAGGGGACATTGTGCTGAGGAAAATCGATACGAAAATGAATCCCGCCGATTTGCTCACCAAGTCATTACCGGTGGCTAAATTCGAAGATGGAAGAAGGGATCTCAGGGTATTGAGAAACCAGATCTAGCTCGGAGTGAGCTAGACTAGCTCAGGAAAAGGGGGCTAGGTTTTTCGGCAAGGTGTTTGTCGGAATGAAAGAGGATCGGAAAAGATTCTCGTGTTCTGTCTAAATGAAGATAGAGGTGGAGAATGTGAGTGGTCAATCTACATTCTGGTCGTATGGGCTGCTTCTCCTGTTGGGCCTAAGACAATATGGTAAAGCCCAATTGAAGCTGAAGTGAGCAGAACGGTGTCGTCTTCTACAGTGTCCAAGTGCAGAGTATTCTTCTGGTCAAAGAAGGTTGTTACGCAGGAGAAGCTGCGTGAGCTTGGAGAAAAGGCTGAGGTGGACCTGCACATGGATAAAGAGACATCATAAGAAGGATCTAGAATAAGTGTGACACAAGCAGAGAGTAGGAAAAGATCTAAGAGCAGAGAATAGGAGTTAAGATGAAACTTATCTTCTTCTTCTTAATCTCCTTGATATTCTTGGTTGTAGCTCTAGATCATACCTCTGGTATCTTGTACATTGTATTACCTTCTAGTGAAAGCCTTGAGAGCTGGCATAAAGCTCTCCAAGACGTACCTTGGCCGGATTTGGCCTTGGGAACTTGTAATCTCTGTGTCATCTCATTTACTCTGTTTCCTGCAAACACAAACAAACAACAGAGCATTAGCAACACTAATAATGAAATAGACAGGTGGTGAAGAAGAACTATAGCCTGAAATCACTACAGAGACTGTATTTTAAACTTTTTAAGTGTGCAAAAAATACCAGACTCAACATGGTGATGTTGGCTCCTATCCAATTTTGGTAAGGTTGCGCTAGAATCCGTAACTGTCTCATGGGTAAATAGACCCTTTAGATCATCAAATCCCTATGCTACATCGACCTCCTTCACTTTATGCATTATGAATTTGCCTAAAGATACTCTATGGTTTGTGCCTACAGTCATGGAGGAACACAAATTGAAACAATCACTTGTTAAAGTCATTGATAAATCATAGACCGGCTATAACACTGATAGTAGGATTTTTACCTATATCAATTACCTAAAATGCCTATTAAGCATAAAAGGATCGAACCAAAGGTTAAGTTTCAAGCACTAGGAATACATACTACTAAGTGAGTTAAGCAAGCAAATAGGAGTTTGTGATTAAGAAGCTAAAATGAAAACAAAACAATCTAAAGCAATAAACAAGTGATGCAATTCAATGAACAAAAATGAATCCAAGGATAGGGTTATTGAAATAGAGTGATCCAAGTCCTAATTGTGATGTCTAAAGCTTTATGAAGACTAATCCCTAGGTAATATATCCTAATTTAGACTAATCCTATGTCTAGGCACTAATCACTTTGCTAATCATTAATCCCATTAGCAAATTGTCATTTGTGGAACAACCATTAGCAAGCCTTGAGAACATATAAACAAGATCAACCAAATAATCACTCTAGACAACTAATCCCTTGAAAAGTTCCTCTAGGCATTTCATCAAACATCTTGTGTGCATGAAATGCCTCATGTCTAGATCAATTTTCCCAAGCTAGATCCACTTTCCCAAGCTAGATCCATCATTAAAATCACTTAACAAGAAATGATAAAAGATATTCTACCCTAAGACATCACAAATCAAGCCTTAGATCATCTAATTCTACCCCATCCCTAGATCCTAAAGAACTACTCAAACCCCATAAAGGACCTCTCAAAATCGATGGAGAAAGAGAGAGAATCCATGGATGGTTCTTGTGTAATCAAAGAAGAGATGAGATAGGAAGAAGAGATTCAATCAAAGAAACAATCAATTGCATAAATTAAAGGATCTCTCTCTCCAAAAATCTATTTCTCTCCTAAAGGGGAAGGTATTTTAGAACAAAGAAAGCATAAGAATCAAATTTAGGGTTTTTGGGTTTATAAATGAAAATGGGCGAACCGGGTCAACCCGGAACAAACCGGGTATTGACCCGGTCGGATCTTGGATGCGTCTTCGATAAATTCGAGGCATCTCCCTAGCCTGATGTCCAAATGATATGATTTTCGCTTGTATGAAAAGAAAACTCTTCCATCTACAACTTTCATGAAGGCCGGAGAGGCTGAATATGATTGGAAAAACTTCATTTTACCGGTTCTTTGGACGATGTCATCTCTTCTCGGCCAGGCAGATCATGCTTAAGTGTCTTGGCCATAAAATCCGATCCAGAGGTCCAAATGATATGATTCAAACTCCTGTGTAAATCTGATTCACTCCTCTACAAGTGTTATGAAGACCACTGGAGTTGTTTCATATCGGAAGGCCTTCCTCTTTCCGGTTCTTTGGACGGTTTCATCTTCTCTCGGCCAGACGGATATAGTTTCAGTAAATCCGTCTTATCTCCCTATTCATACGTCCAAATAACCCGATTCAAACTCCTGTGTAAAGCTGATTCACTCCTCTACAACTTTTGTGAAGACCACCGAGGTTAATTCGGAGTGGAGACCCTTCAATACCGACGTCACTACTCGGTACCACACGTCGGTGCTAAGAAATTTTCCCTCTGTTTCCACACCGAGCAGTTGCACCGACCAGTGACCTCGGTATTGAAGAAACCGTCTCGGCCAGGCGGACCTATCTCTGGTAAATCCGCCATATCTCTCAAACCACACATCCGAATGACTTGATTCCAACTCCTATGGTTAGAGGACTCATCGGGCTACAACTATCATGAAGATTCCAAGAGCTGGATCAAATCGGATCACCTTCTTCTGATCGGTTCTTTGCGACGTTCCGGATGGTTCATCTCTAGTCTTTAAGCACCAAATCTCCAAACGCCACCAATTGTCTCCAAACACCTAGAAAACTCCTCAAAGACATGCAAAAGACTCACTAAGACCTAATGCAGCTCCTAATACTCTAAGTGGGACAAAACAAGTATGAAATGCCATGAAGATCCAAGTAAATAATTTAAAACCTACATGATATGCATGCTTAAACTATGCAAATTATGGACACATCAATTCCCCCAAACTTAAACCTTTGCTTGTCCTCAAGCAAACAAGATCAAGAATGAAAGATGCAATGCAATGCAAGTGGAGCTCGAACCTATAAGAAGCATAAGAAACAATCGCACTCAACGTCCAAGTTACTAGTTCTAGGATGCACCAAAGTTGTCTACTCAAAAGGAGTTAGCCATTTCCTTCACAACATGCAACAAAGCCAAACCTCAACCTGGACAAACCATCATATTCTCTAGCCTCTTAACATTGATTAATGGTTTTATCTGTGAATTGTGCTTATGCAAAATTAGATGAAACCGCTTAGCTAAAGGACCGGTTATGAGATGAAGTTGATCTCATCGATATGCAAGGGTAAATAAACACAAGGATCTCTCAATGAACGAGCAAACTTTAACAAAATGTTAAAGGTAAAAGGCAACCTATGCATACAAGAAAAAACTCTCGTCTACCCCGAATGCCTAGAGTGTCACTAACCCGTCCTTGCCCGATCCTAAGCTACCATTTTTATCACAAGGCACTTTGCCTTCTTAGACCCTTACGCTCTTATTTGCTTTCCTTTTTCGCCTTCTTCCTCATTAGGGGTTTGCTTCTTCATCTTGGTTATGGTTGATGCTCCTTTTCGTTTTCACTTAGCTCTTTTCTTTTTTCTTCTTTTTGGTTCATGCCTCTTCTTTTCTTTGTAACTTGGCCTTTTTGGCCTTTTTTTCTTCTTTGTCTCTTGAGGCTTTTCTTAGTTACTTAGAGCTTGTTGTTAATCACACTTGCACCAACCATACCATTCATTTTGTAATCCCCTCCTCATCGTCCTTTCTTTCCTCTTTTACTCCACCATAATCTTCAAAGATCAAGCCATTCCCCTAAGCGTTTCTAACCGTTCCCATTCTCAAACTTTAAGAACCACCACCTATCTAACCTAGTTCTAGATTAGCTCCTCGATGTTGGAACTAAGTCTACACAAAAGTGCTTCCTTGTCGCCCTAAACCTAACACGTTTTATCAAGTTCATTCCAAAAAGACCTCACAAGACACACACAAAAGATTAGGGGCTAGAAAGGAGGTAATTGGCAAGGTGGGGAAACCAATCCAAAGATGGGATTTAGCTATTTGGACAAGCAAGGGTGGTGAAAAGGAAGAAGAATGTCCAAATATGTATAAGTGATCCACGATTCCATTTAAGTTTGCACAAGCACAATAATTACATGTCAAGTTATGGTTATCACTTAGATGAGGCTAGATTCAATTCAAGCTTGCTTAAACCAAGGAAAGGCAATGATGCATGTGCTCTAACAAATGGTTCATCCTTGATTTCAGATTCAACTTCAATGCATCAAACAACTAATAACTTGGGCGTTGAATCAATTTCTAATTGAGCTACTCTCAAGGTTGTCATTACTCCATGCTTATGAAAATGCAAGGCTAAAATGCAAACTAGACACCATTTACAAGTGAATATGCAATCCTAAATGCATGAGACTCAAATGCTAAAATAAAAAAATAAGAGCAAAGAAAACATGATTAGCAACCGGCCTCTCCCCCAAACTTAAATCACACCGTCCCAGTGTGAAATAAATTCAAAGAAAAGACCCCAAACAAAACAAAATATGCTAAGACTCAAAAAGAAGAGAGATACTTACAATAGAGGAGTCCTACTATGTGAATGGAGAACATGGAGAATTGATGAGCATTCCAACATCAAACGCCCTTGGCTACCTTGCCATGACCTTGCTACTATCAACGAGCTTGCAACCACTCAACCAAAAGATCAAAAATGCCCAAAAAGCACAAAATAAAACTACAAAGCAAAATATATACAAGGATAAACATGGGAATGTCTCCCAAGTGCACTTTGTTTAAAGTCACTAAGTTTGACATTTGTTACCCTTTTAGGAGGGTGAGAGAGGAGTGTGAACACTCCAAGGAGGATCCTTGAGTTCAAGCTTGAGCACCTTGGTCATGACCTCCTCAAGACCCGCTTCACCCTTTTCTTTGAGCTCGGGTGTGAGGAAAGCTTCGACCGAGGCAAAGGGTTTGGAACGACCTTTGCACTTGATCTTGTACTCAATCACTCCATCCTTGTGTTTCCATGGAGTGAGAGTCATCATAGAGGGTTGGCCGTGCTCGGACCTAAACTCATCAAGCTCTCTTGATCCGTTGCCCGCCTTAGCTTTTCCCTTTGTCTTCTTCTTTGCACCTTCACTACCCTTAACGTGATTCTTCATTGTGGTGGGGTGAAGCGGTTCCAAACAAGTGACCATGTCAACCTTTGAAGCATCCTTGTCATTACCATAACCCAAATCCTTTCTCTCAAGAGACTTCTCTTCTTCTTCATGGATCTTTGGGGGTGGAGCTTCTTCAACCAACATACAACTACCCATATACCTCACTTCTTCTTCTCGAAACTCATCATCCTTAATGGTGATTGTACCACAAAGCTTGTTGGAAGAACTCCTCATTGGGTAGTACACTTTATCATCCACATTCAAGAGAACTACCCTTTGCTCTTTGAAGTTCATGCTAGCACCGGTAGTGAGGAGGAACGATGTTCCAAGGAGAAGAGGGAGTTTGTTGGTCTTTCTCATCTCCATGACCACAAAGTCGGTTGGGACTATGCAATTCCCTACCTTGAGTGGGTAGTTTTCAAGAAGACCCAATGGCTTTCTCGAAGAAGCATCTCCAAAGGTCATAGGTGATGGATGATAGGTGAGGGTCCTTATCCCTAGAATTTTGAGCATCTCATTGGACATAACGTTCACACTTGACCCGGAATCACACAAAGCATCCTCAATCTCCAAATCTCCAAGAGAGCAAGTTATAGAGAATTTACCGGGATTACCAAGCTTGGGGAGAGACTTAGGCTCGATCCTAGTTGAGCTTGGTGAATCAATGCAAGCAACAATACCTCTTGGTTCTTGAACCATGGTCACGTACTCATCTTTCTCACGGGTCACTCCCCCACCTTGTTCCTTAATGTCCTCATTGAGCTTCAAGGGAGCTTGAGATCCATAGAGTAGAAGCTCAATCTCATTAGTGGCGGCTTCATGATCTTCAATGGAACGTGGCTCCTTTGAGAAGATGGCATTGCAATACTCCTTTGCTTTCCCACTTGAAGAGCTTTGTTGTACTTTGTCTCCATTGTTTCCATTGGTCTCCATTTCTGGCACTTTGGAACTCAATGCCTCAAGCTTCTTGTGGAGATCATTGTATGAGCAAGCTACCTTGGTATTTATTTCCTCCATCTTCTTGCTTATATCCAATGCTCCACTTGCTTGGCCTTGGAGAAGTTGTTGAAGAATATTTTTCACATCAAGGTCTTGAGGCATGGAGTTATTGCCTTGAGTTTGTGGGACAAAGCTTTGTTGAGAACCACCTTGGTGTCCATAGTTGTTGTTGAAACCCCTTTGGTAGCCACCATTGTATCAGCCACAAGTCTTCGACAGTGACAAAGTCACAAGGAGAAAACGATGTCGGGTTGAGAAAAGGATCAGAAGGCAAAGATATGTTGGGCCACATCAACAATAAAGAGATGGGCCACGACAACAACAAAGGAAAGCCCACCTGGGTCCAAAAGCAAAACCTGTCTTCATCAACGGCTTCACCTCTTCCCGACAAAAGCAGAATCAAAACCGTACAACCAGAGGAGCGTTTGAAGAGTTTAATGTCGAGCTGACAAACAAATTTGAACCCTTGGATTCGGTTATTGATATGTGATGCTGCCACTTGTCCCATCCAATTAGGGTTTTAGAGATCTCTCACAAGTTGTATAAATAGAACTCTTATGATCTTGTAAACACTAAGATGAAATGAAGCAGTAATATATTCAGTCATCTTCCCCATTTTATCAAAGTTTTAGTTTTACTTTCATGGTATCAGAGCCATGGAGCTCTATTCACCTCCTTCTTTAAACATTAGCAACTGTGTAACAGTTACTCTGACTGAGAGAACCTATCTCCTTTGGAAATCTCAGTACGAGTCTTTTCTGTCCGGTCAAGGCCTCTTAGGCTTCGTTGATGGCTCTATCACAGCTCCTTCTCCCACCATTAACGTCCTTGCTATCAACGGTGTCCTCAACATCATCACAAATCCGGACTATACAAGCTGGTCCAGAACAGATCAGGTGGTAAAATCATGGTTATTGGGGTCCTTTGCCGAAGATATACTCAGTCTGGTCGTCTGCTGCAACACATCTCAAGAGGTATGGCTTTTTCTGGGCAAACATTTCAGCCGTGTCTCATCCTCTCGCTTGTTTGAACTGCAAAGGCGTTTGCAAACAGTTAGTAAGAAAGATAAGTCTATGGAAGAGTACCTAAAGGAGCTCAAAACCATTTGTGCTCAGTTGGCTGCTGTTGGGAGTCCAGTTCCTGAACAGATGAAAATCTTTGCTGCGTTGAATGGACTTGGACGAGAGTATGAGCCGATAAAAACAACAGTTGAAAGCTCTATGGATTCTGAACCAAGTCCAAGTCTTGAAGATGTTATCCCCAAGCTCACTGGATATGATGATCATATACAGGCTTACCTTGCTGATACAACAGTCTCACCTCATCTAGCCTTCTCTGTGAGTCACAATAACCAACCTTCAGGATACTACAACAACAGCTCTGACCGAGGCAGAGGAAACACAAGTAATCGTGGCTATGGTAGAGGAAGAGGTTTCTCCTCCACAAGAGGCCGCGGATTTCCTCAACAGATATCCTCCTCCTCCTCCTCCTCCTATGGCTCTCCCAGCTCATACAATAGCAGTACAAGACCTCCCTGTCAGATCTTTGGCAGAATGGGTCATCAAGCTTTGAAATGCTGGCATCGCTTCAACAACACTTACCAAGCAGAAGATACTAATGATGTTCCCTCAGCTCTTGCTGCCCTGAAAATCATAGAAGTAACCGAGCATAATGGTCAAGAGTGGTTCCCAGACACTGGAGCTTCAGCACACATCACAAACAGTCCAAGGACCTTACATCAGTCACAAACATACCATGGAAATGACTCGGTGATGGTAGCAGATGGAAACTTTCTGCCCAGTACTCACACAGGCTCCACCAGTTTGGCTTCTCCCTCAGGTAACTTACCACCACTACAAGAAATTTGAGTATATATAGCATTAGAATATAGCGTTCCTTGTTTTTCTGCTATAATAAATATCAGCCTTTTTTATTATAGCGTTTGCATAAATATAAACGCTATATATAGGTGGTCAAATTTTTTTATTTGTGTAACGCTTTAGGTGAATTTACAATACATAGCACTCGTCTTCTGTTAAACGCTATGTTAGAGTTTTGGCGGAAAAACTAAAATATTGCCCGCTTACTTAGAAAAAAATTGTTTCGGTCTTTTTTCCACTTTTCAAGCTTTGTTCACAATAATTTCTCTTCATCTCTCTCTTCTCTAATCCGAAAGAGAACCCAGAAATCGACGATAAAGTAGCTCATTTTTCCACCGTTTCTCTTCATCTCTCTCTCTTCTAATCCGAAAGAGCTGGGTCTGTGTTAGATTTGTATGCAAAGGTAAGAGATTTATAAGGTTTTCATTTTGCTGTGGTTTCGCTTTAGGGATATCGATGAATCCCTAATTGATTTCTTTCAATTTGTTTTTGGGTTTTGCTGAGCTGGGTTTGTGTTCGATTTTTAGCAAAGGTAAGAGATTTATAAGGATTTCCTCTTGCTCTTCGGTTTCGATTTAGGGTTACAGTTAAACAAATTGATTTCTTTCTATTTGTTTTTGGTTTGTACAGGTGAAGATTGTTGGTCCGTGTTCGATTTAAAGGTATGGGATTATTAAGTCTTTCGATTTGCTCTTTGGTTTCGATTTAGGTTTTAAGTTTCACACATTGCTTTCATTCACTTTGTGTTGGATTTCACAGGCGAAGAGTTTTGATTGAAGCAAAGGTATGAGATACTTTAGTGTTTTTGTTTTCATTTTCTGATTCCAATAATGGTTTGAAGTGTGATACCATTGTTTTGGGTTTTACAGAGAAGGATCTAAATCTTCGATTCAAGCAAAGGTATGGTTCTTAATATGTATTTTGTGTCTAATCTTATATCAATCTTTAACTAGCTCAGTTTAAGGTTTATGGTTCTGAAGTGGATTAGATATTAGTAGATTTCTCATTTTGCAGAGATTTTAATCCATTTTTAGTTGCTCATAACTTCGAATTAAGGTTTATCCATCTGAAGTTTGATCATCTATATGTGTTCTTGGTTTTGGTCTGCAAATGGAATCTAGTTTTTGTGTTTATTATTAGCGCTTGAGTGTGTTGATTCTTTTAATACTTTTCTTCTTCTATTCTTTCATCCACAAGTAGAGTTTGATTGTTTTATGTTAAAAAAGACAAGGTTTTATTCTTCTCTTCTTGGAGGATTCTCGGATAAGTGATGGCTGTCCATGAAGATAGTTTAAAGACAGATTTCTTATGTGTGCTTATGTCATTTCTATCAGGTCAAGTTCCGAGATTTCATTCCCAGCATATTGATCGATGCATCAAAGAGGAAAATCCAACAACCGTAGATCATCTTCTTTTGAAGGCCATTGAAACCTCTCTCTCTATATCATCTTCTTTTGAGTTTGGTTTTTTCGGACGACCTCTCCTCCTAATTAATGGCGACACCTTACAGTAACTTTTCCTCCTTTTTAACATCTATTCGTCCTTTGTCTGAAATCGCTCACATGGGATCTTTTGCTTTTGTCATCTGTCTTTTTCCTCTATGATTAATAAATAAATCGGATCATAATACTTTCGAAATTATAAGTTTTTGTTGCCCCTTTCAGGAAATTATCACGTTTTGAATGCTTTTTTTCTTGAATGGAGTACTTTTTATTGTTGGAGAAATTAAATAAATAAAGGTGGTGTCTCTTCATTGTCTTCAAGTTATAGAGTGTTCTCAATTTTGTTTTTGGTTGTATAATTGGAACAGAGGCAGAGAGAGATATCCAAAAGAGCTATTGGATGGAGAATTCGAGTGATTTGACTGTTGAGGCCATGATGCTTGACTCAAAAGCTTCTGATCTCGACAAAGAAGAACGTCCTGAAGTTTGTTATTGGAACATTTCTTTGATATTACTAGTTTAGAATCTAAGGAAATTGAGGGTTGTGATTGGTTCTAAATGGTGGGTTCTCTTTGTTCTAGTGGTTTGCATGTGTAGTTTAGTTGAGTATGAACTTGTTGTAAGATGTTATAACAATTGGTTTGAAGTTGTTGTAAGATGTGTCTTGGTTGTAAGATGTTGTTGTGCCTAATGTTATAACTATGTTCTCTTTTCTATCATGATATTTCTGGAAAATTCAGTATTCAAAGCAGGTTCAACGATTTAACAATTAGATCGAATAGAAAAATTCACAGAAATCACAGCAGTACAAAATGAAAATGCTATAATAAAAACTGCATGTACAAAATAAATAATAACATAAAATAAACGCTATTGTAAATAACTCTATTATAGCATTACAAAAAACCGCTATGTAAAGTGTCTTATCTATTATAACGGGCGTAGATAGAGCGTTTTCTAAACCGCTATGATAGTAATATATAGCGTTTATCGGGTGCTATATATACTCAAATTTCTTGTAGTGTCAAATCGAACCACTGATCCCATCACATTGTCGAGGACCTAACAATTACTAATATATCTCAAGCAATACCGGTGTATTCCTAACACACAAACATTCATCTAGGTGCATGACTCTCAAACAGGACGACTCACAAACAAGCCAGACAATTCAATCTTGGTACATCAATCAACAAATCACATCTCTAAATTCTACCCATTACCCAACTATACGCAAATACAAGCAGCAACGGTTTAGGAATGGACTATCGACATCAAATCGAATAATGGAAAAAGGGGAAAACGCATCACGTCCTCACCTGACTGCATGCGGTGGAGGAGGAGGCGGTGACGGTGAAGGTGACGTGACCAGCTCGCCTCTGATCTCGTCGGAAGAGCTCGGTGATGGAGGTGGAGAGGCAGATCCGGTACCTTTCACTGGAACAGCCATATCTTCTGACTCGGGTCTCCGATTCGGATGATCTCGGGCTTCACGGAAAGAAGACACTCGGGGCTTCAATTTGATATGTGGTAAGTCTTCTGGTTCGCAGCGGTTCGTCGGTAAAACGGTCCGCAAGGTGACGGCGGTGGTGATGACGGGAGAACAAGATTCGGCCAGTTTCTCTAGATGGCTGCAGCGGCGGCGCGAGCAGGAGAGAGGAGAAGCGGTGCGGCGGTGATGCTGGCGACGAGGCTGGCGGTGACGGTGAGAGAGAAGCCGGCGGCGGAACGCTCGAGGGAGAGAGCAAAGGAGCCGCGGAGAGAGAGAGAAGCGAGAGCCGAGAGAGAGAAAGAGAGAGAGGAGAAAAATAATAGACCTAGGGTTTATTTTCCTCGCTTTAGGTTTATATACGGATCCTATTCCGGTTTAGAAAAAATTAAAAATTAGACCGGTTTGGATTATCACATTATCCATCTCCATATGCTGTCGTAACCTATGTTAAAACTCGAAGAAAAGTTTGTTAATACACACATATTAGAGTAGTTTTTATAAATAAAAGCAAACGGTGAAATGTATGTGTTTATAAAATGAGCTATTTTGCCCACAAGGTAGTGGGCTAGTGGTAGGGCGAGCTGCGAGACGGGATTAAACACCCGACTAGACATACAGTAGTAATTCGCTAATCATTCACTTAGTTCTTTTTTAATTTGGGGTCGACCGAATAGCCGATGACATATATAAAAAAAAACTTTATTTTCTTCTAGCTTTATACTAACAAAGACCCATATCGATCATAACTGCTTTTTAATAATGGATTTCAAGTATAATTTCACTTAAAATATGATTAATCAAATAGAAGAAAAAAATTGAAACAGGAATTAAGGTTTTGAATTGTCACGGGGGGAAATAATATCTAGTGCATCGAACAAAAGGGACAAAAACAAAATATAATAACAACAAAAAATTCTGGAAAACAATTTAATGTTTGTCCGTGGAAATTAGGAAGCACGTGAATTAACCGAGGTACCTGGTGGGACCAGCGGGTGGTCGACGTCACCTCCACGGTCGAGTAAAAATAGAGTGAATTTCATCCTTCGAAGACGGAAAATTTTGCTCATGCCTATTATTAAAGATTCAAAATACTCGAAACATTGTGATAGAAAGTTTGATTTCGTGTTAAAATTATAATTAAGGAAGGTTGAGAAAATGAATTAGGGTTTATGTATTTGTTTACTCGAAAATAACGTACGTTATGGTATTACGTTGAATAACCACGTTCAAATTCTAATCGCAAAATGCACTACATATAGAGAGTATTTGATGTTCGTTCGTTCATTGGACTCAACAATATTGTAATTAGTTTCAGTTTAGTTTTTTAGTTTAATATTTGTTGTTGTTAGATTTACAACAGGAGATAAAAATGGGTTTGTTCGTTTTTAGCCAATGATATACAACAAGCCCGTTGGTTCGACAACAATGTGTTACAACATGCAATGGCCACATTTTGGTGATAAAATCATGTGCGTTTTTGTCATTATATTGGTTTAGCGACTACTTTTACCATTTCTAATTTAAAATTTAAAAACATTGATTTCAAATGTTTAAATTGTTTGGTCATAGAAATCAGTGTTCGAAGTATGTTAAATCGATAACCATTAAAAGATATGATTTGATTGTTATAGTTTGTCATCATCACTAGCAATTAAAAAATCGAACAAAAATGTGTTACATGTTGCTAACAATATGGACCAAATCGAAACTTAATTTTGGTATAAACTTTTTGAACAATTCAATTAGATTATGACCTTATGGGGCTATGAACTATATTTGACCACTCAATTGAACTATGAACTATGGGCCTTAGTTAATTGAGACATTAACTTCAATGTATCTTATATATATTATATCTCATCTCGGCCCAATCCAAGTGGGCAACGTCTGCTCGTAACTGTAAATATATATATATTATTTATTACCAAATACCAAGTCTTGACTCATCAATAAAGAAGTTGTAAAACACATCTAAAATGCTAATTTGAAACATGTGTTACAACTTACAATATGCAATGGTCAGCCGTTGGCAAAAATACTACCTAAAGAGGTTTCAGATCCGCCTTATGTCACATATTAGAGTCACAGTGTGAAGTTTTATAATCCATTTTATTTGTTTTAGACCGATATAAAGTAGTTATTCTACAACACTTAGTCCAACAATTTTTTTTTTATTGTTCTCGAGAATCTCTAGAAAATTAGAGAAGTTTGGAAAGAGAGGTAGAAAAATCTATAATATTGTATAGAGATGTGTGGGTGATTCTATAGCTTTAGATAGATTGATTACAAAGCATTTGACATTTTGTTCTGCTAAAATTAATTGCTTATGGGGTTTTTGTTTATTTTAAAATTTAAAAAGCAAGAAAGTAAAATGCAAAAAGTAAAACAAAACAAAATCATTGAATCATAAATATAACTAAGATAAGCATGCATAAACAATCAAACAATGGTATGATGATAGTTTAGTTAAATATCATTTTAGTGCATGGATCACATAATTTAGATTAGTCCACTTTAGTAAAACTAACTATTTTCTTAATCACCTAATTATATCAAACTTCCAGTTGAAATGAAAAGATTACAATCTATTTCATCACTAATCACCCTAATCATTAACTTATGTTGGATAAGTATGTAAAACTCATAAATGTTTTGTTCGACCATTTCATCAAACATTTTCTGCACAAAAAATGCTCAAATTCTAGATTTTAAGTGAACAAGTCCAAACAAGCAAAAATCTCAACTTAACTGAAACATCTAACATAAAGCAACATAAATAATCTCAGGTTTTGTTATATTTAAGTTGGGTTAATGATTGGTTTACTTGCTTTCCTTATTGGTTTCCCAAATATGATTCCCTTATTCTACATGTCATATATTCGATATGGAAGGAAGAGGAAGATGAAGCAAATGATTTTCAAAGACTGAGACAAAACGTTAGTATTTATGATCAATTTTATAAAGAGTAAACTTTGCAACATGAGAGATACATAACCAAAAATAATTAAATCAATTGCTTATTGAGTTTTTGTTTATTTTAAAATTTAAAAAGCAAGAAAGTAAAATGCAAGAAGTAAAACAAAACAAAATCATTGAATCATAGATATAACTAAGATAAGCATGTATAAACAATCAAACAATGATATGATTATAGTTTAGTTAAATATCATCTTAGTGCATAGATCACATAATTTAGATTAATCCACTTTCGTAACACTAACTATATTTTTAATCACCTAATTATATCAAAATTCCAGTTGAAATGAGAAGATTACAATCTATTTCATCACTAATCACTCTAATCATTAACTTATGTTGGATAAGTATGTAAAACTCATAAATGTTTTTTGTTCGACCATTTTATCAAATATTTTCCGCATAAAAAATACTCAAATTCGAGATTTTAAGTGAACAAGTCCAAAAAAACAAAAATCTCAACTTAACTAAAACATCTAACATAAACCAACATAAATCATCACTAGCTAACCACCAAATAATTATAATCTATCCTAACCCATAATCCAAACAAAAACTAGTTTTTAAACATTATGAAGGACAAAGAACAAGACATAAAAGTAATGAAAATAGATAAATAAAATATAAAATGGTATAAATGTTGACGATCTTGTCCAATATATATATATAATACAAATATCATTTTTTGGGTCAAATTTCTAGTATTTTTCTTTTTCTTTTTGTCATCTCGAATAGAGAGATTAATGAATAGAAAATAAAGCTGTATTTTGTGATTATGTTTTCTTGTAATGTCTTGGTCACAGAAAGTTGATAGGACTAGGTTCGTTTGTGTTTTGGATATTATTAACTGTAGGGCATAAAGGGTCGAAGCAACATGTGAAATATGTGATGTGCCAATATCTTCGTAATTAGGATAATCGAGTTGATGTTAGTTTCTAATTTCCTATATATATATATAGTCTCGATCTGGAACATCGAACGAACGTCAAGAATTTTAATCGTAGGGTGACTAAATAGACAAAAGTGATAACGAAAGAAAATGCGAAGCATATGGATAGGAATGAAACATTATTCATGTGAGATGAGTCAAAGCCGCTCCTATTTGACCTTTATTCAACAATTTCCGTGAAATATGTGCCGTCGTCGTTTAGGGAAACTTATCCGAAAAAGGTTTCATAATGCTTAGAGCATCTCCATCGGTCTCAAGGTGTCTCAAAAATAAAATACTAATTATTTTAATATAATTTATGTAGAGTGTCTCATATTTTTTTGAGTCTAAGTAATGTTTTTTGTTTTTTGTTGGGTGTCTTGTACGAGGCACCTCCTTTCTATCTCTCATACTTTTTCAATTTTTTAATAATATTTTGGTTGAGACACCCTATGAAACACCATAAAAAAGTCATTGATGGGGTTGCTCTTATAGTGGAATCAATTTACATGTCCATTCTTATTTTATTTAAGAAAAGCTAAACTACAAACAAGTTTCGAGAGTAATACTAGGGTTTAGGAGGCGATTACCCTAGGGTGGCGCCGTCGTCGTTTCTGCTTCTCGGACCGGCGTCCGACGGCTCTCTTAGCGTCGGCGCCGGTCCGGTGGTGTCTATCTTCCTTCTCTCGCCTCTGGTTTCGTTGCTGTAGTTCTCTGGGCTTCCTGGATCTGTCGATGTTTGGGTTTCAATTTCTTTGAAGGTTGGAGATCCGTGTATCTACCTTGCGTCGGAGGTGTTTCCTCGCCTGCTCAGCCGATGTGTTCTCGTCGGACACAGGCTCGCCGTGAAGGGCCTGCCTGAATGTCTCACCTCGGGTTTGTCTTCTTTGGTGGCTATGTGGGTTAACAGGTATTGGGTACATTTGTGGGCTTTGTAAGTGGTCTCTGGTTCTACTACCCTATCTAGTCTTCTCGAGGTTTCAGTGTTTATAATGGAGTTAGGATTCGTTTTGGGCTCGCCATTTGGATGGTATCTCGCTGTTGAGGCATCTACTTTCTATTTTATGAAGTTTTCATTAGTTTTGGAGGGTAGTTTCAAGACGAAGCAGTTGGGTCAATTTTCAATCATTCTCTTGCGAGGAGGTAACCAGTTTTGTGTCTGTAGATGGCCGAGACTGGTATACGAGTGTCCGCGTGTAAGAGTTGTTGATCCTTTTTGGTGTTTTCCCGGACAAATGTCAAGGTTTTTCCTTGAGCCTAGGTCATCTTAAGTGCTTCGATTTTGTGGAGAGGTCGAGGTGGTGTAGCTCCTTTGCTTTGTTCCGCTTCAATCATGCGTTCTCTCTGTCGATTATGTTGCTGGTTGAACTTGGTGTAGTTATATTCCTCGGTTTCTAGTGGAATGCTAGGCCGTGGTGCTTCTCAAAGTTCTAGTCCTTCTCAGTTCATTTTCGGCGTCAACTGGTTCTTTGGAGATTTCGTGTGGAGTACTTTGGTTCAGCGTTTCAGGTTTAGAATTTAGAGAATTTTTGCTTAGTCTAATGATCCCTTTTCCTTTGGGTTTCGCCTTCCTTTTTTGGGTTTTTCGGCGCCGTAGTTTTCTTGACTCCGGAGAAATATTGTGTTCTGCCGGCTTTTGACTCTGGAGAAATATTGTTCTCTGCCAACTTTGGACTCCAGAGAAATATTGTTTTCTGCCGGCTTTTGAGTTCGGAGAAATGTTGTTTTTCTACCGGCTTTTATTTTAGGGACAATTAGAAATATAAGACCAATTTAGAAGACTCTTGTCCCTTTAAGACTTTGTGAACTTTTGTCACTTTTTGACTCAAATACCCTTTTAATTAATGTTACTAATTATAAAATTAATATTTAAAATACTTCGAAAATTCGCAAATTCCAAAAAAGGAAATAAAAATATATTTAATAATTGTTTAAGGAAATCTTCTTATTTAAAAATATTTTTTTCACCATATATACGATTCTGTAGAATACATATTCTACGAATCGTACCAATTCTACGATTCTGTAGAATATGTTTTCTGGTATTGTGTCTATAATCTATCAAACGTAGAATCAATATTCTACGACTTCTTTTGCATTCTACTTCGTTTATAGAATATATATTCTACAACTTGTGTTGCATTCTACAGATTTTGGAATACATATTCTACATATTTCTCAACATTCTACTTTTGGCAGAATCGGAAATTCTGCTGTTTTGTCTTTGTTCTATACATAGTAGAATATATATTCTACTGGTAGTTAACAAAATCTGTGAAAATCTTGACTTAACTGAAAAAAATCTTTTAAAATATTGATTTTACAATCGTGCTCGGATGTGAGCTTTCTGTTCCATTTAATTCTCACCTTGTTTACGCACCAAATTGTATGTATATTCACTTTGAATGTGGATATCTCAGGGGTGGGGCATGACCGTTACTCTAGGCGTACCGAAAGTGAAGCCTGAAGTTTCAGCTCATTACGGACTATTTCTCTCTGGGAAATCTTTAAAAGAGACTCTTTTTGGTGGTTGGAAGCCTAAATCTCATCTTCCTTCACTCATTGAAAAGTACATGAACAAGGTATGTAAGCACAGCTACATAAACAAAATCGCTATTAATCAATGAACACCTTTCTTTTGTGGCGCAGGAGATCATGATCGATGAATTGGTCACGCATAACCTTGCATTTGATGATATCAACGAAGCTTTTGAGCTTATGAGAGAAGGAACGTATCTGCGTTGTGTTCTTCACATGCCAAAGTAATGTCTTTGGAAGCACATGTACAGTTTCAAGAATCTGTTTTTTTTTTCTAGAGCTGATCCATCGACTTCTCTTGCTATGTGAAACAAAAATATGAGACTCAGTTTTGATTTGGTCTGTTGTGAAATGGTTATGGAGGACGACGGCGGATACGATGGAAGGTTATTTTTTTGTATTTAAGGGGAAGAAGACAACGCTGGATTCTAATTGGTCACATATATGTTTCATAATTTTTAACAAACTAATATTTAATTTAATAAAACATATGGGTATAAGTAATTCAATATTAAGGGTATAACTGGATTTACATTAAATTAAGTCTTAATGGGACAAAATTCAGATTTTAAGTCTTAAGGGGACAAGAGTCTTCTTAATTGGTCCTATATTTCTAATTATCCCTTTATTTTATGGGTTTTTTTATATCCCGCTACTTTATACTTTTAGATTTTAATAATAAATTAAAGATCAGCGTTAAAAAAAATGCTTTTTGTGGAATGAATTAGCTTTAACATTCCATTGCTTGTGTTTTCTATTTTTTGAAACTTTAAAAAATAATATAATTTATAAATTAAAACTTTGAATTGTTGTTTTACTATAAAATAAAAATAAAACATGGTTGTTGTTTTTCTTTGAAAAATATAAAGTAGTCGAGATTGGAGCGTAACCATCCATCACTGCTACGACATCTCTCAATTTTCAATTCATTCAGTATATATACTTTCTTTTTTATATTTCCAATTCTAATTTAAAAAACAAAAAAAGGTCCCGATATTAATATAATATTAACACGCTTTACAATATAGTCCTTATTTGACTTTTTAATAGAGAGAGAAAAGTAACGTGATGATCAATGATCATGATTTTGATATATATATAACTTGATAGCTCATATCCAAAGTTCCAAAATCCACAAACCCTTCTCACTCTCTCTTCTCAAATGGAGGCTGAGAATTTGATGAAGCTCTCTCTTCACCAACGCAGAAACGGCATCGTTTCACAAACCCTAGACTTATTAGAACTAATCTCCGTCAACAAATCCTCCGATGATCCTCCTCCATGTTACACCTCCCTCAAAGACATCCTCCCTTCCACCACAACCACCGTCGATTCCCCCGCCGTCACATTCGCAGCATCCGCAGAGGGTCCCATATCGATCCGCAATCGCCTTGTAAAGCAAGCCGCTTGCGCCTACCTTCAGCCTTCTACTCCAACTCCTTCCTCTAACCCTTCATTCCTCCGCCGTGTCTCCTCCGCCTCTTCTCCGCATTCTTCAATTCCCTCCTCTGCCTCTTCCCATCTCCTAGGAGAATCTTCAGAGCTTAGAATGTTTAGTGAAGAGAGATAATTACTCTGTTTTCTTTGCTCATGATTCAATATCCATTTTTTCTTTTATTTAAAACAAATCGTGAATATTTTTAAGGTTCACGTAATACGTACACTTCAGTTTGAGCCATGGAACTTGCGGGTCAAGCTTGGAACGAGTCTTCATGAGCGATGTTTACTCAGTTACCTTCGTCGGTTTGAGTCAGTAATCTTGTAGGGGAATGATGCCAAGACCTGTCAAATGGCAAAAACAAGGTTATGTAATTCTAGTATTTTATTTGGTGTATGGATTTGGTCGAGCAATCCAAAAAATGGAGGTCCGCCTATATCCGAATTTATTATAACATATTTTAATGTAAAAAAGCCAATATTATTCCTAAATTCCATACTAAGTAGTAAATTTTATCTTGTAAGAATATGCATGTGTCATTCAAAGTTTTAATGTTTGATCTTGAAATATACTCTACATTAAGATACATGCGTTTTATCTAGGTGGGTATTGGATTAATGGCAACTTATCAGACAATATAACTTTCAGAATTTTATACATTTTGGAATTTTTGGAATTGAAAAAACTTTAAATTAACTATTGAATCTATATAAGATTTATAATATATCAAAGTAGGAAATATTAATTTTATCAATTAGATTCAATTTTAAGTTATATAAGATTTGAAATTTGGTTTTTGAGCTGTCATTTATTTAGAAAAATTGTTCCTCCTATGGGAAAGATGATATCTAATCTTTAGTTATTTTCAACAATTTTGAACTAGTAAAATTTAGTTTTATTCAACAATTGTTCCTCCTATGGGAAAGATGATATCTAATCTTTTCCAAATGTTCCTCCTATGGCGGACTTGTTGTATTTATTGGTTGAAGTTATTGGATTTGATGAAACAAAGGAGGCAAGTTTTCATCTTTAATATTCTCAGCAGTTTCTTGCTTACTTACCCTGACAACTCCACAATGTTTATTAGCTTATAGCTGACTTAGAGAATGGATTGTACAGGGAAAGGCTCGCAGTGATAGATATGACGACTGTGGAGGAAAGGATTGGTGCAGCTGACAGAAGGAATTTGGACGGGAATTCTCTGTTTAAGGAGGATAAACTGTAATAAAAAAAAAAAAAAACAGTATGAAATGGTTATGGATATTTCTCTCTTTCTTTCTAACAATGATTTTCAAAAAAAATTGGTCCCACAAGAGTTCACGTGGGCCGAGATGATGGGCTTCTATGGGTTATTGGAATAGTAGTAGTAATCTCTTAATTAAGCCCCATAAAGTCATCATTCATTCAATTGGTACCAACATTTTTGTTTCGATTTAGTCCGTATTGGTATCATTCATTTTGCTCCCACGGGTGTGAGAAATAGACGATATTGATAAATGTATATAACACGTTTTTGTTTCTTTTGTTATTGTTGGTGACAAACTATAACAATCAAATCATATCTTTTAATGGTTTTCCATTTAACATATTTCGAGCACTGGTTTGGTTTCGGTGGCTAACAATGAATTTTGTTTTTTGAAGATTTGATAAAATCAATGTTTAAATTTTAAATCAGAAAATGATAAAATCTGTCCCTAAACTAATAGTGAAAAAACAAATAAAATTTATCACCAAAATGTGACCGTTGCATGTTGTAACACATTTTTGTCCAACTAACAGGTTTGTTGTTTAACATTGGCTAAAAACGAACATACCCATTTTTATTTACTAAAATCTAACAACAAGAAAATCAAGCATTTCGCAAAATTTTACCATAAGTTTGTATTTATTTAGTTTTTTTTTTTGTAGCTTGACTTTGTTCTTGGTTGCTTAATGTTTTCAATAAATAAGTTTTTTTTTTTTCGCTAGTCACTTTATATTCCTCTAATAAGGATTTTGCGGTCGTTTTTATATTAATTTTGCTGTTTCATTCAGGTTGTTTGATCCTTTTCTATTTTTATTACGATATGATGACTGAAAATCGAAAATGGATTTGGGTGTCTGATCATGTAATATGCTTTTAAGGTGTAGTTTGTTGATCATGTCTCAAACTGCCTAACTGTATCATGTGTCCCCAATGAATATGTTGTCCAAAGCTAGCCCGGCAATGCAAAATAAAAGAGGAAATCACGCTCTAGAGTTTTGTAGATCATGACCATAGTAGAATATTGTTCTCTTTTTTGTCACATAATTCGCTGATCTCTCCGTTTTTTTGGGATTGTTTAGGGGTCTAGATTCGTTTAATTAATTTCAGATAGGAGAATATTATATTTCTTAGAATTTCATTTCTGTTGAAAATTTATTAAGGCTCATTCTCTGATATCTATTTTGGTGTTGGTTTCTCATGTTTAGGTAAAATGCTTAAGAGAGAAACAATATTGGGAAACTATCTCTTTGGTCTTAAACGTTAGTAATACATAAGTATTTATATTAGACCAATGATCTTATCTCAACATCAAATTAGACTTATCCTTACCAATTGGAATTTATCATAATCTTCTGACACCTATCCAAATCAGCGAATCCTTATTACCATAGGATTTCTACAGATTTTTTTTTTTTGGGGCTTCACCAGTTTCACGTAATTCACTTCATAGATAATTTTGATGCCCTAAAATACCTAGTTTGCAAGATACATGTTTTGTTGTCTAAGTTATCTCCAATATTCCCGCACGATAAAGATGGGACGAGAAACGCAATATGCGCAATCATAAAACATAACACATATGTTGTGGATATTTTGTCAAAAACTGACAAAAACATGTCAACATACTCCTTCGGTATACACTTCAATCTTGAAACTCTCTCTGAACACTCCAGAATCTCCTCGGTTGATTCAAGCAAAAGATTCTGAAAGACAATTCTCAGGGTGTCCCCTAAAATAGAAGATGGCCAAAAAGAAATTTTGGACTGGTCAGAAATGTTCTTTCTGCATCCAGCTTCAAGTAGTCGTTCCTGCCAGGGGGGAATTTAGGAACCAGTGGTAAGCATATGAAAGGAACATAAAGGAAAATTGTATTCTGAAGTTAACAAAAGGGATTTGCATCTGTTAAATTTAATAGGCCAGAGAAACTCAAGGCACAAGATACATGTAAATCCTGCAAGCAGCGACAAACATAGGCAGCAAGCACTGAGATATTCTACTGTAGAACAAGTAGTAAGAACCTACCAGAGTTCGAATAGCAGAAAATCGAACTGATGTGATGTCATGTCTCGTAAATGGCCACAACCTAGGGGCTAAACCTGATAATGCATAAGGGCTTTCCTTGACATCTCTTCTTTCTCTAATACTCTCGTCATGAACCATTCCATTGAGGTCAATATTTTGTTCCTCCCCCGCTGATAATTCCTCATGCACCACCAGGGTCATGTCGTCTTGAGAATAGATCTCTGCCAGGAGGTTCATAACACTGCAAGAAATAGTATATTGGTTCAAAGATCTTAACCATATATGGATACGAAAAGGAGTCGATGTAATTTTATCACTTGCTTACCTGCTGGTGGATGGACTTAAGTCATCCAACTCAAGCAAGATATCCCACAGTAGCATGACAATTGAAAGCAATGTCTGTCCTCTCAAAGAAACAATAGCAGCTGCTGCCGGTATAAGAGCATCCGCAGCAACCGCTCGCACATCATCGTCAGAATCCTCCAACCCTGCTTTACACGCCGGAAGAATATAACCAAGCAAATCTTGAAGCATTTCCTGCAATAAAATAATAATCAGGGCAAATAAGAGAGAAAAGCTAATGCTGGACATGCATCTCTACAAACAAAGTACGATTCAAGAAGTCAAGTGAGCTACAGAGAGCCTTAGATAATTAAAAAAGACTACCATATCATGATAGAAAAAACAAAAGTCCTCCGGACATGGAAAAACGGTAAAACAAGACTGTAAATATGTCCTTTTTCAGTTTTCCAAAACATGTATTAGCTTAATAAAATTAGCTCCCATGTGCTGGAGTTTTACCTGTCGCACAGCAACCAAGTACTTGATGCCCAAAAGACTCCCATGACGAATTTCCCACTCAGGTCGGCGCTAAACAAATATAAATGATAAAGATTACCAAACAGTTTTATAATTTATAGAGACCGCAACAAGTTTCTTAGTTCTGAGTGAGTTCAAAAAGAACTGATTAAACATTTACCTGCATCTGAAGCAAGACGTTTAAAGTCTCATAAATCAACGAGGGACTCATGTATTTGAAAGTAGCACCAAGTGCTTGGGCACAAGCTTCCCGCACAGGAGCAACTACCTGATCAGAAATATAATCCCCAAAACTGCAATAGAGGGAAAGATAACGACCAACTTAGAAATGACCAACTAAATTTCAGCTAGTATA
>PKML01051116.1:222938-233045 GCA_002933935.1 Eutrema yunnanense
GGCTCAACAAGATTGGTGTTTCCTTTAGAACGCAAGTTCATGCACCTACAAGAGAGAGCTAGAAGGAGAGATTAGTAAACAAAAGAAAGAAAAAGGCTTAATCTCAAAAAGAAGTAAAATCCTAATGTCGAAAGCTAAACCCAATTGGCAACGACGCCAAATTGATAGTAGGATTTTTACCTATATCAATTACCTAAAATGCCTATTAAGCATAAAAGGATCGAACCAAGGGTTAAGTTTCAAGCACTAGGAATACATACTACTAAGTGAGTTAAGCAAGCAAATAGGGGTTTGTGATTAAGAAGCTAAAATGAAAACAAAACAATCTAAAGCAATAAACAAGTGATGCAATTCAATGAACAAAAATGAATCCAAGGATAGGGTTATTGAAATAGAGTGATCCAAGTCCTAATTGTGATGTCTAAAGCTTTATGAAGACTAATCCCTAGGTAATATATCCTAACTTAGACTAATCCTATGTCTAGGCACTAATCACTTTGCTAATCATTAATCCCATTAGCAAATTGTCATTTGTGGAACGACCATTAGCAAGCCTTGAGAACATATAAACAAGATCAACCAAATAATCACTCTAGACAACTAATCCCTTAGGCTAGAAATGAAAATCTCTTGAAAAGTTCCTCTAGGCATTTCATCGAACACCTTGTGTGCATGAAATGCCTCATGTCTAGATCCACTTTCCCAAGCTAGATCCATCATTAAAATCACTTAACAAGAAAGGATAAAAGATATTCTACCCTAAGACATCACAAATCAAGCCTTGGATCATCTAATTCTACCCCATCCCTAGATCCTAAAGAACAACTCAAACCCCATAAAGGACCTCTCAAAATCGATGGAGAAAGAGAGAGAATCCATGGATGGTTCTTGTGTAATCAAAGAAGAGATGAGATAGGAAGAAGAGATTCAATCAAAGAAACAATCAATTGCATAAATTAAAGGATCTCTCTCTCCAAAAATCTATTTCTCTCCTAAAGGGGAAGGTATTTTTGAACAAAGAAAGCATAAGAATGAAAATTAGGGTTTTTGGGTTTATAAATGAAAATGAGCGAACCGGGTCAACCCGGAACAAACCGGGTATTGACCCGGTCAGATCTTGGATGCGTCTTCGATAAATTCGAGGCATCTCCCTAGCCTGATGTCCAAATGATATGATTTTTACTTGTATGAACAGCTAACTCTTCCCTCTACAACTTTCATGAAGACAGGAGAGGCTGAATATGATCGGAAGAACTTCGTTTTACCGGTTCTTTGGACGATGTCATCTCTTCTCGGCCAGGCAGATCATGCTTCAGTGTCTTGGTCATAAAATCCGATCTAGAGGTCCAAATGATATAATTCAAACTCCTGTGTAAATCTGATTCACTCCTCTACAAGTTTTATGAAGACCACTGGAGTTATTTCATAACGGAAGGCCTTCGTTTTTCCGGTTATTTGGACGCTTTCATCTTCTCTCTGCCAGACGGACATACCTTCAGTAATCCATCTTATATCCCTATTCATACGTCCAAATAACCCGATTCAAACTCCTGTGTAACGCTGATTCACTCCTCTACAACTTTGGTGAAGACCACCGAGGCTAATGCGGAGTGTCTCCAAACACCTAGAAACCTCCTCAAAGACATGCAAAAGACTCACTAGGACCTAATGCAGCTCCTAATACTCTAAGTGGGACAAAACAAGTATGAAATGCCATGAAGATCCAAGTAAATAATCTAAAACCTACATGATATGCATGCTTAAACTATGCAAATTATGGACACATCAAATACCCCCGGTTCGCTCATCGAATTTTTCCACCGATCGGACGAGCCGGGTGGTGGTGTTACGGGAGTGAAGGGAGAACCGCCGAGACAGATCAGCCATAAGGCAACCCATATCACCTCACTAGCCAGTCCGTTCCGACTGATTGCATCTCTTTTATCCTCTCGACCAACAGCCTAAGGCTTTTCAACCCGTATTTCCAACCGAGAGTTGTTCCGACCCGGACTAGGTCTATCGTAATCGATGTTTTATGCTTAAAAACACATCCTTTATTAATCTTTAAAAATACTTCACAAAGCATACGGGAGGGTGGTGTTTCTTTGGTGTCCCTTTATTGGCCTTAGTGCCTCTACCATTCCCTTACCCTTTGTTAATTTCACTCTCGTCCTCCATTGTGGTGGGAGGGAGAGATCCCAAGAAAGCCTCATTGATGACCAAGGTTCGTTCACAATTACCATAACCAAAAGCGATTTCATCACAAGATCATTTCTTCTCACAACTAGCTTTTGGAAGTGAAGCAACATCCATATTCTCAGAACTACCCGCATACATTACTTTCTCAACATGAAACTCATCTTAGAGCCATGGAGAAGTCTCTCAATCTCTCTTATAGCCTCTTCATTCTCATCATTTGAGAAGATAAATTTGCAATACTCTTTTGGGCTTTCATCGGACTTTACCCTTGATTTTCTCCATAGATCTACTAGAAAGGGAACTTCCTTGAGCATTTTGATGATCCAAATGGTTGATTCCTATGATCTAGATTAACATTCTCAAGTCTAATATAGCATTATGATCACTAAATAAGAAAAGAAAGAAGTAATCGAAGCACTAGACATCAAGGATCAATCACGAAATCCCCTAATCTACCTCACACATGAGCTTTAAAAAGAACTATTCAGTAATCATGAAGAGCAAACCAAATCTCATGAATGAGGTGTTGTTAATCATGATTAGAGAATAGGAAGATGAAAATAAAAGAGAGATTAGAGAGATTACGAAGATTCAAACTTTAGATTGCATAAAAGCAAATAGGTCTCTTGCAAAAATTCAAGAACCTAAAAAGGAGAGGTTTTTGCTAGAGAAAAAGAGATTGAATCAAGCATCCCTCTACAAAATTAGGTTTTGCAAATATTTAAATGGTTTGTGGGCAAACCGA
Source organism: Eutrema yunnanense (assembly GCA_002933935.1). Taxonomy (NCBI): domain Eukaryota; kingdom Viridiplantae; phylum Streptophyta; class Magnoliopsida; order Brassicales; family Brassicaceae; genus Eutrema; species Eutrema yunnanense. The sequence goes on from PKML01051116.1 coordinate 225,883, forward strand.
GTCAACCCGGAACAAACCGGGTATTGATCCGGTAGAATCTGGGTAAGTGGCTACACACCGACCATACCTTGGTCGGTGTTGCTGGATCGGTGTTCTTTTGAGCATAACTCGTTTGGGCGCCAGACAGACATGTCCCTGATAAATCTGATGTATCTTTCGAAACACAGATCGGAATGACTTCAAATGACCTTCACACAACAGCTAACTAAATTTTGTACAATTTTGATGAAGACCTCCAAAGCTAAATCCGAATGGAAACTCTTCTTCCAGCTAGATCTTTCAGTCACTTAGGCCGGTTTTGATGACGACGAATTTAGATTTATGACACCGGGTGGACTTTCAGTCACTTCGGCTTGTTTCTGTCTCAACACCGACCAAGTGTACTGGGAAATGGAGGGTCGGTGTTGAGTTGCATAAGGTCGGATACCGGGTGAGGTTTGGTCGGTAATTGGGTCGGTGCTCGTTTCTGTCTTGATACCGACCAAAGACATCGGGCAAAGGAGGGTCGGTGTTGAAGGAGGCTTGAACTGAACACCGAGTGTCACTTCGTCGGTGTTGAAGGAGGCCTGGTAGGTGTTCCCTTCTATCTTGACACCGACCAAATGTGGGTCGGTGTTGATCGAAGGTCTCGCGGCCAGGCGGTTATATCTTTGGTAAAATCGCTATACCTCCTGAACCGCCTATCCAAATGCCTTGAAACCACTTCCAGGCGACAGCTAACTCATTTTTACATGATTTTCAATAGGTATAGGTTTAGGATTTTAGGGGTTAATTTCTTTGTTGGGCTTGGTTTTGGGCTTAGAGATTTTCTGATGTCTTTTGTACAATGGGCTAAACAAAAAATAGACTAGAGATTTGGACCGCTAGGAAAAAAAAAGAAATTGGGCCAAAACCTTTTTCTTGGGATGTCACAAAAATCGACATAGCTTTCCTACCAGTGAGGCAAATGACTCAATTCTACTTCTGGGTTAAATTAGACTCATGTGGCTTTCTTGTATCCAAATTTCAGATCCAACCATAGCTTTTTTGTAATACCTTAAGTACATGTGGATTACATACAAATTTTTATTTTTGGAGCTATTTTTAAGGTATTACAAAATGTTTATTTCATATTCCATAAAAAAGATTAACTTGTATGTTTTTTTTTGTAATATTACATTTTTGAGGGCAAAGAATTTGTAAAAATCATAATCATCCCATCAATATTTAAGTTAAAATATATCAAAATAAAATAAAAACCAAAAAATTATCTCAATAGATAAGTTTTTGTATATCCAATAAAAATTCGGCTAAATGTTAGAATGTTTTATGCAATTTTTTTAAGTTGGCCACTTAAAGTTGTATAAAAGTGTAATTAAAACAAAGTTCATTGTTTCTATTAAATTGCTATGTTTCGTTATGTTGGCTAACATTGCATAAAACTTATGTCCAATACACACATACAAACATAACTTATGGACTATTATATATGGTAAAAACGATGAACTAACACTGACTTGAAAAGAATCTTATTATTATTATTATTATTTTATGGGTTTACTGCCTAAAACCCCCTTCACTCATAGAACCCTAACTATTTCCCCCCTTCAAACTATTTATCTCTTTATTAACCCCTCCAAACTTATAGTTTTCAACCTAAACCACCTAATCTATTTTATTCTGCTTAATTCCACCTATGTAATCAAAATCATAAAATCGAGTATAAATAAACGAAAACACGTTTAATAAACAGTGATTGCCCATAATAAAAAATCCGATCCGACTTGAAAAAACCGACCTGTTTTTGAAAGAAAAAAAAAACAGACCCGACTTGAGCTATGTTTCACGACAAATAGTTGGGGAAAACATGATTTTGAGTTTCACGACAACTTCTTCTTCTACCTCTCTGTCAATTCGGTCGATCAAAATCAGAGAAGCACAAATTCGGTATCGATGAGATAGAAAACGTGAGATTTGAGTTTGGATTTGAGTTTGGGGGAAATTGAATTTGATTTTTACGACAGTAAGAATAATCATATGGTTTCTCTTGCTATATTCCCTTTGATTTTGGGTGTGATTGTCTAATTTTGGGTGTGGTGTTAGTTGATTTTATTATTTTTCAAATCAGATCAGGTTTTTTATTATTGGAAATCACTGTTTATTAAATGCGCTTTCGTTTACTTAAATTCGATTTTATGATTTTGATTAGAGAGGTGGAATCATGCAGAATAAAATTTATTAGGTGGTTTAGAGTTGAAATTTATAAGTTTGGGTAAGTTAATAAAGAAATAATTAGTTTGGGGGAAAATAGTTATGGTTATATGAATAGAGTGGGTTTTAGGCAATCAACCCTTATTTCATTGATATATATATATTTTTAAAGAAAATACAACTAGCAGGTTATCCAGGAATATAGCCTCTATCATAATCACACTAATAACAAAAATTATAACAGTTTTTCAAATACCTATCTTTTCATACAATGATGTGCAGATTCTTGACAAAAACTAATTGGGTTTTAGCGGCATAATGACCATGAAATTCATCATCGGGAAGTTGGTTTCTTCTTTGAAAATCAATTTGAGGACTCGGCGTTGGATTGGAAGAATGAGTTTTATCTCAATAAAATAGATTTTGTCATAATAATTGACACACTCATAAATGATTTTTATTAAGTTCATATCAATTCATCTATGCTTGTCATTGTAGCATAAGAGGTGTCAATCCATAGAGGTTAAGATTAATGCACTAGGAATGCATGGAACTTCTTAAGCTAGAGCAAATGTTTTGAGTTTTTATATTTTTATGATTTTAAACCAAGAAAGTAAAATGCAAGAAAGAAAACAAAGATAGAAATGTTGGATCATGGATTAAACAAGCAAATGAATGATTAAAAATCAAATAATGATGACAAAGATTGCATTAAACACTATCCTAGAACATGGAATTCACAAATATGACTAATATATTCTCATGGCACTAATCACTTCACTAATCACCTAATTGACATAAACTCTCATTTTCAATTAGATAATCAGTAAGCATTAATAAACTATTCCAATTAGTTTACTGATCACCCTAAACATCAACTCTCATTGGCTAAGATGTGAAAGATCACAATAGGCTTGGTTCAAGCATTTTCACAAGCACCTATCGGACATGAAATGTTTAAGTTCTAGATTTGATTTCTCAATTCAAAACTAGCATTAAGATCAATCTATGTCAAGGATCTAACAAGATGCAATCCAAATCATCATCGATTATGATGCTAATGCACACAATCTATAATATTCCTTACGTTTAGAACACTTGAATAATATTAATTCATTCTCATGACACTAATCTCTTAATCAAAACACAATGTCAAATGACACAAACCCCTCCCCCAAACTTGAATTGCACCGTCTCGGTGCAACAAAAGTCAAGAGAGAGCAAAAATATGCAAAAAGGCGAATGTACAATGAAATGGAGTATGGTTCAAACCTTTGAGATGGAGAAAAGGGAGTGGTGGTGTGACTTGTTATGGCTCAAACCCTCCATTCATCCCATACCACGGCCATTGGACCCCAGAAGACCAATCTTAGACCGATCCGACCCAAAATTGCATCCTTTATTGATGAGGAGCTTGGTCCTCTTATTCATTGCTTGTTTTGTGTCGCAAGCTTGACGAGGGATAGGCTTGGGGAGGTCCTCAAAGGCGCGTTTAACGTCGCTAGCTTGACGGTTGCTTCTTCATTTCACTCCCTTCATGAAAACCGCAAGAAAAGTGAAAAGATTAGCAACAAAATAAAATAAAAAAGCTCGAGTCTCAAAAAGAATATAAATCCTAGTGGTTATTGCTATTGCCTCCACGGCAACAGCGCCAAATTGATAATGGATTTTTGTTAAGTTCATATCAATTTCTCTATGTTTGTCATTGTAGCATAAGTGATACAAGCACGGAATCACTCCAATACTATGACCACTCGATGATCGAGAGATTCCAAGCTTTGTTGCGGAAGTGGGCGTTATATCGAGATGGAAGGTGGTGGTTTGATTGACTCTCTCAATCTGTGGGTGATTGACTCTCTCAATCGATGGTCGAACCAACTACTTGAATCACACAAGTAATTAAATCCGAGTGTTCTAATGAACAATGTGTATCGCACACAAGATCAAAGAGAAACAACTCTTTGCAAAGAAACACTCTTTGAAAGAAAACAAGAAAACTTCTATTAAACTTTGAGATTGAAAGGTGAATTACAATTAAATCAAAGCTGAGCTTATATAGTGCTCATACACGAAATTCAACAATAAGAAAATCGCAAAGTAAATGCTAAAACTAGCCGTTTGAGTCATAATGACGAGAATCGGCCAAATATGGAAAACGGAGCCTTTCTTGAGTCTTGACAACTTAGGGGCGAATGTCAAGTGTCTAGGTACGTCCTGGTTGCTGTGGAAAAGCTTCACTTCGTGGCCAAACTTCAAATAATATAGCCGTTGGAGATGAATGGTGAGAATCTCCAAATAAGGCAAGTGTAGCTCAAACTTGATCCACTTGATCAAGTGAGGTGTGGTGCACCTTAGGTCATGAAGGGAAGCTTCTAGAAAGCTTCTTAAGTGTCTCCTAAGCTCAAGTGGACTTTCATGTTTGGACTTCAAAAGATTCCACTTGACATTTTCGGGTAGGATTAAGTCCATTAGATACGTCTCCACTGTTGGGCCGTTTATGAGCGATTGGCTGGGCTGATTGGAGAGATCTTGGATGTTTTGGAAACTAGACTCAAATATCTTTCGAACCATATATATCGTTTCCTGAAATGCCGTGATCTGGAAGCGACACTTGATTGAACATTCGATTAAAATCGGAGCTCAACAACGGGGTTAGGTTCCAACCTTCAAACTGATCAAGCCTGATCATTTCTTCGTGTTCCAGATGCTTCAGCTTCTCCTTGAACATGTTGAAGCTATTTTCCTGACTCTTCCTCCTAATGATTTCCTATGGGGTTGATTGATCCTTCAAGTCGTTTGCTCGCTTTCCACTCGGTGAAGTAACTCCATAAGAGAACCGCTGTCGCCAATAAACAAGATCTAAGCTTGTCGTACGCTCAGTGCAATTCTCTTTTGAATTTGTAGTATCCAAAAGTCCTCCGGGCTTCCAATGTCGGCTTTGTAATGCATCAAACCGACCGTTCATCATAGTCTCCATAATCGGCCCGGTTTGGTCTTGTCCGAGCTTTGAGCTCACCTCTGGTGGGCTAGCTGGTTCGATGTCCTCATCACACCCTCCCCCTTGGAAAGGTTTCGTCCTCGAAACTTCTAGACGATGTTAAACATCAGGTGGTTCTTCTTTGATCAGCAAAGAAGAGATGACTCATTTCCATGGTGTGTTGCTGACTTCCTTGGGCAGTAAGGTAGTCTTTTTAGTGAAATCTCCTTTTTCACTTTCGATGTCGCCATTGTTCATTTGCGGTTTTGGTCCTTGTTGCTTCTCCTTGGTACCTGAAATATTCTCTAAATTTTTGGCAAGAAACAAGTGTGTTATGGCGGTCATGGAATTATCATAAGCAACAGAGCAAAATTCAGTTTGAGTCAATTCATCTAGTTTTTCTTCTACGTGTGACTCAAGATACAAAATCTGGTTTATAGATTTTTCCACCGAAATTATTTTATCATCAGATTCTATGGGACTTATCACGTCCATGAACACATTCATTGAATCATCAGAAGTATATAACAGTGAGTGATGACTTACCTGATCAAAACTGTCGATGAGTTCTGTTTCCTTGGATGCCACGGTAGTTGGATTCATTGTATAGTCTGGTGGTTCCTCTTGGATCAGAATGAAACTAGTGTCATCTCCATCTTTATCAGCATCAAGACAACTCATGGTGACCTTATGATGCTTCACATTCTGTTCGTGACCTGCATTAGTAGCCTTTGGCAAAGACAAGTGCATCAAATCTGAATTCGAAAATTTAAAACCAGAATTTTCTAGACAATTATCTAATGAATTCAGTTTTGGCTCAGGTTTGGAAATTTTAATCTCTTGTCTCTCAGGGCACACAGCAGCAAAATGACCTCTCTTATGACATCTATAACAGATGGTGTCATTTATTTTTATAACTTTAGAAGACTTACATTGCTCTGTTTTGACTTGTGGCTCATTCTTCGGTGTTGTGCTATGCGTTTGAGATGCATCGGTTTGTTTGGAGGCTGGTTTAACTTCTTTTGCTCCCACTGGCTTCTTAACCTCTGTCTTCTTCTCTAAAGTGCTTTGAGACACTTTCTTTGGCTCAGGACAGCAAGCTTTCTTTGACTTAGAAACAGGCTGGAGTTTTGGTGTTGACATCCATCTTCTTGTAGTTGTTTGGAACAGAGACCTCTTTGGTATGTAGTTGCGGTTGTGGGACTTTTGTACAAACTCTCTGTACATACGCTGCTTGAGATTACCCCAAGTGCTAACCGGATTATGGTAGTAGTTCATAGCTTCTTCTTGTATCCACCATGTAGAAGCTTCTTCATCAAGTGAGTTAATGGCGTAAGTGAGTCTATCCTCCTTTGGAATGTTGTGGGACCTAAACCAATGCTCCATTTCGTTCTCCCATTGTAGGTAAACTTCTGGTCCTTGCTTATGACCTGAAAAATAGATGTGACGTGGCTCACAATCTGTCTCATCATCCGTTGTTGCATCATAAGGGTCGTCTAGAGTGGCGTTGTCGATGTTTGCTTGGTTCGGTTCTTGAACCTCCTCTTCAAACTCTGATTCGTCAACCAAAGTGTATTCTGGCTCTAACTCGTCTACCTCATGCTCTGTCTCATCTCCCATGTCAGTTTCTGATTTGATTTCATTGTACCAAGTCTCGCCTTCATATGAATCAGTTTCGCCTAAACTGATTTGGGAGTCGGTTTCTTCACACCAAGGTTTTTGGTATGGCTCTTCGAACTGATCATGTTCTCTTTCATGAGTGAACTCTCCATGTCCTGGTTCACTTTCATGGCCTCCTTCTTCTAGACTGATTTGAGATTCGGTCTCGTCTTGCCATGAACGATCTTCTCCTATATCGCCTTCTTGGTCGGTCTCTTCTTCACTTGACCAAGTCGAGTGATCGGTGTGGTTGTCTCGCCTACAGTCTGGTGGCTCTGGTTCAAGCTCATCTTCATCAGAACCCCCTCCATAGTAAGAGCTTGAGTAATCATCTCCT
>PKML01051116.1:233464-274794 GCA_002933935.1 Eutrema yunnanense
TTTTATGGATTTTTCGGTTTAGATGAAAGTAAATAACAAAACAGAAAACACAAAGGATAAAGGTTGGATGAACACAACCTGGGATAGGAGCTTTTAAAGCTCTGATACCAAAATGATACAAGCACGTAATCACTCCAATACTATGACCACTCGATGATCGAGAGATTCCAAGCTTTGTTGCGGAAGTGGGCGTTATATCGAGATGGAAGGTGGTGGTTTGATTGACTCTCTCAATCTGTGGGTGATTGACTCTCTCAATCGATGGTCGAACCAACTAATTGAATCACACAAGTAATTAAATCCGAGTGTTCTAATGAACAATGTGTATCGCACACAAGATCAAAGAGAAACAACTCTTTGCAAAGAAACACTCTTTGAAAGAAAACAAGAAAACTTCTATTAAACTTTGAGATTGAAAGGTGAATTACAATTAAATCAAAGCTGAGCTTATATAGTGCTCATACACGAAATTAAACAAGAAGAAAATCGCAAAGTAAATGCTAAAACTAGCCGTTTGAGTCATAATGACGAGAATCGGCCAAATATGGAACACAAAGCCTTTCTTGAGTCTTGACAACTTAGGGGCGAATGTCAAGTGTCTAGGTACGTCCTGGTTGCTGTGGAAAAGCTTCACTTCGTGGCCAAACTTCAAATAATATAGCCGTTGGAGATGAATGGCGAGAATCTCCAAATAAGGCAAGTGTAGCTCAAACTTGATCCACTTGATCAAGTGAGGTGTGGTGCACCTTAGGTCATGAAGGGAAGCTTCTAGAAAGCTTCTTAAGTGTCTCCTAAGCTCATAGAAACCATTCTCAAGTGGGCTTTCATGTTTGGACTTCAAAAGATTCCACTTGACATTTTCGGGTAGGATTAAGTCCATTAGATATGTCTCCACTGTTGGGCCGTTTATGAGCGATTGGCTGGGCTGATTGGAGAGATCTTGGATGTTTTTGAAACTAGACTCAAATATCTTTCGAACCATATATATATCGTTTCCTGAAATGCCGTGATCTGGAAGCGACACTTGATTGAACATTCGATTGAAATCGGAGCTCAACAACGGGGTTAGGTTCCAACCATCAAACTGATCAAGCCTGATCATTCCTTCGTGTTTCAGATGCTTCAGCTTCTCCTTGAACATGTTGAAGCTATTTTACAGACTCTTCCTCCTAATGATTTCCTCTGGGGTTGATTGATCCTTCAAGTCGTTTGCTCGCTTTCCACTCGGTGAAGTAACTTTGGGAGTTACTGTCCCAAATCCATAAGAGAACCGCTGTCGCCAATAAACAAGATCTAAGCTTGTCGTACGCTCAGTACAATTCTCTTTTGAATTTGTAGTATCCAAAAGTCCTCCGGGTTTCCAATGTCGGCTTTGTAATGCATCAAACCGACCGTTCATCATAGTCTCCATAATTGGCCCGGTTTGGTCTTGTCCGAGCTTTGAGCTCACCTCTGGTGGGCTAGCTGGTTCGATGTCCTCATCAATAAGAGGTGTCAATCCATAGAGGTTAAGATTAATGCACTAGGAATTGATGGAACTTCTTAAGCTAGAGCAAATGTTTTGGGTTTTTATATTTTTATGATTTTAAACTAAGAAAGTAAAATGCAAGAAAGAAAACAAAGATAGAAATGTTGGATCATAGATCAAACAAGAAAATGAATGATTAAAAATAAAATAATGATGACAAAGATTACATTAAACACTATCCTAGAACATGAAATTCACAAATATGACTAATTCATTCTCATGGCACTAATCACTTCACTAATCACCTAATTGACATAAACTCACGTTTGCAATTAGATAATCAATGAGCATTAATCTCTAATTCCAATTAGTTCACTAATCCCCCTAGACATCAACTCTTATTGGCTAGGGAGTGAAAAGCTCACAAAAGGCTTGGTTCAAGCATTTCATCGAACACCTCTCGGGCGTGAAATGCTTAAACTCTAATTTTGATCTCTCAATCTAAACTAGCCTTAAGATCAACCTATGTGAAGGATCTAACAAGATGCAATCCAAATCATCTTCATTCATGACACTAATGCACACAATCTATGTCATTCCTTAGGCCTAGAACACTTAAACAAGACTAATCCACTCTCATGATCTTAATCCCTTTGTTAATCACTTAATCAAGAATCAAATTCTCATTTGTGATTTGATGATTAACAAGCATTATTTACAAGTTCTATTAACCAAAATACACCCTAGACATCCATTCTCAAGAGCTAAGATATGCAAATCCCTTATTTTGTTCTTTGGGAATTTCATCAAACACTTGGTGTGCATGATATTCCTTTTGATCTATATTTAAGTTTCTCAAGCTAAATATAGCATTAAGGACACTAAATAAGGAAGGAAAGCAAGGATTAAGAACATAAGCAACACAAATCAATCATCAAATCATCCAAATGAAGCAAACCATGATCCAACAAAAAGTCTAAAATCTAAAGAACATGAATAACAAAAGAGAAAAAGACATAAAAATAAGGAAATTTCATAAATAAAAGATAGAGTTGAATAAATCTTCTCTACAGTGGCATTTTTTATGAAGAGAAATCAAAATCCCTCCAAAATAGAGCTTGGGTCGTGCCCAACCCTTCAGAGAAGAAGACTTAGGCAAAAAAAATAGGTTTCAAGAGTATTTAAAGCAAAAGGGGGCGAACCGGATCAATCCGGGTCTTGACCCGGTTAAAACTGGGTCTTGAACCGGTTAAAACTGGGTCTAAGTGGTCTGTTATGGATCCATACTGGATGGCTTTATCGGATGAAACAAGGTTGGCATGAAGTTCTTGTGCATAACCCGTTTGGGCGCTAGATAGACATGTCCCTGCTAAATCTGATGTATCTTTCGAACCAATGCTTAGAATGACTTGAAACCACCTCCAGAAGACATATAACTTAATTTTCTACAACTTCTATGAATACTGTGCAAGCTAAATACGAGTTTAAGTTCTTTGTTTGGCCTGATCTTTCAGTCGCTTTGGCTGGCTTCGATGAGGACAGATTTGGACATGTGACACGGGGTGGACATTGGCCTGTGCTGTGAGCCAGTATTTCCCCTGTCCATGCTGAGGTTCATCACCGGACGGTGATGCCGGGCCGTGGCTGGTCGGTATGGATTATACTGGGCAAGGACACCGGTTGAAAGTGGGCTGGTGTTGGTCGAACATTCGGCGGCCAGACGGACATACTCTCAGTAAATCGGACATATCTCACGAACCACATCTCTGAATGACATGAAAATACTTCTGGATGACAGCTACCTCAATTCTACATCATTTCCATGAAGACCTTTGGAGCTGATTCTGACTGCAAACCCTTTGTTTGGACAGATCTCTCAGACACCTCGGGTGATCCTTGCATCCTCTTTTGCTCCAACATTCCAAATATCCCCAAAATGCCTCCAAGGTACCTAAACACACTCCAAAACATGAAATACTCTCTAGGACCTAGTGCACATGAGCTAAACTCTAAATTGGACCAAAACACTAAGAAAAACTATCAAAACACATGCATGGGACTTAAAATGTCAAGATAAATGCATGCTTGAAAGAGTAAAATATGAGAATATCAACTCCCCCAAACTTACTCCTTTGCTTGCCCTCAAGCAAACAAATAAGAACAAGAAGAGAGAGAGGTTGAAGTGAGAGATCAAGTCCGAGAATATTAACAATACAGTTCGAACCAATGCCCTTGAGAGTAGTTACATGATGCACAAATAATCTCTACTTAAAAAGATTTAGTCATACTCGTTGCTACACGAATTTGGTTTAAGCCTTAGCATTCACAAGCAAAGCCTTAGCATTCACAAGCATTTCTGAACCCACAACTCTTTAACATTCATTAAGTTCATTGGTGGATCATGCTTATGCAAATCAAGTGAACTCATTTGGCTTAGGGAAAAGTCTTGAGATAAAAGTGATCTCAATCATGCGGGTATTTCGAAGCAAAGGGGTCTCTCACGAAAGAATGGACTTTGGCAAAATGATAAGAGTAAAGAACAACCGATGCATACAAGGATGACTTTCATCTACCCAATGCCCCAATATGAACCCCACTCATATCTCTAAACCCATTAAGATCTATTCCTAAGCTACCCTTATCACAAAGCGTTTTTGCCTTCTCAAACCCGCACTTCTCATCACTTTTCACTTGGGGGACTTCTTCTTCAAACTTGATTGGATTGGCTTCTCATCTTTTATTTTCCTTTAACTCCTCTTTTGCTTGCACGACTTGTCTCCATTTCATCCTTTGGGTGCCTTAGCCATTTTGGCTCTTTTCTTTCTTCCACACTTAGAGATCCTTACAATTCCACACTTGGAGCTAAATCACTTCCTTGTTTCAAACCAATCCAACTTTTGCTTTTCCCCATTCCTTTCTCCATATCTTTTGCTTTCTCCACATTCTCTTTTTCTTTTCAACACCACCCAAAACTACCCACCTATCTATCCTAGCCTATGTCTAGCTCATTGATGTGTGAGCTAGTTATACATGAAAGCTTCTCCTTGTCATCCCAAACTCAACACTTTTTGCTAAGCTCATTCGAAATTAGGCCTCGCCACACACACAAGAGATGAAGGTTTGAAAGATGTTTTGGTTTAGGGTGTGGTTAACCGTTCCAAAGGTGGGAATCGGCTATTTGAGCTAACAAGAGTTGTAAAAAGGGAAAAGATATATAGCTCAAATATTTATGATACTAGGACTTTTCGGTCTTAAAGAGGTATCAATAACTCTAAATACAAGTAGTATAAGAGGTTATCAATTCGTATTAGGAGATGATTCTAAGCATTAATAATGCAGGGAACCTATGTAAGTTAAGCTAATCAAAAGGGTTTTGTGATTAAGTATCCAATTCAAATCAAATAAAGCAACTAAACAAGATGTAAATCAATAAGCAAAAGCGGATTCAAAGATGGGATTATGGATATAAGATGACCCAAGTTCAATTCATGATGATCATTTACTCAAACAAGCTAATCCCTAGGCATAAGATCCTTAACTTGACTAGTTCTCTTTCAAGCAACTAATCACTATGCTAATCACCTAATCCATTAACAAACTCTCATTTGTGGATCATTGATTAGCAAGCATTAAGTTTATATAAACAAGATCAACCAAAGATACATCCTAGACAACTATTATCATAGGCTAGGAGCATAAATCTCTTGTTTAGTTCATCAAGGCATTTCATCAAACACTTGGTGTGCATGAAATGTCTTATGATCTAGACCCAATTTCTCACGCTAGATCTAGCCTTAAGAACACTAAACAAGAGGGGATATAAGAATATCTAACCCTAAACATCATAAATCAAGCCTTGGATCATCCTAATCTACCCCATCTCTAAACCTTAAAAGACTACTCAAGACCCATTAGAACCAACCCAAAATCGATGGGGATAGGGGTTGAATCCATGGATGAATGTTAAATAATCAAGATAGAAAGAAGATAGATGGAAGAGATTGATAGAAATAAATAGTAGATTGCATTAACCAAAAGATCCTCTTACAAATCTCAAGAACTCTCCCAAAAAGGTAAGGGTTTTTGAATCAAGAAAAGCATAATTGGGAAAAATTCCGTAAAGTGGTTTTTATAGTGAATAGTGCTCGGCCGGGTCGACCTGGGATAAACCGGGTTCCGACCCGGCCGAGTTGGATCTTCTTTGTTGAACATTGCAGACCGGGTGGCTTCTGGTCGGTTGGGAATTCATCTTTGGGTCGGTTAAGATCCATGTGCCAGGACCGCACGAATTGGACCTAGTGGATCTCAGACGGTTCAGGCGACAAAGGATGCTTTCTGGCTTGCAGACCGGGTGGCTTCTGGCCGGTTGGGATTTCATCTTCGGGTCGGTTAAGATTGCTGTGCTAGGACTGCACGGATTGGACCTGGTGGATCTCGGACGGTTCAAGTGACGAGGAATGCTTGCTGGCTTGGACCGCGTGGCTTCGGGACGGTTGAGATTTCGTCTTTGGACCGGTTAGGATTCCTGTTCCAGGACCGTGCGGATTGGACCGCCTGGATGCTGGTAGGTTGTGCAGCCGAGATACTCCAATTCCGTGCTAAGTCCTTCTCCGCATTCGTAGCCGATCGTGCTTGAGCCTCGGGACTTCCCGAACATCTCCGAACTGCTCCAAAGTACCTAGAATATACTCCATAACATGCAAGACACTCTAGGACCTAATGCAAAACATCATATACTCTAAACAAGACCAAAACATGCATGAAAGACCTAGATATGCTCGAATGTGACTCAAAATGCAAAGTGAAATGTATGCTATGAAGGATAAAATGAGAGGATATCAATGTATATGATATCCATGAGTCCACTCTTCAATGTACAAGCATGATAATTCAAGTCTAGATTAGAGTTCACTAGATAGAGTTGGGATCAAATCAAATCATGATTCAACCAAAACATAAACATTCAACCCGCAAGATCAAAACAAGGATCATCCTTAACTTCGCGATCGCTCAAATGCATCAAAGAACTCCTAACGAGGGCACTAATTCAAGCTCTTATGTTTACATTCCACATGGACATTTTTCCCAATGCAAGTGAGTGCAAACCTATATGCGGCTAGACTCAATCTTAATCATGCGAAATGCAACTACATGCTTCTTTTTATGTTCAAAATTTTCAAATTTTTGTGGTTTTTCTATGAATGAGACTCAAGTATGCAAAGAGAAAAATAAGAAAACAAAACACAATGTCAAATGACACAAACCCCTCTCCCAAAATTGAATTGCACGTCTCAGTCCAACAAAAGTCAAGAGAGAGCAAAAATATGCAAAAAGGCGAATGTACAATGAAATGGAGTGTGATTCAAACCTTTGAGATGGATAAAAGGGCTAAGTCAAATTATTCAACGGAATCCGAATAATGAATTTTATGTAATATATTGTATTTATCTATATATGTATAATGTTTTCACATGTTCATGAAATAAAAACCTAGTTTTCTACCTGGAAATTAAACATAAATATAGTAAAGTGTAACACAATTGGTTTTCTAACCGTAAACCCCTCCGGATAACCGTAAATCCCTCAGATTAAAACCGTAATTCCCCCCGGCTAAAACGGTAAATCCCTCCGGATTCAATCAATTTAAGTTTTAGCCGAGAGAATATTGAATCCTCTGCTAAAACTGTAAAAACCCTGGCTAAAACCAAAAATTCTCTCGGCTAAAACTGAAAAGGGGGAATCCGTCAGAAATCCCTCGAAAATTTCCGTTTTTAAAAATCATACGTTTTAAACTATTTAGTTATAACCCAGAGCAAAAACGTAAATGTCCTTAGATGTTCTATTTGTTTTTATGAATGCTTGAACTCGTTCATCGATCGATTTTTACAAACTCTCAAATAAGTAAATGATTGCTTTTTAAAAGGTTTTTCTTATTAGTATATAACACTATTGGTTATTAAACTCTAAAATTAATGAAATCTTCATTATATACACCCTAAACCGTCGGAAATCCCTCGGAAATTTCCGACTGATCATGAAATTTTTCCCGGGAATTTAAACCACCAAACGAAAAAAACTAAAATCGAAGCGGTTAATTAAATTTGCTTTCCGACGGATTCCCGAGGGATTTTTCCGTCGGAAAGCTTTATAAATATCCGATATAACTTCTTCTCTCTCATTTCTTCTGCGATCTTCAGATTCTCCCTCTACTCGCTGGAAATTTCCGCCGCTTGCAGTCGGTTTCTTCTTCTTCTTCTTCGGGCTTCTTCTTCTTCGGGCTTCTTCTCACAATTGTCGGTTCTAAATCAGTTTCTTCTTCTCTTCTTCTCGGGCTTCTTCTTTTCTTCTTCTCTGCCACCGCAGACCACCGTCTTCACCGCGGCCCACCGGAGCTCGCCGCCGTGCCTCCACCGCACCTGCACAGCCCTGCAATGTAAATCCTTTCAATTATTTTGTTGTTGTTGTTAATTAGTTTAGGTTGTTGTTAATTTTTGTAGAATTTGTGGAATTAGATTAGGTTGTTTGCATGTTAATTAGGTTGTTAGATTTTTTTTTTGTGATTAGATTTTTTTGGGTTAATTAGGTTGTTAGTTTTTGTTGAATTTGTGATAATTTTATTAAAGAAAATATATAAAAAACGTTTTTGGAATATATATATATATATATATATATATATATATGTATAGAATTTTATAAAACGTTTTTGTAAAATATATATATGTATAGAATTTTATAAAACGTATTTGTAAAATATATATACGTATAGAATTTTATAAAACATATTTTGTAAATTCGTTTTTAATAAATAAATTTTGAAAAAACGTTTTATAAATGTATATATTTGTGGAATTAGTTTAGGTTTTTAGTTTTTTTGTAACTGTTAATTAGATTTCTTGTGGAATTGTTAATTTGATTTTTGTGGAATGTTAATTATATTTTATGTAAGTTTTTTACAATATATATGTAATGTTATTTTGTGGAATTGTTAATTTATATGTTTTTAACAGTTATGTGTTTTTATTTTTTGTAGGTCTTACGGTGGATTCGATCAAGACCGTCAGAGGGGTACTGACGCAGGTCCTAGCCAGAGTACTGTTCCGGACACAGAGAGTGCAGCTTAATCGAGGATCATGACCATCGAGGAGCTCGTTCGACAGCCGGGACGAGAACTACTCAAAGTTCTCGATCCGGAACTCCGGATTCCGAGATCTACTTGGTAATAATTTTTTTTATTCTAAATTAATTATTTTTTAAATTTGATAACCGTTATTTAATTTGTTTTTTCATAGGTTTGGAATCTCCGGGAATGGCATCAGCAAGTCGGTTCTCAAGATGTTGCACATCATCCTCGACAAACCACACCCGAAATTTTTGGAGGTTCCGACAGACGAACAAAACTTGTGGTTTCGTACATTTGCGGTAAATACGTAAATCTTTATTTATTTTTGGTAATATATTTTGAGATTTTGTTAACATCTATATTTATATTTCTTTTTTGTAACAAGAGTTTAATTGGCACCATACGATCACAAAGACGGTGGAGGCGGAATTTTTAAAGGAGGCTAGGACGCAATTCTCGCGCCACATGAGCGAGTGGAAGAAAACTTGTAAAAAGGGGAAAGATAAGCCAAAAGGCTTGAACAAGGATGTGTATACGGAATACATCCCGTATTGGCAACAGGAGAAGACCATAGCTCTACCTCAGACTAACTCCCAGAATCGGAAGAGTCGCCGAGGCGGGAAGGGAGAAGCTATCCACAACAACAGGGCAAAGAGCTTCTTGACAACCGAAATCGAAATGGTAAGTATTTTTGCGGTTTTTAGTTCTTTTTTTTTATAAGAAAACGATTATCTTTAACAGTTTTAATTATTTTGTAGACGCATGAATACGGCGAAGCTCCCGATCTTCTGCAAGTGATGGTGAGGACGCACACCAACAAGAAGACGGGCCGAATTGACGATGGAGCCGTCAGGGAGATGGTCGAAAAGATGACGAAGGTGCAAGACGATATTCTCCCCCAGAGATCGCAGGATGGCTACACCGGATCCAACGAAATCACTCGGGCCGAGATGAACAACCTTGTCCTCGAGGTAAGTAAAAATTATAGATTATTATTTCAATTTAGATAATTATTTGTTAATAAAAATTTCTAATGTTTTTTTATTGTTTTCGTAGGAGGTACCCGTTAAAAAAGGTCGTCGGCCGTCGGTTCTAGCCTGTTTTCTTGTAGTGTGAGACATGTTCGAGATCACGAAATACAAGTTTCCCTCTTTCAAATTACCCTTCGCTTCGCTAGTCAGCTCCGTCACAATACGTCTCTCCTCCTCTGGACTGAACGGAAAATCACAAACTCTGTTTTCCACCATGGATTCGGAATCAGAGAAGGTCATCTTATTCGAATCACACTACAATAATAATAAGCGGCTTTGGTAAACTGAGAGTCAATGGCCTCAACCGAGTCAGTATTACTTAGTTTATTATAATTTAATAAACACTAACAAAACCCAGTATACTAGCATATAACTATAATCACAAATTAAGCTAACAATGGCCTCAAGATAAAGGAACAATCAATAGATTCAGTTCACTCACCTTGTCCGAGGGTAAATTTTAAAGGCGTTCCTTTGTCGCGGCTAGAGTCGAACTTTAGTACCATTGGCCGATGGATCTTCTATCGATTTGCAACCACGAACCCATATTACACTAAAACAACATATTAAATGTGAAACCCAATCAACGAAAGATGTTTCGAAACCCATAAACCCCTAAGAAGAAAACGATTTCTCTAATTAATCCAACGAAACCCTAGAGCCCAAACACCATAACCTTCAACGGAGCATGGGTCTGAGAGGCGGCAGGAGCGAATCGAAGTGAGTTTTCCGGTGAAACATAGCTTCGTCGGTGAAGGAGGCTCGGAGAGGAGAGAATTGAGACGAGGAAGATAAGCGAGACGAAGAAGAGTAATCGTTTTTTTTTTTAAACACGAGTTGAGTAATCAATCGGAGAGAAAGAATAATAAGGAAAGATCATAGGGGTGTGAGAGTGTGCCACGTCATCGATATGTAACATCTTTTTCTATATGTTTTCAGCTTCTTAGACTATGTACAATGGAAAAAAAAATTCAAGACCCTATTTTCACTTTTTAACACTCCACATCATTTTTTCTCACTTCCACCTAATCATTCAACACTCATTCAATTTTTACACTCTACAATGGTTTTGTTTAATTAAATTCAACGCCTTACCCCACTATTTTTATTTCACATGTTTTTTTTCTTTTATGTTTTTGTTTTTGTGATTACATATTAATAACAATTATCGATTGAAATTAAATTAAAATAATTAAGATTTAAACGTTGGGATCCATTTGTGTAAAAACGGGTAAAAATATAATTGGAGGCTAATGGAAAACTTATAATAAAAAGACGAGTTTCTTTTTATATCCAAATCAAATGAAACAAGTCTTTATTTATAGAGTATGAAAAATGATGAATTTTGATATAATTTTTGTTTTTTTTTTAAACAATTTGTTATGAAATAATTGAGTTCAAATAATTCGGGATGAAAACAAATAATAATAATATCAGCAGTCAATCCTATCTACACACATGTCCCAATCTCTATCTTCCTTTCCTACCAATTTTTCGTCCAGTAACACTACGCCACGTGGCCAAGTGGAGCTCATTCCCACCAGATTCAACCTGTTGAAAGAATTCAACTTGTTTTAATCCACCTCCTTTTCAACTCATAATTCAACACTCCATTGTATTCATTCAACAGTTGAATTTTTTTATTTAACATGCCATTGTAGATAGTTAAGTCTCTTATTTTTGTTTCTTAGACTATCCACAATGGTTTCAACAATCAACACCCTCCACATCATCGCTCTCTCTCTTGCACATCATTTCTTCTCTCTTCCACCTAATAATTCAACACCCACTAAAATTTTATACTCTACAATGGTTTGTTTAATAAGATTCAACACCCTACCCCACCGCTGCATGATCTCTCCGAAAGTATCTTCTCTTGCTACGAGGTGGATAATCTTCCTCTATTTTCTTACGACGCTCACTAAAATGGTTGAGGATGTACCTATCTTCAATTTCAGACGGCTTTTTGTAAGTTTCAATATCAAAAAGAAATTTTGATGGATCCATTGAGAATTTTTTAGTAAGTTAGATTTGTGATATTGGTACATAAATGGAAGAATGAGTCCCATTTATAAGAAAATGGAACCAATAGATTGAGTGATTGGAGATAAGATTCTGCCATTAAAAGTCACGGGCACTTGACAGCATTACCAAAGCATGTTGAGTGGTTGCAGTATAAGATTCTCTATTATTAAAGCATAACGTGACAATATAACATTATTAAAGCATCAACTGACAACAAACATTATTAAAGGAGAAAGTGACAAACAAAATAATTCGTGGAGTGACATGATACAGACAAGCATGGAGTGACATGATACATGTAGCCACTTGTTACTACAATTAATTTCCAAATAATTCGTGGCTCAACTGCTGCAACGGCTCTCTGCCCTGGTCATTGAGACGGTCCTTTTCACTTAGCTTCATCCACATCTTCATCTTCTTAGCCCGAGTCTTTTCTTTCATTAATTGGTTTGCCTCTTCTTGCCTTTGGGTTACCTCCTCTTGCCTTCGGTTTGCCTCCTCTTGCAACATGGCTATTTTCCAAGCGTTCCAACTCTTGTGCCTTGATTTGTTTGTATTCATTAAAATCTTCGTTGACCACTTCCAAGTCTACGCCCTTACCTTTCTTTTTAGCTTTTTTCTTAGCTGCATCCCTCCCCAATTGACGAGCAATGGATCCTACAGAGTTGGAGTCACTAGCATCACTCTCGTGGGCTCTCTTAGATCCACTGCTTCCAGAGCCTCCTACCTGACAACCATAATGTGGTTGATCATGGACAGCGATCCATTCTTTCATTAAATTGAAACTTCCATTACCACCACCTAAATATATTTCATGCGCTTTCGCCAAGACATCTTGCTCTGACCACCCGCTTTGTTGCATACGCTTAGCGTTATCGTAAGCGCCAATCCATTTTCCCAATTTTTGGTTCATGTAGTTGTAATGATTTCTGCATGAAACTCCACCATGCGGATGATCAAATGAGCAATGCTCATTACAATACTCATCAATTTTACCCCAAAATGATTCGCTCTTTTGGTTTCTACCAATAACGATGTCTGTTCCATATTTGATCCACCCACTCAGTAGCAACAAGTTTTGCTCAGTGGTCCATTTGGGGCTTTTTCGGGGAGCATGGGTTGAATCGTCTGCACTTGGAGTGGCTTCATTAATGCGACTTATACCACCAAGAGCCATTTGTGTAGAAAATCCAGAAAATTCAATTGCTCCAGAGTAGGAGAATAACGGGGTGGTTGAGATGAATATGACATCGCCGAATTGTAATATGTATGATAGTTTGGAATAGCTGTCATCATGAAGAAATTTGGTGAAAAACCATAATTTGGCATATTTCGGGGTTGGTTGGAAGATTGATTTTGAAATGGATAATTGTTGGGATTTGGGTAGTTAAAAGGGTAATTAGAAGAATTTTGGGTGTTAGAAAGGTTATTTATTTGATCCATTTTCTCAAAGAAGACAGAAAATGATAAAAACGAGAGTTTATAAGAGGTTAAATAGAAATTATTGTTAAGAAAATGGTTTTTTCTGTGATCAAATCTAATGAAACAAGTCTCTATTTATAGAGTATGAAAATGATAATTTTGGTATATATATATTTTTAAAAAATATATAATTTCATATACTATAATTGCCTTAAATAATGTAGATGTAAAAAAAAATATATATATATATATATATATATATATATATNTATATATCTCAGCCTCATCCTCTCTCCAATTGAAGTCCAAGTTGTTGTATTATTTTCACCGAAATTTTTGCTTTTCCAATAGCATAATGCCATGTGTCCCACTATTTAAGATTCAACATGTTGACATTTTTCAACTCAACTTAATCCACGTAAGATTCAAAAAAAATTTCAACACATCATTGGAGGGTTTCAACTGTTGAATTAAAAATTCAACACCTCCATTGTGAATGGTCTACTATGTACAATGGACAAAAAAATTCAAGATCCTATTTTCACTTTTTAACACTCCACATCATCTTCTCTCACTTCTACCTAATCATTCAACACTCATTCAATTTTCACACTCTACAATAGTTTTGTTTAATAAAATTCAACACCCTACCCCACTATTTTTATTTCACATATTTGTTTTCTTTTATGTTTTTTGGTGATTACATATTAATAACAATTATCGTTTGAAATTAAATTAAACTAATTAAAATTTAAATATTTTTTTTAATAAATTTTGGGTGTTAGAAGGATTATTGTTGGGATCCATTTCACAACACAAAAAAGAAGATATAAAAACTAGAGTTTATAGGAGGCTAAATAGAAAATTATAAAAAGATGGTTTTTTCTTGTGTCCAAATCGAATGAAATAAGTCTCTATTTATAGAGTATAAAAATGATGAATTTTAGTATAATTTTGTTTTAAAAATATATAATTTAATATACAATAATTGAACTCAAATAATGTAGATGGAAAAAAAAAATCTCAAATTATGTGGTTGCACTACGTATTCATTGTGGTCCTTTTTTTTCAACTTGTTGAATTGTTTCAACACAAATGAATCCACTTGTGCGTTCATTTTTTCAACAGCTTCATTGCATTCATTCAGTAGTTGAATTTGTTTTTCAACTACTCCATTGTAAATGGTCTAAGACCGGGCTTGGTAACTTCTAAAATATTTTATTGATGGAAATCTTTTTAATCATTTTTAAAATATTTTATTTTATTTAGTGATGGAAAATGTTTTATAAACATGAGTTTATGATAAGTTGTTATGTGATACTAAGTTATAGATGAAAAGGTTAGTAACTTATCATTAGTTTGTAGGGTTTGTAAGTTTATAATCATTTTGCAATCATTTGCAATAATTTGGATTTCTTTTCCAATCATTTTCATTTGTTAATTGGAAACATAACTTAAACCCAAACCCAACATAACCGAAACTATACAATGCCCTAAACCCTAAATCAAGATTTAACTCTAATTTTAATTATTTATATAAGACATTATATATTTTAGTTATTTATGTAAAACATTATATACAAAGAAATTATATCATATACCCTAAACCTAAATCAAAACCAAACCCTTAACCCTATACACTTAAATCAAACCGTATGCCCTAAACCCTAAATCAAAATTCATTAACTTTTCTTCGTAATTTTGTATGTGTAATAATTTATTGTATTTTTAATTAAGAAATAGAAAAAATATTTTACAAGTGTGAATCCCTATACCCTAAATCAAACAATCATTATATTTATATTGTTAATAAATCTAAAACAATATTTCAAACCCTATACCCCAAACTCTAAATCAAAGATTCACTAACCTTTCCTTTTTTATTTTACATTCTTAATATGACACAATAATTACGTTCTTAATATGAAACAATAAAACTAAAAAATATCTCAAACCCTATACCCTAAACTCTAAATCAAATTCACTAACTTTTTTTTTTGTATTTTGTAATAGTATTTTCTATTTTGTTTCATGTTTTTAGTATTAAACAATATTTTGTTGTATTTTCTTTTTTAATTGAGAAATAAAACAAACACTCGTTAATCCATAACAAATTATTATATATATTTTTATTTTGTAAACTTAATTTTTGGTATCGATATATGCAATGATACAATCCTTCTCACAACATCCTTTAACATTTTCTGTAAGATACAATCCTAGAATCACTCATCGGATGGTACAAAAGAAACACATTTATATTTAACTTTTTCGTTTCCAAAACTGATATTGTTAACAAAAACTCTCTTCATCGATGAGGGCAATGCTGAAATGAGATTCTTCACACCCTCGC
The DNA here is from genome assembly GCA_002933935.1 of Eutrema yunnanense. Lineage (NCBI taxonomy): Eukaryota > Viridiplantae > Streptophyta > Magnoliopsida > Brassicales > Brassicaceae > Eutrema > Eutrema yunnanense. The sequence goes on from PKML01051116.1 coordinate 248,884, forward strand.
AATATGCTTTTCAAAGTTGATAAAGTCCTACAAATAGATTAAAAATGGACTTTACAAATAGTTTAAAAACCACATGACTTGTGATCAAATGTGGATAATATGACATATAAAAACATGGGAAAAGTCAATGTTTGTTAGCAACTTGTTGAATCACATAGAAGAAACACTAATAGCTTGATTGGGTGAGTATATGATCGAGAGGTTTCCAAGTTGTTCTTTTGTTAATACTTTCTGCAACTCCTATATCCCCTTGTGATGTAATGGGGTTTTTCATTTCGAAGAAGAGGTAAAGAGTCACCCTGTTTCACAATGAGAAACCAAAATCAGAGATTCAAAACAGAAACATGACCAAAAAGATACGTAAGACACTTTCTTTATCACAAAAAGTTGAAAAGTTAATCATAATAAAATGCAAAACCAACACGGATTGAATAGCTAGGCACCAAGGCTAAGATCCTTCTACAGATGGAAAAACGAATTGGAAGTCATCAGAGTACTCGTTCATACTTATAGAAGTAAAGATAGAACCTACAAACTAAACAAGAGAGGCACAATATTCTCTTCTAATAATACATAACAACAGATCATTAGCTAAATGATAAGTGTCCCACATCGGGAAGATGGGGGGTTAGGCATTGGTATATAAGTGCCTAATGGGTTCCCTCTTCATAACCTGGGTTTTGTAGAGGGGTTTGACTCTTGGGCCTTAGTATTGGGCCTAATTCCCTATCAATATTGATAAGTGTCCCACATCGGGAAGATGGGGGGTTAGGCGTTGGTATATAAGTGTGTCTAATGGGTTCCCTCTTCATAACCTGGGTTTTGTAGAGGGGTTTGACTCTTGGGCCTTAGTATTGGGCCTAATTCCCTATCAATTGGTGCGGTGAGCGTGGACTCGTGCCCCGTTCCCTGAGGGGCAGCGTAGGCCCGCCTGGGGCGCGGGTGGGGAGAGGAGCCAGAGGATGTGCGAACCGCCTAAGTCCGTATGGTCGCCAGCGTCGGGGCGTCGCTGTCCGAAGGGTGGGGTATTGATAAGTGTCCCACATCAGGAAGATGGGGGGTTAGGCATTGGTATATAAGTGCCTAATGGGTTCCCTCTTCATAACCTGGGTTTTGTAGAGGGGTTTGACTCTTGGGCCTTAGTATTGGGCCTAATTCCCTATCAATTTTAAACGATTACTGTTAAAGAATCCAAATAATCACAAACCCATAGAGACTGTTCGCAATCGCATCTGATGAACGATCTTCAGAATCCATGGCCGCTAAAGAAGGATCGTCGCTAGAAAAAGAGAAAGAAATTGACATTATTAGAGGGTTAAATATCAAACAGTTGAAGCAAAGCTTGATGCATCGATTGTTCTCTTTGATAGCCTTGCCCCAAAACTGACTTCAGTTAAATTAAACGAGAGATTTTCCCAAGCTTGGAAGAGATATCAGAGAAGATCTGAGAAGCTTGGAGACTCGGATGGCGAAAGAGTTCATCTTCAAGTATAGTCGAGCGCTTCACCGAGCTCTTCCTGCAAAGGTGCAAAATAATCGAGCTTGGGTCGTGCCCAACCCTTCGGAGAAGAAGACTTAGGCAAAAAAAATAGGTTTCAAGAGTATTCAAATTAAAAAGGGGCGAACCGGGTCAACCCGGGACAAACCGAGACTTGACCCGGTTAAAACTGGGTCTAAGTGGTCTGTTATAAATCCATACCGGATGGCTGTACGGATGAAACAAGGTCGGCATGAAGTTCTTGTGCATAACCCATTTGGACGCCAGATAGACACGTCCCTGCTAAATCTGATGTATCTTTCGAACCAATGCTCAGAATGACTTCAAACTACCTCCAGAATACATCTAACTCAATTGTATACAACTTCTAGGAAGACTTTTAAAGCTAAATCCGAGTGTAAGTTCTTTGTTTGGCCTGATCATTCAGTCGGTTCGGGTGGCTTCGGTGAGGACATATTTGGACATGTGACACCGGGTGGACATTGACCGGTGCTGTGGGCCAGTATTTCTCCTGTCCATGCTGAGGTTCAGCACCGGACGGTGATTCCGGGCCATGGCTGGTCGGTATGAATTACACCGGGCAAGGACACCGGTTGAAAGTGGGCCGGTGTTGGTCGAACGTTCGGCGGCCAGACGGACATACTCTCACTAAATCGGACATATCTCACGAACCACATATCCGAATGACATGAAACGACTTCTGGATAACAGCTACCTCAATTCTATATCATTTACATGAAGACTTTTGGAGCTGATTCTGATTGAAAACCCTTTGTGTGGACAGATCTCTCAGACCTTTGGATGTGTTTATGACTCCAGATGATGTAGTAACTGCCGCATTTGTTGTGTCCGCCATTGTCTTCTTTTGAGTGGTTAGTTTCGTAGGTTACAAAGAGGAAGTTGTTTTGCTCTTCCCCACAGACGGCGCCAAATTGTGAGAGCAGAATCTCACAACCTCAATACTTGGCTTTTCAGGTCGTATTTTTGAAGAAGTATCAAAGAAATGCTTAGAAGAATTTGAGAGAGAAAATATTGTGTATATTAGTCTTATTGCCAAGAATTCGATGTTTTACATTATACTCGATATTTTAAACTTATACATGTGTTCCAAGAATATAACCGCTAATTACTAAATATATGTAATTGAATTTAGACAATAAATTCACGATCTAGGAATTTATTGTTGAGCTTGATCATGGGGTTTTGGGGTTTAATGTGTTTGACTTGCTTGCTGCGAGCTCCTTCCCCCAACGATCTCCTCCTTTCCTACGTAATCGGCTCCTTCCCAGATCGCGAGCTCACTCTACGAGGCTTTTCAGTAAGCTGGGCTTGATTCCGGGCCTGAATAATCAATCTGGACTTTAGGTGTGGAATTTGGGCCCAACAGTTGCCCCCTGATACAAGGATTTTGCAATCCAAGGAGGTATCAATAACTCCAACACGTGTAGTATGAAGGTTATCAATCCATAAAGGGATTTATCCTAATCACTAAGAATGCAAGGAACCTATGTAATTTAAGCTAATTAAAGGGAGTTTTGTGATTAAGCATCCAAATTAAACAAGTAAAGCAACTAAGCAAGATTGTAAATCAATTAACAAAAGCGGAACTAGAGATGAGGTTAATGATATAAGGTGATCCAAGTCCAATTAGTGGTGTTCATTTACTCAAGAAGCTAATTCCTAGGCAATAGATCTCAAATCTAGATTAGTTCTCTTTCAAGCAACTAATCACTATGTTAATTATCAAGTCCATTAGCAAATCATCATTTGTGGATTAACAACTAGCAAGCATTAAGAATCATAACAAGATCAACCAAAGATATGCCCTAAACAACTAATATCTTAGGTTAGGAACATAAATCTCTTGTCTAAATGGTCTTGGCATTTCATCAAACACTTGGTGTTCATGAAATGCCTTGAATCTAGATCCACTCTTTCAAGCTAGATCTAGCATTGGGGACTCTAGACAAGAAGGAATATAAGATTATCTAACCATAAACACCAATAATCAAACCCTAGATCACCTAAATCTACCACATCTCAAGATCCTAAAAGACTACTCAAGATCCATCAAGAACACCTCAAAATCGATATGGATGGGAGATGAATTCATTGATGGGTGATGGATAATCAAGATGAAAAGAAGATAGATGGAAGAGATTGATGAAAATAAATACCAAATTGCATAAAAACCAAAGATCCTTCTTACAAATCTCAAGTTCTCTCTCAAAGGTGAGGGTTTTTAGAACCAAAGAAAAAGCATAAGTATAAAAATTAGGTTAAGTTATGTTTATAGTGGCTAATATCCGACCGGGTCGACCCGGAACAAACCGGGTTCCGACCCGGTTGAGTTGGATCTTCTTGGCCGAAAACCCGACCTTGCTCCTTTTGGTCGGTCGGATTTCTCTTCCTCGGGCCGGTCGGATTTCTCAGATCTTCCTGCCCCACGACCGACCCAAAACCGACCACGCCGATTGGGGTCGGTCAGAATTTTCTCCGGGGGAAGTTTTTGCAGACGACCGCGCCTCTTCTGGTCGGTCGGGTTTCTTCTCTTCGGGCCAGTCAGCTTTCTCGGAAGTTCCTGCCCCACGACCGACCCAAAACCGACCACGCCGATTGGGGTCGGTCGGAATTTTCCCGGACTGACTTAAGATGCATCGTACGTGTGCTGGTTGGTTGTGCTTGAGCTTCGGGGCTTCCCGAACATCTCCGAGCCGCTCTAAAGTACCTAGAATAGACTCCATAACATGCAAGACACTCTAAGACCTAGTGCAAAATGTCCTAATATCTAAACAAGACCGAAACATGCAAGAAAGACTTAGATATGCTCGAATGCGACTCAAAACGCGAAGACAAATGTATGTTATGAAGGTTAAAATGAGAGGCTATCAATCCCCCCCAAACTTACTTCTTTGCTCGTCCTCGAGCAAAAGCATCACTAAAAGAGTTCAAGTCCAAGTGCAAACTCTAAAGTATGATCAAACATGTCTACTCAAAAGAGGTTAGCCATGCTCATCCTTACATGAACCAAGCTCAAATCTCAACCTACACAAGCCTTCAAATCATCCAATCCTTTAACATTTATTAGACTTTTTCCAAGTGAATCATGCTTATGCAAGGCAAGTGAATGCATTTGGCTAGGGTAGAGGTTTCGAGATAAATGTGATATTGATACAAGTGACGGTTTCCGAGCGAGGGTTTCTCTCAAAAGGAATCAACTAATGCAAAATGCTAAGAGTAAAGCCCAATAGATGCATACAAGGTTGACTTCCATCTACCCAAATGTCCCATATCGAACTTGACCCCTAATCTCTAAACCCCAATGAAGATCCTCCTAAGCTACCCTTTTTGCAAGGCATTTTGCCTTCACTACTCATATCTTCTCACTTTCCTTCTCTTCTTAAACACTTAGGGGATTTCCTTCTTCACCAAACGGTTTGGCTTTCAACATTTTTCTTTACTTAGCTCTTCTTTATTTTCTCTAGTCTCTATTGTTTCTTTTCTTTTCTTTAGCCTTTTTGGCTTTCCTTATTTCTTTTTGAAGACTAGAGACTATTTTCTTTTCTTTTTCACTTAGAGCTTTTTCCATAAACGACTATAGCCAACCATTTCAAGATTTTTGCTTATCCCCTATTCTTCTTCATCCCTTTTTCTCATTCCCGCAATCTCCTCTTTCTACCTTGTCCCAAGTTCCCAACCTATCTAGCCTTATCCTATGTCTAGCTCATTTATGCCGAGCTAGTTCTACACGGAAGTTTTTCCTTGTCGTTCTAAACTCAACACTTTTTGCCTAGTTGATTCGAAAAAGGCCTCACAATCACTCACAAGTAGCATTTGGCTTGAAAATAGGTTGGGTTAAGGGAGTGGTTAACCGTTCCAATGATGAGAATCGGCTATTCGGACTAACAAGAGAGTGGCAAAGCGGATAAGATAGCCCAAATATGTATGCGGTAACCATGCATTCACCATGCAATGCACAAACATGATAATTACAATGTCGAATTATGGTTATCACTTAAGTAGGAATGGACTCAAATCAACTTGCTTTGGCTAAGGACTTAAACTCTTAAAGCAGTACTTCGCAAAGGGGAATCATTCCAGCTCCTAATGCGCATGCAATGCATTGTCTACGTGCTATGCATTCTAGACTCAATCCTATATGAAGTGCAAATGAATCCTAAATGACTTCTTTTTGTCTTTTCATTTACAAAATTTTCAAATTTGTTTGGTTTTTCTATGCCTTAGATGTATGCATGAGACTCAAGATGAAAATATAAAATAAGACAGAAAGCAAACGCTATTAGATACCGGTCCCTCCCCCAAACTTAAATCACACCGTCCTGGTGTGAAGTAAATTGAAGGAAGAGACCCAAAAATAAAAGCTAAAATAAACTAAAAGATGCAAGACTCAAAGTAAGAAAACTATGTACAAGTGTCACGGAGTGTTACCTAGATACTTTGAGATGGCGAAGAGGACCCCATGGAGTATAAAGCGTTGCTAGAACCGGGAGATGGGGTCGGGATGTTTACCTCCTCGTCCATGGTGTCTTTGTGAATGCGTTGAGCTCGTTCCCCGTCATGAACCATCAAGACTTCTTGATCAATCCCTTTACCACGTGATGTGCTTGCTTCACCATCCTTCCCTTTTAACTTCTTAACCACCTTCTTCAAGCTCCGCACCGTCTTAACCAACTTGTGGATGGTAGCATCTTTCCACTTGCACCATCTTTGGAGAAGACGCGTTTGGTTATTGGCGTGGCGGGTTGCGGTGTTGGGCATAGTCCCATCAAATGGGTCGAAATGATATCTCTTTCCACCATAGACGGGCGCGGGATATGAGGGCTCGGTCTCTTCATTGTCATCCTCACTTGACCCTATTGGTGACATCGGAATCTCCTTTCTCATCGCACCTTTCTTCACCTTTGCTCTACTTGTCACATCGATGGGCGGATCGGTGGCTGGGTTGTACAAAAGATCTCGTTGGATGTAGAAAGAGATATTCCTACTCTCATGAATGTCGGTGAGAGGAGGGTTAGGCAAAAGCACTTGGCGCACGTCCGGTTGAGCAAGCTTGATGTTGTGTGCAAGCTTATCTCCGGCTCTCCCTTTTAAAGACAAGGTTCTAGTTAAGTAAGCTTCATCCAACAAATCCCATTCTAGGTTCTCAGTCGTCATCTTCCCGCCTTTGGCTCTTAGGATCGGTGCAACTAGCCACCTAATTTCTATTTTGGCCTTGAGATTCTTTGTCTTAAACGCCCAATCCTTGAAGCAAATGAGATTTTTCACCAAGAGAGTAGCTAGAGAAGGCATACGATCACATCCCTCAAATTCACTTCCATCTCCGAAGGTCTTGAGAAGGGGTTTTAACCCGACGCCTAACAACTCCAATTCGTCAAGTCCAACATTTCTGAATTCGATCTTAGCGAAGAACATGTGAGCGATCACCTTATGCGCATATCGGATTGCCGGATGACGAATGGAATTGGACTTGTTGTGCCCGGCGTTATACTCCCCATGGCCAATTGTTTCCCACAATTTGCGTAACTCCTTCTTCGGATAGTAGAAGTGGACGCCGCAATGAATATTTTCCTTTTCAAAACCAAAGATTTTGCATAGCTCTAGGAAAGTGACCCGGTAGTTGGTTTGGCCAATAGTGAAGTAAAGGACTCCAAACCCGGTTTGAGCATTCGCCTTGGAGGATCTCTCATTGTAGAATGTAGCTCTAAGAGATGAGAGGAATTGGCATGTATAGATCCGGTTAGCTAATTCCTTCATGAAAACGAACTTCCCAAACCCAATGTTCTCGAAGATTGCGGCTACATCTTCAAGAATGCCCATTCTCTCTAGCACTTCCGGATCCAAAAACCTCATTTGCTTAAAGTCCATTTTCATGAACTTGTCAAAGCACTCAATGACCGGTGGATCCTCATCCATCTCCTTAACCGTGGTTGATGCATCCAAAGCCACATCCTTCCCTTTCTCCTTTCTTTTCTTTCCCTTAGCCGTGGTTGATTCATCCAAAGCTACATTCTTTCCTTTTTCCTTTGCCGTGGCTCTCTTCTTGGGTTTAGAGCTTGAGCCAATGTTACTTGTTCCAGCTCGGACTAGGACCTCTTTGCCTTGTGCATTTGCTTTCTCTCTTCCCATTTCCTACAAGTTCTCAAAGATCCATTAAAATACAAAAATTTGTCAAGAAAAATCAAGAAACAAAATTTTGAAGTGATTATGCATATGAGAACTTGCACCACGAATAAGAGTAATTAAACCTAGCACAAACAATTTAAATTATCAAATTATCTAGATTAATTTTCCCCTTTTTCGAAAACTTTATGAAAGTGGCCATCTTGGGAGCAAATATTTCAATTAATCCACATCTCAAAAATTTCTCATAAGAATGCACAAATTTTTCCATGGATCCAAGATATCTACCCCTTTTTAGTCCTAATCCCAAGGATTCAATCCCATATGCTAGCTAACTCCAAGAGAAAACAAATGACTAATCAAAAGCTTGAGTTTTTGCTAACTATGGAGATGATGAATCTTTTATGAAAATACCTTGGGATCTTGTGCTTAGGTTGGCAAAACAATGTTGAATGCACAAAATAGAGTGAAAATCGAGCCTATAGCAACTTGAATCACGATTTTTGCTTGAGAGATGAGAGAGATGTGAGCAAATGAAGGTGAGAGAAGAGAAAGATTTGTCTTAGCCTTTAGGGGAGAGAGAGAGAAACGAGATGGGTCGGATCTTTGCTCATGGGGTGAGACACCGGGCAGACCACTGGGTAATAGATCTACTTTGACTGGTCAAAGGTCTCTCCTTTTTGAATTTCAAAAAAAATTTCGACCCCCCTTCATGATCGTGGTCGGTTTCGCGTGGTCGGAATTTCCGGGGAGTCCGGGGGAAAATTTTTTCGACCGTCCCCCATGAGCAAGGTCGGATCCGTGGGATCGAAATTTCGGGAGGTCTCTGGTATATGACCGACCCAAAACCGACCATGCCGAAGGAGCGAGGTCGGGATTTTCCCAAAATTCCCGACAACCTATAAACACTTAGCAAAAACGTTAAAACGAACTAACAAGGATTTAAAAACATATGAAGAGAAATATATACAAGGATAAGCTTGGGGTGTCTCCCAAGAGCACTTTGTTTAACGTCACTAAGTTCGACGTTTGTTACCGCCCTCAAGCTCGAGGAACATTATCTAGAGGGATCGAGCCTCCTTCTTCGATGATTTGGTTTGCTCGGTAGAGTTTGAGCCTTTGGCCGTTAGCAATGAAATCTTGGCCATCCTTGTTAACAAGTACCACGGCTCCATAAGGTCTTACTTCTTTAACCTCAAACGGACCCGACCACCTCGACTTGAGTTTCCCAGGAAATAGCTTCAACCGGAAATTGAACACCAACACTAGGTCCCCAATCTTGAAGTCTTTGTGCACAATCCTCTTGTCATGGAATGCTTTGGTCCTCTCCTTGTAGATTCTCGAGCTCTCATAGGCATCTAGCCTAGTCTACTCTAACTCTTGAAGTTGAATCAACCGTTTCTCTTGAGCGGTCTTGATGTCAAAATTTAGAAGCTTTGCCGCCCAAAGAGCTTTGTATTCCAATTCCACCGGAAGGTGACATGACTTTCCATAGAGCATGTTGAACGGTGTGGTTCCTATGGGTGTTTTGAAAGCGGTCCTATATGCCCATAAGGCATCATCAAGTTTGTTTGCCCAATCCTTCCTCGAGCTCCCAACCGTCTTCTCAAGTATGGCCTTGATTTGCCGGTTTGACACTTCTACTTGGCCACTCGTTTGAGGATGGTAAGGCGTTGCTACCTTATGCTTCACACCGTGCTTCTTTAGTAAGCTTTCAAACACCTTGTTGATGAAATGACTACCTCCATCACTAATGACCACTCTCGGAACTCCGAACCTCGGGAAGATTACGGATTTGAACAGTTTTAGAACGACCTTGGCATCGTTAGTCGGGCTTGCAATGGCTTCTACCCATTTGGAGACGTAATCGACCGCCACCAATATGTATTGGTTACCATATGATGACGGGAAAGGTCCCATAAAGTCGATGCCCCACACGTCAAACATCTCCACCACAAGGATTGGGTTTTGGGGCATCTCATCTCTCCTCCCAATATTCCCTTTCCTTTGGCATGCATCACACGTGGAGACAAAGGTATGTGCATCCTTGAATAACGAAGGCCACCAAAAACCGCATTGCAAGACCTTTGTAGCGGTTTTGTAGGATGCGTGATGCCCGCCATAGCTTGACCCGTGACAATGGAGTAGGATCCCTTGCACTTCTTCTTCCGCTACGCACTTCCTATACAACCCATCCGAACACAACTTGTACAAGTAGGGCTCATCCCAATAGTATCTAGTAACGTCGTGGAAGAACTTCCTCTTCTTATACCCATCCAAAGGTGGTTCCTTCCCGCAAACTAGGTAGTTGACTAGATCCGCAAACCATGGTAGCTTTTCATCTTGTAGACCGCTAGCTTCTTCCATACCATTCACGGCTTCAACCCCTCTTCTCAATACCTTCACAACCATGAGACTTTCTTCGGGAAGCTTGTCTTCAATGGGGACGAGGTCTTCTATCCTCATCCTAGACAAGTGATCCGCCACTCCGTTCTCTATCCCTTTCTTGTCTACTATCTCCAAATCGAATTCTTGGAGTAGCAAGATCCAACGTAATAACCTCGGTTTCGTGTCCTTCTTTGCATGAATATATCTTAAAGCCGCGTGATCGGTGTAGACAATCACCCTTGAACCCACAACATAAGATCTAAACTTCTCCATGGCAAAGACTACGGCCAACAACTCCTTCTCCGTGGTTGCATACCTAGTTTGAGCATCGTCTAGAGTTCTACTAGCATAGTAGATCACATTGGTCTTCTTGTCTTTCTTTTGACCCAAAACGGCTCCAACCGCATAGTCGCTAGCATCACACATGATTTCAAACGGAAGGTCCCAATCCGGTGCTTGGACTATAGGGGCGCTAATCAACGCTTTCTTGATCTCTAGGAATGCTCCCATGCACTCCTCATCAAACACAAACTCGACCTCCTTGCAAAGCAACCGGGAGAGGGGTCTAGTAATCCTTGAAAAATCCTTGATGAACCTTCGGTAGAAACCCGCATGACCCAAGAAAGACCGGATGTCTTTGACCGTCTTAGGCGGCTCCAAACTAACCATCACCTCAATCTTGGCTTTGTCCACCTCTATGCCCTTCTCGGAAATCTTGTGTCCTAGCACGATCCCTTCTCGTACCATAAAATGGCACTTCTCCCAATTGAGCACCAAGTTTGCTTCTTCGCATCGTTGCAAGACCCTACAAAGGTTAGACAAGCAAACACCAAAGGAAGATCCATACACGGAGAAGTCGTCCATAAAGACCTCTACCATGTCCTCAATAAGATCGGAAAAAATGGACATCATGCAACGTTGGAAAGTTGCGGGAGCATTACACAACCCAAACGGCATCCTTCGATATGCGAAGGTACCGTATGGGCATGTGAAGGTGGTTTTCTCTTGGTCATTCGGGTGTATGGGTATTTGAAAGAACCCCGAATAACCGTCTAGGAAACAATAAAAAGGATGATTAGCGAGACGTTCAAGCATTTGATCTATGAAAGGTAACGGGAAATGATCTTTTCGAGTAGATGAGTTCAACTTCCTATAGTCTATGCACATCCTATGCCCGGTTATCGTCCTAGTAGGAATCATCTCATTCTTGTCATTTCTAACAACCGTCATCCCCCCTTTCTTAGGCACACAATGGACCGGGGAGACCCACGTACTATCCGAAATTGGGTAGATAATCCCCGCGTCCAAGAGCTTAAGAATCTCTCTCTTTACAACATCTTTCAAATTAGGGTTTAACCTTCTTTGATGTTCAATAGAGGTCCTCGATTCATCCTCTAAATGGATTCTATGCGTGCACAAGCTTGGGGAAATACCCTTGATATCATCTAAAGAATAGCCAATAGCTTTCCTATACTTCCTAAGTTCCACAAGAAGGGAGGATAGTTCATTTTCATCTAGACTCTCGTTCACGATAACCGGGTATGACTCATTCGGACCTAAGAACGCATACCTTAATCCCGCGGGAAGTTGCTTTAGGTCCACCTTTGGGGCCTTGAGCTCGCTCCAATCGTCCTCCTCAAAACTAGTCTTACCATTGCTAGTCTCTTTGAATGCTAGAACGAACTCTTCTTGAACCGTGGCACCCCGGATGCACAACTCAATAAACGTGGTGTCCTTGTCGACCGGCTTATGAGAATCCATGAGAAGTTCATAGCCTTGACTCTCCTTGCTCAAAAACCCATGATCTCCGAGCTCCTTTGTCAAAACCACTTCTAACCCATCTTCCACTCTCATTTCCTCAAGTAATTCATCGGCCAACTCGTCCATGGCCTCGATGTAGAAACATTGCCCGTCTATGGTGGGCTTCTTCATTACTTTGTTGATGTCAAACTCAAGCACTTCCCCTTTACCCAAATGGAGATCTATCTTGCCCTTCCTTACGTCGATTATCGCTCCCGCGGTCGCTAGGAACGGTCTACCAAAGATAAGAGGGTCTTTTGGTTCTTCATTCATTTCAAGAACCACAAAGTCCGTGGGGACGATGAAATCCTTAACCACAATTGGTAGATCTTCAAGTAGGCCAATGGGGACTCTCACGCTTCTATCCGCCAAAATAAGAGAGATGTTGCATGCTTTGTAGTGTGTGAAGCCTAATCTCTTAGCTACCGAGAATGGCATGAGGCTCACACTTGCTCCAGGATCACATAAGCAATGATTGAAAGCTAGAGGTCCAAGAGCACAAGGTAAGGTAAAGGATCCCTGGTCTCCTAGCTTCTTGGGTACCATCTTCTTTTGTATAATGGCACTACATTCATGAGTTAGAATGACCATGGATTCCATCTCCTTGGCTCTTTCATTGACAACATCTTTCAAAAACTTGGCATATTGGGGGACAAGTAAGAATGCATCCACCAAAGGCATTGTGAGTTCCACTTTCTCCATTTGCCTATCAAAATAGCTTTATACTTATCCATGAGCTGTTTCTTGAAACGACCGGGAAAAGGTAGCTTTGGGACGTATGGCTTGGGGACGAACTCATTCTTCTTTGGCTTGGCTTGAGCTCCAACATCTCTAGGCTTGATCTTTTCGACCTCGTCAACCTTATCATGCTCCTTTACTACCTCATCTTCTTGAAGTTCCACCCCCCCCACTTTGGTCCTCAGTGTCCACATTGAGGGGAAAAGGAGATTCTCTTGTAGGCAAGACCATGCCACTTCTCAAAGTTATGGCATTGACATACTCCTTGGGATTCGCTTCGGATTTGCCCGGAAGTTGACCTTGTGGTCGGGAAGATGAAGCGGCACCTTTGTTCTCCATGTGTTTAACCTTGGAGTTCAAAGCCTCAATCTTTGTGTTGAGGTCATTGTAAGAGCAATCCACCTTTGTATGGATCTCCGCTTGTCCTTTGAGGAGTTGTTGGAACATGGAGCTCAAATCAAGTTCTTTCGGTTGAGACGTAGGTGCTTGAAAACCGGGTGGTGTTTTGTGTTGAAATCCACCTTGGTTCCCTTGGAATTGATTCCTTGGGACAAAGCCTTGATTGTTGGTGTTAGAAACTTGCCCTTGAGGTGGAAATTGTTTTGGTGGGGCTCCTTGAGGTTGAGTAGGTTGTGGAGGGTAGACTTGATCTTGTGGGTTCTCCACATTTGTATTACGGTAGGAGAAGTTGGGGTGGTTCTGGTAGTTTTGATTGAACCCTTGGCGTTGGTAGTTTCCTTGGTTTTAGAAGTTCCCTTGATTCCCCAAGTAGTTAACCTCCTCTTGAGTGTTCATGTCTACGTTCTCCTCTTGAAAGTAACCTTGATTCTCATCATAAACATCCACAAAGTTGACCGTCTTTTGGGAAGACACTAGTAGTTTGTCAATCAAATTGGCTTGCTTGTCCAACTTGTCGTTAAGAGCTTTCATGTCTTTGGCCCGTTTGTTCTCATCAAAATCACTAGTGGTCCTTGTGGCGCGGTCATAGTCATCGCCATAGGTACCGTCACTTTGATCCAAATTCTCGACAAGCTCCATTGCTTCCTCAACGTCTTTAGCCAAGAAGTTCCTGTTAGATGCCGTGTCAAGAAACATACGGATCTTAGATAAAGCACCACGGTAGAGCGTGCTAAGGAGAGAGGCGTTGCTAAAGCCGTGATGTGGGCATTGACACGTGTAGCTTCTAAATCTCTCCCAAGCCTCATTGAAAGACTCATTGGATCGTTGTGTGAAACTTGAGATCTCGTTGCGAAGCTTGGCGGTTCTAGCCGGTGAGAAGAATTTGGCGAGAAATGCGCGTTTGCAATCATCCCACGAAGTGATAGATCCTTGAGGTAAGGTCTTTTTCCATTGGTGAGCCTTGTCACCCAAAGAGAATGGGAAAAGTCGAAGCTTGAACCCATCTTCGGAGACCCCATTGATCTTCGTGAGACCACATATCCGGTCAAATTGGTCAATGTGGTCCACTGGATCCTCCATGGACAAGCCATGAAATTTATTGGCTTGAACCATGTTGATGACTCCCGGTTTGACTTCGAACTTGTTATTCTCCACCGGTGGAGCATGAATACCTTGGCGGTTTTGGTGAGCATTAGCGGCATCACCTTCTCCAACAACGTTTCTAGCTCTAGGTGGATGGTTGGGACCTCTTGGCCGGGCGGGTGGATGAGGAACGTTGTGGGCGTACCCTCCTTCTGCGTGGTGGTTTCCATTACCACCTTGGTTGTTACCGTGTCCATCCCCATTCCCACCGTTCCTTTGGCGGGGAATGGGTTCATTGATGTTCCCAAGTGGAACGTCTCCCAAGTCTTCCATTTCGACGATCACTTGCTCTTGAACCCGCGAGCTATTTCTTCTTGCTCTAGAACCTCTCTCAAGTTTATCAATATCGTCTCTTGGCTCGACAAGGTTAGTGTTGCCTCGGAAACGAGTATGCATGCACCTATAGAGAGTAAAAGCAATAAGAAAGCAAACGCTATTAGTAACTTTGTAGAAAATAAAACTTAAGCTCACTAAGAACCTAAATCTTAATGGATGAAAGAATCCCAATATGGCAGCGGCGCCAAATTGATACAAGGATTTTGCAATCCAAGGAGGTATCAATAACTCCAACACGTGTAGTATGAAGGTTATCAATCCATAAAGGGATTTATCCTAATCACTAAGAATGCAAGGAACCTATGTAATTTAAGCTAATTAAAGGGAGTTTTGTGATTAAGCATCCAAATTAAACAAGTAAAGCAACTAAGCAAGATTGTAAATCAATTAACAAAAGCGGAACTAGAGATGAGGTTAATGATATAAGGTGATCCAAGTCCAATTAGTGGTGTTCATTTACTCAAGAAGCTAATTCCTAGGCAATAGATCTCAAATCTAGATTAGTTCTCTTTCAAGCAACTAATCACTATGTTAATTATCAAGTCCATTAGCAAATCATCATTTGTGGATTAACAACTAGCAAGCATTAAGAATCATAACAAGATCAACCAAAGATATGCCCTAAACAACTAATATCTTAGGTTAGGAACATAAATCTCTTGTCTAAATGGTCTTGGCATTTCACCAAACACTTGGTGTTCATGAAATGCCTTGAATCTAGATCCACTCTTTCAAGCTAGATCTAGCATTGGGGACTCTAGACAAGAAGGAATATAAGATTATCTAACCCTAAACACACCACTAATCAAACCCTAGATCACCTAAATCTACCACATCTCAAGATCCTAAAAGACTACTCAAGATCCATCAAGAACACCTCAAAATCGATATGGATGGGAGATGAAATCATTGATGGGTGATGGATAATTGATAATCCTATATCTTACATCTTTTAGTATGCATATTATTTGGTGTTTTGTGTCTCATGCATGTGTCTTACATAGTTTTTATAGCATTTTGGTATTTATTAGAGTATTAGGTGTTTGCATTAGGTCCTAGTGAGTTTTGCATGCATTTGGAGTGTTTTTAGGTGATTTGGAGGCAATTGATGATATTTGGAGAATTGGGCCAAACTAGAATGCAAAGTTCATCCGAGACGCCGGAAAGATGTAGCTGGACAAAGGCCCTACGTTATGAATCAGCCTCAACGGTCTTCATAGGAGTTGTAGAGGAGTGAGTCATATGTCTACAGGAGTTGGATTCAAAACAATCGGTCATATGGTTAGGAAGTTATCACAATTTTACCAAAGCGTGTCCGTCTGGCCGAGAAGCTAAAATTCTCCCCGGGAAAAATCTGACCTACCTCAATCGGCGTGGTCGGTTTTAGCCGGTCATAGGGCAGGGAGTTCCCAAGAATCCGACCGACCCGGAGAAGCAAAACCGACCGACCAAAAGGAGCAAGGTCGGCTTAATTTCCCCGGGAGAAAATCCGACCTACCCCAATCAGCAAGGTCAGTTTTGGTCGGTCTCAAAGATCAGGCCAAATGAAGAGCTTTCCATGCCCAGTTTAATCTGATATATTCATGAAACTTGTAGAGGAGTGAATCAGATGTACATAGGAGTTTGAATCACATCATTTGGACCTCTGGATCGGAGTCTATGGCCAATACATTGAAGCATGATCTGCCTGGCCGAGAAGAGATGACATCGTCCAAAGAACCGGTAAAACGAAGTTCTTCCGATCAAATTCAGCCTCTCCGGCCTTAATGAAAGTTGTAGAGGGAAGAGTTAGCTGTGCACACAAGCAAAAATCATGTCATCTGGACATCAGACTAGGGAGATGCCTCGAATTTATCGAAGATGCATCCAAGATCCGACCGGGTCAATACCCGGTTTGTTCCGGGTTGACCCGGTTCGCCCATTTTCATTTATAAACCCAAAACCCTAATTTTCATTTTAAGTTTCCTTTTCTCTAGAGTTGGGTTTTATCCCAAACTCTTTCTAAGATGATTTTGGATGGATCTACATCATTCATGCCACTCTAGTGAAGGATTCTTCAACCTATCTATATATTATGTTTATTTAATCTTTTTTCTTTATCTTTATGTCTCTTTTTCCCTTGTGTTCTATCTTGTTCTTCATATTTAGGCCTTAGGCCCCTTTTTGTTGGATTTTGGATTTTTCTTGATTTTGATTATTGATTCTTGATGCTTATGTTCTTAATCCTTGCTTTCCTTTCTTTCTAAGTGATCCTAGTGCTAGATTGGGCTTGAGAGAATCAATCTAGATCATAGGAAAAATCATGCACACCAAGTGTTTGATGAAATTCCCCTAGGAGCTTAGTAAGAGATAAACATTCTTAACCTATGAAAGTAGTTGCTTAAGGTGTTTATTGGTTGATTTGAATGTTGATCTAAATGCTTGCTAATCATTTTATCACAAATGAGAGTTTGATCTTGATTAAGTGATTGGCAAAGTGATTAGTGCCTTGAAAGAGGATTAGTCATAATTAGTGATCTTAACCTAAGGATTAGCATTGATTGTGTATTAGGCATCGTTAGTCAATTGTCTTGATGATTATATGATGATGATTTAGGTTGATCTTTGTGAGGTCCTTCACTTAGGTTGGTTCTCAATGCTAGATTTGATGAGATAAACCAAGGTCTAGAACTACACCTAGATTAGGTAGTTCTAGTTGGCGTGACAAACCAATATAGAGCTACACCCTAGGATTTTTGGTCTCGTCCCATGCATTAGGGAGAGATTCGAGTAAACGGTGTTAGTGCTAGATTAGATTTATTCATTCGAGTCTTGAACTTAGGCATTTCAATCCTAGCCGGAGTTTAAATGAATTCCTTGAAACGAATCTTTTGTGAGCTTTTTGTGCCTAGCCAACGATAGTTGATGTCGAGGGTGATTAGTGAACTAAGTGAGATTGGAGGTCAATGCTTGTTAATCACCCTATCACAAACGACGGTTTGTTCTTGATTTGGTGATTAACAAAGTGATTAGTGGTACGATGGTGGATTAGTCAAAATTATGAATCCCATGTTCTAGGATAGTGTTCAATGCAATCTTAGACATCATTGTTTGCTCATTAATCATCTTCTTGATAGTTCATTCCATGATCCAACACTTATATCTTTGTTTTCTTTCTTGCATTTGTTTCCTTAGTTTAAAAAACATAAAAACCCAAAAACATTGCTCTAGCTTAGGAAGTTTCATGCATTCCTAGTGTATTGATCTTAACCTCTTCGGTTCGATCCTCAAATACTACAATGATATGAGGTATTGATTAAGACCTAAAAAGTCTATCTATCAATAATCAAGATGAAAAGAAGATAGATGGAAGAGATTGATGAAAATAAATACCAAATTGCATAAAAACCAAAGATCCTTCTTACAAATCTCAAGTTCTCTCTCAAAGGTGAGGGTTTTTAGAACCAAAGAAAAAGCATAAGTATAAAAATTAGGTTAAGTTATGTTTATAGTGGCTAATATCCGACCGGGTCGACCCGGAACAAACCGGGTTCCGACCCGGTTGAGTTGGATCTTCTTGGCCGAAAACCCGACCTTGCTCCTTTTGGTCGGTCGGATTTCTCTTCCTCGGGCCGGTCGGATTTCTCGGATCTTCCTGCCCCACGACCGACCCAAAACCGACCACGCCGATTGGGGTCGGTCGAAATTTTCCTCGGGGGAAGTTTTTGCCGACGACCGCGCCTCTTCTGGTCGGTCGGGTTTCTTCTCTTCGGGCCGGTCGGCTTTCTCGGAAGTTCCTGCCCCACGACCGACCCAAAACCGACCACGCCGATTGGGGTCCGTCGGAATTTTCCCGGACTGACTTAAGATGCATCGCACGTGTGCTGGTTGGTTGTGCTTGAGCTTCGGGGCTTCCCGAACATCTCCGAGCCGCTCCAAAGTACCTAGAATAGACTCCATAACATGCAAGACACACTAAGAGCTAGTGCAAAATGTCCTAATCTCTAAACAAGACCGAAACATGCAAGAAAGACTTAGATATGCTCGAATGCGACTCAAAACGCGAAGACAAATGTATGTTATGAAGGTTAAAATGAGAGGCTATCACCCCCCAGCATCTTTAATGATTTATCATTGAGGATGCGGAACTGCGATCTCGGGATTTAACTGATCCTCCAACTGGCACGATCTCGCAATCTCGGGCTTCTGATTGATCTCTAGCTTGTTCATAGGGCGAGTTTGTAGGGATCATGTAGCGTCTGCGCGACTTTTAAGGGATATGACAAGACGAGTGGGAGAGTGGGTATAAATGAGCGGTTCTCGTTGCTTCAACTTCCTACACCGCCTCAGCTCCCACTTATCGAGGTAATGATGTCTTTTCACTTTCCCCCCCCCCCCTTTTTATTGTTTTTACTCCATTAATTGAACTGTCTTCGCCTTATCCTTGTTTTTACTCGGGATATTCTTCTCTGTGAAAATTCAACCTCCATCGTTTACGATCGAATTTCTTCCTTTTTTCGAACTCGATTTTCTATTGCTTTTTTCTGCGATGGCTTCTACTTCCCAGCTGGATGCTCCTCCTCCCCTTGTTGATTGGTTTGATTCTCACTCGAAGAGCACGATTTCGGCTGCTGAGCTTGCAAATATCTCCTCCTTATGCGGACTTGATATCGGCGATCTGCTCATCCCGCCGGCTGATAGCTCCCCAGATAGTCCTCCGGAGGGTTATGCATGCGGCTACGCCGCGTTCTTCCTGAGATGCCGCCTTATTTTTCCCATCACGGCAGCTATATCTAATATCATCAATGACCTCGGACTCGCCCTTCCGCAGCTTATGTCCAGCGCGATGAGGTCCCTTGTCGCACTCTGGGTGCGTTCTAAGGAGTCTGGGGTTGTATTTGATACTGAGGTCTTTCGTCAGCTTTTCAACGTCAAGGGGAACTCTCATCTTTGCGGGACCTATTAGATTCAGTGTAAGGGATGAAAAATGGTGGGAGCAATGGTTTTATTTCAGGATTTCCAGCGGGTCTGTTGAGGGCGAATCGGTGCTCCGTCGTTCCTGTGCTAAGATCACTGGTCAGCGCGATCTCCCGGATGGTGATTTGAGCATCCCTTCTAGAGGTTTCTTAATTGTCGTGCCTCTTTTGCTTTGTTCTAATATGGTGACCCTTTTTCTTTTGTGCAGAGTCAATTGATTCTTCAAAGATAGTCACGGCTGAGGTTCAACGACTTATTGACCTTGTCAAGGATGAGGGCTCCGACTGGAAGAGTTTTTCCCTTGATAGAATTTAGCAAGCTCGTGAACACCGAGCTCCCGGGTTATTCGTTGCATCTACTTTCCAGCTCAAAGGTTTGGGTGGATTTGTATCTATGTGTTTTTAGATCGAATTTTTTTTTTTTTTTTGTTCCTTAGATCTTCTTTGTTTGATTCCGCATATTCTCCTACTTCGTCTCCCCTACTTCAAATTCAAGCTACGACTCCCGGTCAATCCATTATCCCGAGACTCGAGGCTGTTGCCAAAGATCTAGCCCGTGTTGAGGTTGATTCCCCAGTTGGTTCCTAGGTGCCGGATACTGCCCCTGCTACCTCCCAGATCGATCTTACTCGCAGCGAGAGATCCACCGAGTCTAGCAAAATGATTTCTCCTAAGAAGCCGCAGCGCCTTTCTTATAGGGAGAGGATGCGATTGCGCCCTGCCCTGACGCCATCGGGCGCTCTTGATAAGAGGGTCAAGGAGGCTCTTGGTAAGTCCGTACATGTTGAGACTCCGCGTCGAGAGGAGGTCGAAAAGGGGGATCACAGTGAGCCCGAGGCTGATCATGGCGATGGTGGCATTTTGCCAGTGGTTGGTGAGGTCGATGCCGCCCAGAATGACGCACGATCTAAAGGTCCTCAACGGTCATTTTCCAAGGTGTTCTCTAACGAGCCCGGTCATTATGCCGAGCATCAATCCAGTTCCAAACGATCTCGTGGCGAAGGGTTTTGTTGATGAGGAGACATCAAGGAGACATACGGTACCTCGTTCTCAGGGGGGTGGAGGTATTTCTCCGTATGCCTTTCGGTTCGATTTTGATGGACCTGAGGCAATCGTGGAGAACAGCTCTCAGCTTGCAAATCTCTTTAGGCGTGTTAGGCCTTCGTCCTGCTTCTTGCCATCTCTTAGGAACATGAAGAAGCCTGTGGGCTATGTTCAGTTCGCAAGTGCGATGGGCCAGGTAGTTTTTGCTGTCTTTACTTTGCTTCTTATTACTTTGGTTTTTCTCTGCTGAATTTTTATGTTCCTCTCCCAGGCTGTTTCCGTCGCCAATGAGCTGATTACCTCTTTTGAGCAAGATCTCCGTTCTGCTACCCGGCCCGAGGAGGTGGAGAGGTGATATGTGCATATTCTACATGTATTTAAAACGCATTTCATATAGATTTAAGATCATTTACTTGGATCTTCAAGGCATATCATACTTGTTTTGTCTCATTTAGAGTTTTAGGGTTCTCATACTAGGTCCTAGAGTGTCTTGCATGTTTTGGAGTCCTTTTCAGGTGCTAAAGAGGAGATTCGAGACCCGAGGAGAGGAGACGGAAACCGTACCGACGTCACTGGTCGGTACTGGTGCTCGGTATCGAAAACAGAGGGGTTGCACCGAGGTCACTGCTCGGTGCAACTGATCGGTATAGCTCGACCGGGAGAAACAAGCTCAATACCGACGTATAACACCGAGGAGTGACGTCGGTACCGAAGCTTCAGGGGATTGTAGTGATGTCACTGCTCGGTGTCACTGATCGGTGCTGCCACAGGAAGAAACCCGGGGGAAAAGTCCTTAATATCGAGCAACGATACCGAGGATTGACCTCGGTATCCACTGAAGAACAACAGCCTCAATACCGATGCCACTCCTCGGTACTCCTCGTCGGTGTACTAACCCAGGCCCAATACCGAGGTGTTACACCGAGCAGTGACCTCGGTATTGGCTGAATCAGAACTTTTCTATCCATTTAAACTGGGTCGGTACACGGTTTGTCCCGGGTCGATCCGGTTCGTCACTATTCACTATTTAAGCCCAAAAACCTAATTTGGAGGGGCTAAGTCTTTTCTTAAGCAAAAACCCTCTCTAAGAGTGATTTGTAAGAGATTTGATCCTTTTAATTTATGCAATTTGAGTATTGTTTTCTTGATTGAATCCATCTATCTTCTACTTTCTAAACATCCAATCATCTTGATCATGAGTTTTAACACTTCTTTTCTTGGATTTGTTAAACCCATGATGATTAGTGAGTAGTCTTAAGGATCTTGGGATAAGGTAGATTAGGGTGATCTAGGGTTTGATTAGTGGTGTTTAGGATTAGATAATCTTATATTCCTTCTTGTCTAGAGTCCCTAATGCTAGATCTAGCTTGAAAGAGTGGATCTAGATCACAAGGCATTTCATGAACACCAAGTGTTTGTTGAAATGCCAAGACCAACTAGACAAGAGATTTATGCTCCTAACCTAAGACATTAGTTGTTTAGGGTTTATCTTTGGTTGATCTAGTCATGATTCTTAATGCTTGCTAATTGTTAATCCACTAATGATGATTTGCTAATGGATTTGATAATTAGCATAGTGATTAGTTGCTTGAAAGAGAACTAATATAGATTAGAGATATATTACCTAGGAATTAGCTTCTTGAGTAAATGAACACCACTAATTGGACTTGGATCACCTTATATCATTAACCTTATCTCTTGCTCCGCTTTTGTTATTTGGATTTCATCTCGTTTAGTATTGTTTTTGTTTGTTTGAATTTGGATACTTAGTCATAAACTACCTTGTTTAGCTTAAATTACTTATGAACCTTGCATTCTTAGTATTTAGAATAATCCCGATTATGGATTGATAACCTCCTTACTACATCGTATTGGGGATATTGATACCTCCTAGAGACTAAAAAGTCTTGTATCAATTTGGCGTCGTTGCCATATTGGGATTTGTTTTAACATTAAGGTTTAGGCTCTTTGTGAGATTAAGCTTTATTTGCTACAAAGTTACTAATCTTGTTTGCTTTCCATTGCTCTCTCTAAACCTATAGGTGCATGCATACACAATCTCGAGGCAACGACAATCTAGTTGGACTACGGGACGACATACATCGATCATACCGAGGGTTTCGAACAAGGGAAGCACGTGTAAGACAACAAGAAGTTAAGACCAACATGGATCACTATGAGAATGTTCCACTTGGGAACATCAATGAACCCAATCCACACCAAGGGAACGGTGGGAATGAGGATGGAAACGGTAACGACCAAGGAGGTGGTGGCAATGGAAACCATCCTGCACAATGTGGTAATGGAAACCACCACGCACAAGGAAAGAACGCCCACAACGACCCTCATCCACCCGCCCGGCCAAGAGGTCCCAACCATCCACCAAGAGCTAGAAACGTTGTTGGAGAAGGCGATGCCACTAATTCTCACCAAAACCGCCAAGGCATTCAAGCTCCACCGGTGGAGAATAATAACTTCGAAGTAAAACCGGGAGTTATCAACATGGTTCAAGCCAACAAATTTCATGGCTTGTCCATGGAGGATCCCTTGGACCACATTGACCAATTTGACCGGATATGTGGTCTCACGAAGATCAATGGGGTCTCCGAAGATGGGTTCAAGCTTCGTCTCTTCCCATTCTCTTTGGGTGACAAGGCTCACCAATGGGAAAAGACCTTACCTCAAGGATCTATCACTTCGTGGGATGATTGCAAACGCGCGTTTCTCGCCAAATTCTTCTCACCGGCTAGAACCGCCAAGCTTCGCAACGAGATCTCAAGTTTCACACAACGATCCAATGAGTCTTTCAATGAGGCTTGGGAGAGATTTAGAAGCTACACGTCTCAATGCCCACATCACGGCTTTAGGAACACCTCTCTCCTAAGCACGCTCTACCGTGGTGCTTTACCTAAGATCCGTATGCTGCTTGACACGGCATCTAACAGGAACTTCTTGGCTAAAGACGTTGAGGAAGCAATGGAGCTTGTCGAGAATTTGACCCAAAGTGACGGTACCTGTAGCGCCCGTGTTCCGGAAGAATTGATTATTGAGGAAAAATAATTAATTCGAGTTTTGTTCCGGGGGTGGTATCGAT
The DNA here is from genome assembly GCA_002933935.1 of Eutrema yunnanense. NCBI lineage: Eukaryota > Viridiplantae > Streptophyta > Magnoliopsida > Brassicales > Brassicaceae > Eutrema > Eutrema yunnanense. The sequence continues at coordinate 272,420 of PKML01051116.1, forward strand.
CGATACCGGCCTGTATCGATCGATACCAGCCGGGTTTTTCTCCTGGTTGTCTTCTTCTCTTATCTTCTTTCGAGTATAAAAAGCGTATCCTTGGAGGATAAGACCATAGCTGGTCGGGAAAGGGAGAAAGAAAGAGAGAGAGAGAGAGAAGGAGAGAGAGAGAGAAGAAAAGCTTGCCAAAGCTTGGATCTTGCGAGATCGAGAGAGTTTGAGCTTGAGAGAAGCTTGAAGAAAGGTTGGAAGAGCTTGGGTTCGACGTAGGCTTGTGAGAAGAAAGGGGAGATCGATCTTGAGCTCGGGAAGTTGTTTTAAAGCTCGATCCTTCGTGTTTAAGGTGAGTTGTGACCAAAGGTTAGCAAGTGAGCTTGCGTGGTGCATTGTTAAAGCTTGGTTGATGCTTTTGTGGCTTGTATGGCGATTCCTGTGTTTAGGTCTCGTGAGTATCGACCGATACCAGGTGGGTATCGATCGATACCAGACCATTGGCGGTGGTCTCGTGTTGTGTGGTTGTATCGATCGATATCAGGTGTGGTTTTGGGAATCGATCGATACCAGTCCCTTGTCGGGAGTTGTGTGTTGTTTGGGCATCGATCGACACTACGTGAGTATCGATCGATACCGGCTGTGGCTTTGTGCTGGAAGTTTTATTTGTCGTTAATTAATTCTTGATGATTGTTGATTGTGCTTATTGGTAGCCTGTTGTTGGGATGATCAATCTCACTCAGCATTTGGTTAGCCAAATGTTGATGCATCACTTTTGTCGATGCAGGTAAAGATAAGGCGTGATCGTGGAATCGAGGCGGTGAAGAGGGGATGATTAGGACCCGGGGCTTGCTTTTGTTGTTTGAGTATCGATCGACACTAGGGGAGTATCGATCGATACCAGTTGTTGTTGTTGTTAAACCGTTAGCTTGTGTAAGCTGTAGTACATGTGTTGTACTGTTTATTGTGTAATAATTAATGTATAATTATTATGATTGTTTAATTATATGCAAAAAAAAAAAATGCGGTCCTTTCAATTATTGGTATCAGAGCCTATGCAGTTCTAGGAGCCCATACGGTTCTAGGAGCCTAGGTGGTTCTAGAATAGATTGGGTGTTGTGTGGGGTCGTATAATCATCCTCTTCGAGCCTTGTGAGATTCCACGGTGAGTATCTTTATTGTGATGATTGATTTTTAGTTCTCTAAGCCTGTGCTTCTGCACGTGTGCAGATGGCTAGAGGGCGTGGTAGAGGTCGTGGCCGTGGTAGAGGTCGTGGCCGTGTGCCGGAGGAGCAGGTCGAGGAGTCGCATGCGAGTCAGGTCGGGTCTGAAGGTGTGGCTGGCGTGAGTGCCAGTGTGGCTGGTGTTCCAGCGGGTGCTGCGGATGATGCTCGGGCCCGAGATGATCGCATAGCGGATCTGTTGACGAGGTTGTTGGAGCGGTTACCAGAGAGAGTGCCGGCTCAGGCTCCGGTGGTCCCGGCAGTTGTGGAGGTTCAGCCTCAGGTGGCAGCTGCGGTTGCTGAGGAGCTCCCATCCTATCTTAAAATGGTGGAGCAGATGCAGAGGATTGACACGGGGTTCTTCTCTAGAGGTGCTAATCCTGAGGACGCAGGTGCGTGGTTGAGGAGAGTGGAGAGGAATTTCCTCTCGAGTAGGTGTCCCGCGGGATACCAGGTGGACATTGCGGTCCATTATCTGGAAGGTGAGGCAGCACGGAGAGTTCAGGCCGCGATGTCTTGGGCGGATTTTGTGGAGGAGTTTAACTCCAAGTACTTCCCTCAGGAGGCGTTCAACCGGATCCAGTCGAGGCTTGCGAGTTTGACTCAGGGGAGTATGAGGTGGAGTTCAACCGGCTCGGGTCTTATGTTAGACGAGCGGTTGAGAGTGAGTCGGACCGTGTGCAGAGATTTCTGATGGGTCTTCGGGTTGACTTGAGGAACCGTTGCATGGTGAGGGCTTTTTGCACGGTTGATGAGTTGGTTGAGACTGCGGCTTTGCTTGAGGAGGGTCTGAAGGACGAGGTGGTAGCGATTACACCGAGCTTTCAGGCGAGATCTGTACAGCAGCAGTCCGGTCCGAGCAGAAGCAGTAAGCCGATGCAAGGACAGAAGCGGAAGCGAGAGGGCGTTTCGAGAGGTAGTCGTAGTGGTCCGGGTTGCTTTGGTTGTGGGAGCATGGATCACCGAGTGGCGAACTGTCCTCAGAAGGGCGGAGTGCGAGTGGATTCTCGAGTGTGCTTTCACTGCAAGGAGGCGGGTCACATCAGGCCTCAGTGTCCCCAGTTGCGGCAGAGTGAGACCACGGTGGTGCAGCCCGTCAGGCAGGCGGCATCAGCGCCTCGAGTGTACTCCATCGCCGAGTCCGGAGAGCCGAGTTCCAGGCCGATCACA
>PKML01051116.1:275178-390201 GCA_002933935.1 Eutrema yunnanense
ATCTCGGTTGTGCACGCGGAGCGTCTGATCGAGAAGGGTTGCGAGGCGTATTTGGCTACGATTTCTTTGCCGGAGGCCGTCGGAGAGGCCAGGGTGCAGGATATTCGGGTGGTTCGTGAGTTCCAGGATGTGTTCCAGCCGTTGCAGGGGTTGCCACCATCTAGGTCGGATCCTTTCACGATCGGGTTGGAACCGGGGACGGCACCGATATCCAGGGCTCCTTATAGGATGGCTCCCGCAGAGATGGCAGAGCTGAAGAAGCAGCTGGCGGAGTTGTTGAACAAGGGGTTTATTCGCCCGAGTTCTTCACCGTGGGGAGCGCCAGTGTTGTTTGTGAAGAAGAAGGACGGGAGTTTTCGGTTGTGTATTGATTACCGGGGACTTAACCGAGTCACAGTGAAGGACATGTATCCTCTTCCTCGGGTTGATGAGCTGTTGGATCAGTTGAGAGGGGCTACTTGGTTCTCCAAGATTGACTTGGCGTCGGGATATCATCAGATTCCCATCGATGAGGTAGATATCCGGAAGACGGCTTTCAGATCTCGTTCTGGCCATTACGAGTTTGTGGTGATGCCATTTGGGTTGACGAATGCACCGGCTGCATTTATGAGATTGATGAACCGCGTCTTCCAGAAGTATCTAGATGAGTTTGTGATCATCTTTATCGACGATATCTTGGTATATTCGAGGAACCGGGAGGAGCATGAGGTGCATCTGCGTGTGGTTCTTTCGAAGCTGCGGGAACAGAAGTTATTTGCTAAGCTGAGCAAGTGTAGCTTCTGGCGGCGGGAGATCGGTTTTCTGGGTCACATTATCTCTGCGGAGGGAGTATCGGTAGATCCGGAGAAGATTCAGGCCATTAGTACTTGGCCGAGGCCAAGGAATGCTATTGAGATTCGAAGTTTTCTCGGGTTGGCAGGGTATTATCGGCGGTTCGTCAAGGGTTTCGCAAGTCTGGCTAAGTCTATGACGAAGCTGACGGGAAAGGATGTTCCTTTCGTGTGGTCCTCGGAGTGTGAGGAGAGTTTCACGGAACTGAAGGCCATGTTGACTAGTACTCCAGTATTGGCGTTGCCAGTGTCGGGCGAGCCTTACGTGGTGTACACCGATGCGTCGGGTGTGGGCCTTGGTTGTGTGTTGATGCAGCGGGGAAAGGTTATTGCCTATGCTTCGCGGCAGCTGCGGAGGCATGAGAGCAACTACCCTACCCATGACCTGGAGATGGCTGCAGTGGTTTTCGCTTTGAAGATTTGGAGATCTTATCTTTATGGCGGAAAGGTGCAGGTGTTCACAGATCATAAGAGCTTGAAGTACATTTTCACTCAGCCTGAGTTGAATTTGAGGCAGAGGCGCTGGATGGAGCTAGTGGCCGATTATGATCTGGAGATAGCTTACAATCCTGGTAAGCCTAATCTGGTTGCAGATGCGTTGAGTCGGAAGCGGGTAGTTTTGGCTCGGGAACGCGAGGTTGAGGCCTTGGTAAGCGAGATTAGCACATTGCGCTTATGTGTTGTATCTCAGGAACCTTTGGGCTTAGAGGCGGCTAACCAGGCGGATCTTTTGAGCAGAGTTCGGTTGGCTCAGGAAAAAGATGAGGTTTTGGTTAAGGCTTCGAGAGCAGAGGGTTCTGAGTATCAGGTATCTGCGAACGACACTATCCTTGTTAGTGGGAGGGTATGCGTACCTTTGGATGAGGATTTGCGGCGAGAGATCCTGAGTGAGGCTCATTCGAGTATGTTCTCGATTCATCCACGAGCGACTAAGATGTATCGCGATCTCAAGCGCTACTATCATTGGGTCGGGATGAAGAAGGATGTGGCTAACTGGGTTGCGTCGTGCAACGTGTGCCAGCTAGTGAAGGCAGAGCACCAGGTCCCGAGTGGTTTGTTGCGGAGTTTACCCATTCCAGAGTGGAAGTGGGATATGATCACGATGGATTTCGTGGTGGGTTTACCAGTTTCTCGGACCAAGGATGCTATTTGGGTCATCGTTGATCGATTGACCAAGTGTGCGCGTTTTCTGGCCATTAAGAAGTCCGATGGGGCAGCAGTTCTGGCTAGGAAGTACGTGCAGGAGATTGTGAGACTGTATGGAGTACCGGTGAGTATTGTTTCGGACCGGGATCCTAAGTTCACATCGGAGTTCTGGAATGCGTTTCAGGCAGAGATGGGCACGAAAGTGCACTTGAGCACGGCGTATCATCCTCAAACAGATGTGCAGTCCGAGCGGACCATCCAGACTCTGGAGGATTTGTTGAGGATGTGCGTGCTGGATTGGGGTGGTCACTGGGTGGATCACTTGAGCTTGGTAGAGTTTGCATATAACAATAGCTACCAGGCGAGTATTGGGATGGCACCATATGAGGCTCTGTTTGGGAAGCCATGTCGTACACCCTTGTGTTGGACACAAGTGGGGGAGAGGAGCACTTTGGGTGCGAGTTTTGTTCAGGAAACCACAGAGAAGATTCGGGTTTTGAAACTGAACATGAAAGAGGCCCAAGATCGGCAAAAGAGTTATGCCGATAAGAGGCGGAAAGAGATGTGTTTGAGGTGGGAGATAGTGTGTATCTCAAGACGGCTTTACTGAGAGGTCCGAACAGGTCCATTGTTGAGACTAAGTTGAGTCCGAGGTTTATGGGGCCGTTCCGGATTGTAGAGCGTGTTGGACCGGTAGCGTATCGGTTGGAGTTACCCGCGGTTATGCAAGCATTTCATAAGGTCTTCCATGTGTCGATGCTGAAGAAGTGTTTGCATAGGGGTGACGAGGTATTGGCTGAGATTCCGCCAGATCTCCAGCCCAATATGACCGTTGAGGCGAGACCTTTGAGAGTTCTCGAGCGAAGGGTCAAGGAGCTTCATCGGAAGAAGATTCCGATGATGCGAGTTCTGTGGGACTGTGGCGGGGTGCAAGAGGAAACTTGGGAGCCAGAGGCTAGGATGGAAGCGAGGTTCCAGAAGTGGTTCCAGAAGCAAGCTGCGGCTTGAGTTCCATCGAGAGGTTCCAGTTTCGGTTATAGCTGTATGCTATGTGTGTTTCATTTTGTATTTCCGTTGTGTGGAACGATGTTACATTATGATGTGTAATAAGATGAGTATTTCTTATTATTGGTGACTTTGGGAGTCACGGTTTCGCATTACGTTTGGGGTAAAAGCGTTAATGCGAGAGAGTGATAGGATGGATAATCTTATTACTGTGGTTGTATCGACCGATACTAGGTGTTGGTTTCAGTGTCGATCGATACCAGCTGGGCGGTGCGATGACCGAGTTATTGGTTATGCACGCCAGATATTCCGGGTATGGAATATGGATGATGCCGGTATTGCCTTGCGAGGATTTACACGGATCACGGGAGGTAGTTCAGTCGAGATGCTTAGAAATATGTGACTTATTGCTCGTTGAGAGGACTGGTTCTTCTGGTGCCGATAGCTCGCAGGACGGTGTGTCATGAGAGTGTGAGTGGCGATGTACCCAGACTCGGGAGGTTTATAGCCTAGAGTGATACGTGATACCGTGGATTCGTAAGGAGTATGTCCTAGACGTAGGATATATTCCCTAGAATTGTGTGGTATGGGGTATTGAGACTCTTTCAGGTTATATTATCGAGGGAAGTGGTACGGCAGATACCCAGAACTCGGAGATACTGCGGTGTCTTGGGTGATGTGGTATGGTTGATGCCTTGCGAGGTATGGTGGATATCCTGCAGGATATGGCAGATGCTCAGAACTCGGAGATGCTGCGGTGTCTTGAGTGATGGGGTCTGGCTTGTGTTTGGGCAATAAAGTACATATGATGCTGCGGTATCATAAGCATAGGGACTTAGTGGGAAACCTCGGAGGTTGGTATTGGACCTCGTGTGAGTGTTGAGATGGCCGGGTTGGCCAAAGTTTTTGGTAATCGTTGCGACGATTAAGGTTCATTGGAGATGAATGGTAACGAAGATTCGAGGACGAATCTAAGTTAGTGGGGGAGAATTGTAGCGCCCGTGTTCCGGAAGAATTGATTATTGAGGAAAAATAATTAATTCGAGTTTTGTTCCGGGGGTGGTATCGATCGATACCGACCTGTATCGATCGATACCAGCCGGGTTTTTCTCCTGGTTGTCTTCTTCTCTTATCTTCTTTCGAGTATAAAAAGCGTATCCTTGGAGGATAAGACCATAGCTGGTCGGGAAAGAGAGAAAGAAAGAGAGAGAGAGAGAAGGAGAGAGAGAGAGAGAAGAAAAGCTTGCCAAAGCTTGGATCTTGCGAGATCGAGAGAGTTTGAGCTTGAGAGAAGCTTGAAGAAAGGTTGGAAGAGCTTGGGTTCGACGTAGGCTTGTGAGAAGAAAGGGGAGATCGATCTTGAGCTCGGGAAGTTGTTTTAGAGCTCGATCCTTCGTGTTTAAGGTGAGTTGTGACCAAAGGTTAGCAAGTGAGCTTGCGTGGTGCATTGTTAAAGCTTGATTGATGCTTTTGTGGCTTGTATGGCGATTCCTGTGTTTAGGTCTAGTGAGTATCGACCGATACCAAGTGGGTATCGATCGATACCAGACCATTGGCGGTGGTCTCGTGTTGTGTGGTTGTATCGATCGATACCAGGTGTGGTTTTGGGAATCGATCGATACCAGTCCCTTGTCGGGAGTTGTGTGTTGTTTGGGCATCGATCGACACTACGGGAGTATCGATCGATACCGGCTGTGGCTTTGTGCTGGAAGTTTTAATTGTCGTTAATTAATTCTTGATGATTGTTGATTGTGCTTATTGGTAGCCTGTTGTTGGGATGATCAATCTCACTCAGCATTTGGTTAGCCAAATGTTGATGCATCACTTTTGTCGATGCAGGTAAAGATAAGGCGTGATCGTGGAATAGAGGCGGTGAAGAGGGGATGATTAGGACCCGGGGCTTGCTTTTGTTGTTTGAGTATCGATCGACACTAGGGGAGTATCGATCGATACCAGTTGTTGTTGTTGTTAAACCGTTAGCTTGTGTAAGCTGTAGTACATGTGTTGTACTGTTTGTTGTGTAATAATTAATGTATAATTATTATGATTGTTTAATTATATGCAAAAAAAAAAAAAATGCGGTCCTTTCAGTACCTACGGCGACGACTGTGACCGCGCCACAAGGACCACTAGTACCTTTGATGAGAACAAACGGGTCAAAGACATGAAAGCTCTTAACGACAAGTTGGACAAGCAAGTCAATTTGATTGATAAACTACTAGTGTCTTCCCAAAAGACGATCAACTTCGTCGATGCTTATGATGAGAACCAAGGTTATTTTCAAGAGGAGAACGTAGACATGAACACTCAAGAGGAGCTTAACTACTTGGGGAATAAGGAGAACCTCCAAAACCAAGGGAACTACCAACGCCAAGGGTTCAATAAAAACTATCGGAACCACCCCAACTTCTCTTACCGAAACACAAATGTGGAGAACCCACAAGATCAAGTCTACCCTCCACAACCTACTCAACCTCAAGGGAAAGCTCCTAATACCAACCAACAAGCCTTTGTCCCAAGGAATCAATTCCAAGGGAACCAAGGTGGCTTTCAACCCAAAGCTCCACCCGGTTTTCAAGGGCAACAACAAGGGTTTGTGCCTCAAGGTCAAGCAACTACGTCTAAACCGCAAGAGCTTGATTTGAGCTCTATGTTCCAACAATTAATCAAAGGCCAAGCGGAAACCACTAACAAGGTGATTTGCTCTTACAACGATCTTAATAGCAAGGTTGAGGCATTGAGCTCAAGGGTGAAATCAATCTTCACAATGGAGTGCCGCCCCTTCTTCACAACATCCTCAAGGCTCTTCAAATGGGAAAGCAATACTAACCTCTAAAGAGTCTTGCAACACCTTTTCAATCCTTAAGGAGCAAGATCACATAATTGAGGAGTTCCTCGGGTTAGTCTCTAGCCTCAATGAGGACATCAAGCAACAAGGTGGGGAGGTGACCCTTGGGAGTGAGAATGATATGACGTTGGTTGGAGAAAAGAGTAACAAGGTTGAGGAGTCCATCAAGAACTTGGTTAAAGTGAAAAACGTGGAAACACGAGTTGAGTCAAAGAAGCGGCCTCCACCTCTATATGAGCCTCCACTTCCATTTTCTGGTCGTTTCTTCAACAAAGCACAAGAGAAAGTGCCCCCAAGCACAACAAGGATCGAGCCTAAGACTCTCCCAAAGCTTGGAAACCCCGGGAAATTCTCAATATCTTGCACACTTGGACTCTTGGAAGTTGTTGACGCTTTGTGTGACTCGGGCTCAACCGTTAATGTCATGACTTGGGAGATGGCCAAAAGTCTTGGGATAGATAAGTTGAACGATTACCCCTCCACCATCACATTTGGAGACTCTTCCACGAAGAAACCTCTTGGCATGATTGAAGACTTTGCCCTTAAAATTGGAAAGTGTCTTGTACCAACGGACTTTGTTGTGATGGAGATGGCACCAAACATAAAACTCCCTCTACTCCTCGGGACTCCATTCCTCAACACAACAGGTGCAAGATTGGACTTCATAAACAAGAGGGTTGTTCTTACGAATGTGGATGACAAGAAGTTCTACACAATGATGCCTTCTTCCACCGATATTTGTGGGGCTATTATTTGTGGGGATAATGAAGCCAAAGCCCGGAAGATTGAGTATGTGGGCGTATGTGAGACGGTGAGTATTGAAAGGGTTGAAGAAGCCCTAGCTCTAGATGGAAGTTGCTTGTATTCCCTCTTCACAACGGAGAGTGAGGGTGAAAGTGCTAAGGTTGATGAGAAGAGGACAAAGCCTAGGTCCGAGAAGAGGAAACCGAGAATACTAAAGGGGATTGGACCCTTGTTAGACCAACCTTCGATCGTGACTCTCATCCCATGGAAACATTAAGAAGGGATGATTGAGTACAAGGTCAAATGTAGAGGGGGCCCCAAGCCTATTTCCAAGGCCATAGCAACCCTCAGACCGGAGGTTAGGGAGCCAAATCAAACCGGTCTTCAATGCTTAATGGGTAAAATTCTCAAACTCGAGCTTACCGAACCGCCAAGGAGTGCTTGCACTCCTCCACTACCCGCCTAAAAGGGTAACAAACGTCAAACTTAGTGACGTTAAACAAAGTGCTCTTGGGAGATACCCCAAACTTATCCTTGTACATATTTCCTTTTATGTTTCTCTTTCATTGTTAGTTCCTTTTGATGGGTTTTCTTAGTGCGAATAGGTTTTCGATGGCCATATGAGCATGGACTTATGGACTAAAGTGCTTAGGATGAAGTGATGGAATATGGCGTCCCTTGATCCCTCTAGTCCCCTCCATCCTTTTCCAAGGTAACACTCCAAACTTTGTACATAGCATCTAAAATCATATCTTCTTTCCTTCTTTCATGCATTGTTGTGCTCTCTCTTAAGTTTCTATTACACAAGGGACTGTGTAATTTAAGTTTGGGGGAGGGTTTGTGTGTTATCTAACATCGTTTTTGATGTTCTTATTTTGCCTTTTTGCATCTTGAGTCTCATGCATATCATGCATTTTCAATAAATTTAAATTTTTTAAAACATTTAGGATTGCATATTCACTTGTAGGTGGTGTCTAGTTTACATTTTAGCTTGCATTTGCATAAGCATGGAGTAATGACAACCTTGAAAGTAGCTTAATTAGCAATTGATTCAACGCCCAAGTTATTAGTTGTTTGATGCATTGAAGTTGAATCCGAAATCAAGGACGAACCATTTGTTAGAGCGCATGCATCATTGCCTTTCTTTGATTGAAGCAAGCTTGAATTGAACCTAGCCTCATCTAAGTGATAACCATAATTTGACATGTAATTATTGTGCTTATGCAAACTTAACTGAACTCGTAGATCACATATACATATTTGGACATTCTTATTCCTTTTACCACTCTTGCTTGTCCAAATAGCCAAATCCCATCTTTGGATTGGTTTCCCTACCATGACAATTACCTCCTTTCTAGCCCATGGTCCTTCGTGTGTGTCTTGTGAGGCCTTATTTGGAATGAACTTGACAAAAAATGTTAGGTTTAGGGCGACAAGGAAGCACTCTTGTGTAGATTTAGCTCGATCATCAAGGGGCTAATCTAGGAATAGGCTAGTTAGGATGGCGGTTCTTGATTCAAGTTTGGGGGAAACGGGTTTAGACTTAGTAAATGGCATGATTGGAATGGATTGTGGAATGGAAAGAATGACAAGGAGTATGGGAAAGGGGATCGAATTTGTCAAATGATTTGTGCAAAGATCATAAGTCTAGCTCTAAGATTAAGATACTCAAAAGATACAAAGAAAAAGAAGAAGGCCAAAATGGCCAAAGCATCAAAAGAATGAGAAGAGGCGGGAACCAAAAAAGAAGAAAGAAGAGCTAGATAACAACAAAGAAGCACCAAACCATGAAGAACACGGAAGAAGAAGTGATCCCCAATTGAGAAGAAAGTGAAGTGAAGAGACAAGAAGGATGTGCGGGTTCAAAAAGGCAAAATGCCTCATGATAAAAGGGTAGCTTAAGTTATGGGCACAACGGGTTAGAAGCTTTAGGTTAGAAACACTCTAGGCATTCGGGTTGACGAGGGTTTTTCCTTGTATGCATAGATTGCCTTTTACCTTTAGCATTTTGTCAAAGTTTGCTCGTTCATTGAGAGATCCTTGTATTTGATTGCCCTTACGTATTGATGAGATCACATCTCATAACCGGTCCTTTAGCCAAGCGGTTTCATTTGATTTTGCATAAGCACCATTCACGGATAAAACCATTAATCAATGTTAAGAGGCTAGAGAATAGAATGGTTTGTATAGGTTGAAGTTTGGCTTGTTGCATGTTGTGAAGGAAATGGCTATCTCCTTTTGAGTAGACAACTTTGGTACATCCTAGAACTAGTAACTTGGACGTTGAGTGCGATTATTTCTTGTGCTTCTTATAGGTTCGAGCTCCACTTGCATTACATTGCATCTCTCATTCTTGATCTTGTTTGCTTGAGGACAAGAAAAGGTTTAAGTATGGGGGAATTGATATGTGCATATTCTACATGTATTTAGAACGCATTTCATATAGATTTAAGATCATTTACTTGGATCTTTATGGCATATCATACTTGTTTTGTCTCATTTAAAGTTTTAGGGTTCTCATACTAGGTCCTAGAGTGTCTTGCATGTTTTGGAGTCCTTTTCAGGTGCTAAAGAGGAGATTCGCGACCCGAGGAGAGGAGACGGAAACCGTACCGACGTCACTGGTCGGTACTGGTGCTCGGTATCGAAAACAGAGGGGTTGCACCGATGTCACTGCTCGGTGCAACTGATCGGTATAGCTCGACGGGGAGAAACAAGCTCAATACCGACGTATAACACCGAGGAGTGACGTCGGTACCGAAGCTTCAGGGGATTGTACCGATGTCACTGCTCGGTGTCACTGATCGGTGCTGCCACAGGAAGAAACCCGGGGGAAAAGTCCTTAATACCGAGCAATGATATGCTCAATTTAATACCCTAAGATACTAAAGCAGTTGTTGTAGTAAGTGTAGGGGTCGAACCACAGAAGACTCACAGAGATCACACAATAGATTATATAGTATCGAATTACGCTAAGCCAAACAGATGTAATTTAAAGCAATGCAGAAATTAAAAGAGTTGTAAATCAATCAGGAAATATAGGCCCAGGGTTTTTCTCAGGAAATCAATGAATGCAGATAAACTAACTAACAGGATTCAGATTTAGCGCAGTTCTTGAACTCAAATCACTAAAATATAGCTAACCAACTCTCGTTGCGAAAACTATCTAAATCTAAATCATAGGAATTCCAAATCTCTTTGCGAATCCTAAATTCTAAATCAGCTTTAATATCAGGTTTGATATGTTCACAAATCAATTAAACCAAATCTCTTTGCGAATAATCAATTTGCTCACTTAGGTTCTATCAGGTAATTAATCGCACTCTCGTGCCTAATCAATTATCCTAAGATCTAAGTTCCAGATTTATCAACCTAGAATTAGCTATGAACACAACCTAAGGTGAAGAACTATAATTCAGATGGTGAATCCTAATAAGATAATTAACCTAGCATTCAGAGAAATCCTTTATGAGAAAACCCCAAACCTAAGGTGGATCTACTCAGACATAGAGAATGAAACAATCAATATGCTTGAATAAATCATCAATAAAATAATAACAAAGGGTTCTTGAGATCTGATCTCGGACGAAGGGAAATCAGACTTGTCTCAAAACCAAAGTATAGAAAATAAAGCTTAAAAAGGCATAGCCTAAACAATGGCTGTAAAACTCCTATTTATAACCTAAAACACGATCTGGGGTCTTCTCGTAATTATCAGAGACTTCTGGACCAAGTTGCAATTCTTCAACTCTTCATTAAGTCGCGATGTCGTGTCTGCTGTGATGGGTATCGATCGATACCAGGGGGGTATCGATCGATGCTAGACGTGCAAACAGGTACTCAGCGACACGATCTTCTGCTTCTGCTCCAGCTGCTCCAGAAAGCTCCAATACTTCCAATAATTCCCCAAACATGCTATTACCTGTAAAAGACTCTAAAATACTACAAAACATTAGAAAAGACTCTATAAAAGGACTTATATCATGGCCTAAATGGGGTAAAAACCATGATATATCAACTCCCCCAGACTTAGCCTTTGCTTGCCCTCAAGCAATTAGAAGACTAAACCAGAAAAAGAGGTTTGAAAACGCGGAGACTCACCTGTTCCTGAACCATCGAAATGATCTTTTTTTTTCAAGTACCCAAATGTCACCTGATCAGCTTTTGATCTAACCACCATGTACTTCTCCGTAGACATTCGCAGCTTTTCCAGACTCCACACATAATCCCACAGCATTGTTCAAATAAAACCATCATCGCCAGTTTCATCGCTGCAGTTAATATTCAAGAACCTTCTAGACTCTTTACCAGACAATAGCATGACAAGGAACCACCCTTTTTCACACTTTTTGTATCAATTTCTCTCCCCCAGACTTATTTCTTATTATGTTCTTATATTATTATTATTATATTTTTTTTTTTCAGCTTAGCATATACACATCAAGGTATGAGACGCGAGTATTGATGGTGTTTGCCACCAAATCCCCGGTTCTTCCCTCTCTATGTATCAAAGGATGTAGGCGAATAATGGCATCATAGGAAAATCCTAGCCTCGCTTCCAATCCTCTGTGTGATCATCCCCTCTTAAGTAGAATAATGGGATCGCTGGAAATTTTCCTAACCCTTTACTTAGAAGAAAATCATTTCAATCTTTTATGCTCTTATCTATCAACTTATAACAGGGGAGAGAGATACCATAAACTAAACACATGGGTTCCTTTATCAGATATGAATGATGAGTCAAGCTCTATGAACACTAACCACATTGATGAAGTGCACAATTTGGCTCAGGCTTCAGAAGAACTCTGCTGGAAACATGGATGTTTTCTAGTCAACTGGTCAGTCTTTGGATTTTTCATTAGTCGATCTAGAGCTGGTCCTGTAACACTGTGCACTCAAAAACAAAATCAAATCAATAGGTTCAAGCACAGGATCATCATCTCCAACAAAATTTTGACTCAATAAAACAATTTGACTCGATAAAACAACTGACTCTAAGAAAAACAAAAACTTTGTCAGCAGACACCTCCCCCAGACTTGAACAACACTGTCCCCAGTGTTATCTAGCCTAGAGTCAGTGAAATAAAACAAAAGAAAAGGATAAACGAAGAGAAACCAGAAATTACCTTCCTGGAACACCGAGTGTCGATCGACACACACCATGGTATCGATCGATACCATGCTTAGATCGACTTGGTGAACTTTCATCCGCGATTAGTGTCGATCGATACCAATGGGGTATCGATCGATGCTTAGGCGATTTCGAGTTTTGCTCCTTCTTTATCCTGACACAAACTCAAAACAAATGAAAAATAAAAAGAAAAACGAATTAAAAACAGACTCACCAGTGGGTTGCCTCCCACCAAGCGCTCGTTTAACGTCAATAGCTTGACTGTAACGCCCTTCAGGCTGGATAAGAGTGAGAGCTTGCACCAAAACAGGCTCCATCACTTGACATTACTAGCTTCAGCGTTTTGCTTAGCATGTTGTCCACAAATTCCTGCCCTTTCTCTTTTAGCTCAGAAGTAAGCAGGACTCTAGCCTTGGAAAATGGCTTCAAGGCTCCTTTGCATTTGACCTTGTACTCAATCGAATTCCCATCGCACTTCTGAGGGATCAAAGTGACATGGGGATTCTCAATCTTCTTGCTCTTGGCCTTTTTCTTCTGGATGTTGGGCGGTTCAGCTGGAACGTCTGTGGTAGCAGGCTCATCAGGAGGCTCTTCCAGAAGATCAATTGCCAGCGACTCTCCTGTGATAGCCTTGATGCTAGAGGCACGTGTGGGAACACTTCTAGGGGGAATGGCACCATAATAGATCCCTTTGTCAATGTAAGAGAAAGAGATTCTCTTATTAGGCGTGTCTATGATCGCGCCAGCAGTAGCCATGAAGGGTCGTCCCAGCAGTATAGGCATAACAGATGTCGCACCCATCTCTACAACCTGAAAATCAGTAGGCAGCAGACAGTCTCCTACTTTGACAAGCAAACCAGAGATTTCACCATATGGAAGTGAGGTGGAATCGTTTGCAAACGTGATAGTTGTCTTAGGAGATAGAATAGTAGCCCCCAACCTCTCTGCAATTGTCTTTGAGATGACATTGACACTAGCCCCTGAGTCAACAAGAGACTCTTTGAAATCAACTCCTGAGATGGAGCATGGAACAGCGAATTTCCCTGGATCTTCTCTCTGTGTCAACTGTCTCAGTGGAGGTGGACCTCTAGCCTTAATGAAGAGTGCCTTAATCTCTTCCTCAGTTTCCCTGCATTCCTTAAAGTGACTTAGCAGAGGACGACACTCTAGAGCTTCTTCAAAGGTGTACGAGTCAGGAATCCTTCGTACCATCTTTTCAAAGCCACGCAGCTGCTTTGAAGAGATGGGATCTCTGAGATGTTTAGGAACAGGATTGGAATCCTTCTTGGGGTTGCGAGCTCTTTTCTCAGCTTGTTCCTTAGCTCTCGCTGCCTCATACATGGTATCCTGGTCTTCCCAAAATTGGGCGATGTTGAATCGTTTTGGTACGACTTGAGTCACAGTTTCTGGCTCGATCTGCGATGGGTATCGATCGATACCAGGCAGGGTATCGATCGATACTCCTGCTTTTGAATCGTTCCTGACAGGTTCATCTTCATCAGAAAGAAGCTCCACGTTCGGGTTATCCAGCATATACTGTAGTTTAGCAATCTCCCATTCCTCCCTTGTCAGCCCAGGAACATTAGGATAAGGCATCCCGGGTATATACACTCGTTCTGCAGCGACCTTAGGCACCACAGTCGAAGTATCTTGTATCTTCTCAGAAATCGCCTTGGTATCGACCGATACCAATGGGGTATCGATCGATACACGGGTTTTTGAATCCATTCGAGCAGACGTCTGGGCTGGTATCGATCGATACTGGGGAGTATCGATCGATGCTTGTGCGATTTCAGGAACTGCATCGAAATTTTCTGCACGTGAGCCGATGGCATTGACTTGTGCATTGTGTGAGTGAACCGCCTTTCCCTTGGAATTTGCTGCAGTCTGAGCTACTTGCGTCTCCAGCATCCTGTGGCCCGTTTTTAGAGCTTCGATCCTTTCACTCAAATCGGTGTACATGGTGTCCATCTTACCATTGAAGTTCACAGTGATTTGCTGCTGTCCTTGAACGAGCGTTTCAAACATAGCTTCAATCTTGTTCTCAGGAGCTTTGGGTGGTGGGGATTGGTACCCTCCTTGCTGACCGTAGTTGGTGAAGTTTCGATTGGTGTTGTACCCAGATCTCTGACCCTGAAAACCAGAACCACCAACGTAGTTACAATCTTCCACTTCATTCTCAGCAGCAAAGTGGACGGCCTTTGTTGTCTTTCCCAGCAGAAGACTGTGCATAGAATCCAGCTGAGCTTTAACTTCAGCGATCTGCGACCCATCCTGATTACCAGCCAGCCTCTTGCGCTCGAAATCTGCGCTCTTGGTGCTACTACTAGAGGCAAAGTTCTCAATCAACACAATAGCATCCTCAGGATATCTGGTGTTGAAATTACCATTGCTGGAAGAGTCCAGACCCATCTGATATCTCCAATCTACTCCTCTGAAGAAGATACCCAGCAGCTGCACATCAGAGTATCCATGATGTGGACAATCTCTCTGGTACGATCTGAATCTTGTCCAAGCAGCCTTGAACGCCTCAGTAGGTCCTTGAGAAAAAGTAGAGATCTTATTCCTCAGATCTTCAGATCGTCCATCATCGTAGAAGTTAATCAGGAAGGCTCTCTTGGTGTCCTCCCAATTAGTTAGCGATCCAGGAGATAGCTGCCTCAGCCAGTAAGTAGCTTCTCCACCCAGAGAGTAGGGGAAGAGCTTGCAGAAGAGATAGTCGTAGGACACTCCATTGCTCTTGATGCTAGTGACCAAGTCCTCGAATTTCTCTACATGGTCCATTGGATGTTCATGAGGAAGACCATGGAAGAGATGCTGTCCTACTAGAGTGTAGTAAGCAGGTTTCAGCTCGAAGTCATTCCTCTCATACGCAGGAGGACGAATCGCTGACCGATTGGCGAAAAACTGCTCTGGCCTGTTGTACTCACCAATCGTTCTTCCACGATTACCTGCAGCATTCCCTGCGTTGCCGCGCCCAGCTGGCACAACAATCTCAATAACAGGAGCAGGGACAACGATGTTTCCAGCTTCATCAAGTCGCTGCCCTCTCTCATTACACACATGACCCTCTTGGTCTCTCAGAATTCCAGCTTCATCAGCTCTTAAAACCACTGGGTTGTTCATCCCTGATGTTTGCTTGGTCTTTCTGTTTGTGCGTTCCACAAGCGCTAGCTGTTCCAGTGACAGTTCAACTAGCTGTGTGCTCTTGTTGCTCCTGGTTTCACGAACAGGCATACACCTGCAAACAAAACACTAAGATCAAGAACGTAAGTAACCAGAAAAATACGTTGAGTATCGATCGATACCAAGTGGTGTCGATCGATACCAACAAAGAAATCGCCGGAGTATCGACCGATACTAGTGAGTATCGATCGATACCGACGAACTTAGACGAAATTCTAAACTAAAATCTAATGGCGAAATTGAGTCCCCGGCAACGGCGCCAAAATTGATATGCTCAATTTAATACCCTAAAGTACTAAAGCAGTTGTTATAGTAAAGCTAGGGGTCGAACCACAGAAGACTCACAGAGATCACACAATAGATTATGAAGTGTCGAATTACGCTAAGCCAAACGAATGTAATTAAAAACAGTGCAGAAATTAAACAGTTGTAAATCAATCAGGGAAATATAGGCTCAGGGTTTTTCTCAGGAAATCAATGAATGCAGATAAACTAACTAACAGGATTCAGATTTAGCGCAGTTCTTGAACTCAAATCACTAAAATATAGCTAACCAACTCTCGTTGCGAAAACTATCTAAATCTAAATCCTAGGAATTCCAAATCTCTTTGCGAATCCTAAATTCTAAATCAGCTTTAATATCAGGTTTGATATGTTCACAAATCAATTAAACCAAATCTCTTTGCGAATAATCAATTTGCTCACCTAGGTTCTATCAGGTAATTAATCGCACTCTCGTGCCTAATCAATTATCCTAAGATCTAAGTTCCAGATTTATCAACCTAGAATTAGCTATGAACACAACCTAAGGTGAAGAACTATAATTCAGATGGTGAATCCTAATAAGATAATTAACCTAGCATTCAGAGAAATCCTTTATGAGAAAACCCCAAACCTAAGGTGGATCTACTCAGACATAGAGAATGAAACAATCAATATGCTTGAATAAATCATCAATAAAATAATAACAAAGGGTTCTTGAGATCTGATCTCGGACGAAGGGAAATCAGACTTGTCTCAAAACCAAAGTATAGAAAATAAAGCTTAAAAAGGCATAGCCTAAACAATGGCTGTAAAACTCCTATTTATAACCTAAAACACGATCTGGGGTCTTCTCGTAATTATCAGAGACTTCTGGACCAAGTTGCAATTCTTCAACTCTTCATTAAGTCGCGATGTCGTGTCTGCTGTGATGGGTATCGATCGATACCAGGGGGGTATCGATCGATGCTAGACGTGCAAACAGGTACTCAGCGACACGATCTTCTGCTTCTGCTCCAGCTGCTCCAGAAAGCTCCAATACTTCCAATAATTCCCCAAACATGCTATTACCTGTAAAAGACTCTAAAATACTACAAAACACTAGAAAAGACTCTATAAAAGGACTTATATCATGGCCTAAATGGGGTAAAAACCATGATATATCAAGCAACGATACCGAGGAGTGACCTCGGTATCCACTTAAAAACAACAGCCTCAATACTAATGCCACTGCTCGGTACTCCTCGTCGGTGTACTAACCCATGCCCAATACCGAGGTGTTACACCGAGCAGTGACCTCGGTATTGGCCGAATCAGAACTTTTCTATCCATTTAAACCGGGTCGGTACCCGGTTTGTCCCGGGTCGACCCGGTTCGTCACTATTCACTATTTAAGCCCAAAAACCTAATTTGGAGGGGCTAAGTCTTTTCTTAAGCAAAAACCCTCTCTAAGAGTGATTTGTAAGAGATTTGATCCTTTTAATTTATGCAATTTGAGTATTGTTTTCTTGATTGAATCCATCTATCTTCTACTTTCTAATCATCCTATCATCTTGATCATGAGTTTTAACACTTCTTTTCTTGGATTTGTTAAACCCATGATGATTAGTGAGTAGTCTTAAGGATCTTGGGATAAGGTAGATTAGGGTGATCTAGGGTTTGATTAGTGGTGTTTAGGATTAGATAATCTTATATTCCTTCTTGTCTAGAGTCCCTAATGCTAGATCTAGCTTGAAAGAGTGGATCTAGATCACAAGGCATTTCATGAACACCAAGTGTTTGTTGAAATGCCAAGACCAACTAGACAAGAGATTTATGCTCCAAACCTAAGACATTAGTTGTTTAGGGTTTATCTTTGGTTGATCTAGTCATGATTCTTAATGCTTGCTAATTGTTAATCCACAAAGATGATTTGCTAATGGACTTGATAATTAGCATAGTGATTAGTTGCTTGAAAGAGAACTAATCTAGATTAGAGATCTATTACCTAGGAATTAGCTTCTTGAGTAAATGAACACCACTAATTGGACTTCGATCACCTTATATCATTAACCTTATCTCTTTCTCGGCTTTTGTTATTTGGATTTCATCTCGTTTAGTATTGTTTTTGTTTGTTTGAATTTGGATACTTAGTCATAAACTACCTTGTTTAGCTTAAATTACTTATGAACCTTGCATTCTTAGTGTTTAGAATAATCCCGATTATGGATTGATAACCTCCTTACTACATCGTATTGGGGATATTGATACCTCATAGAGACTAAAAAGTCTTGTATCAAGAGGGCAGCTAGAACCATTGCGGACCTAGTCACTGAGAGGGACGAGCTGATTTTTGCTTTGACGGCTTTAAAGCTGTCAATATACGTTCGCAATGAGTCGCCTGGCTTTTGAGTAAGTACCCACATATCGGCCTCCGAGGTCTCGATCTGGATGAATACCGAATATTGCTTCAAGAATGCAGCTTGAAGTTGGGTGAAGGCCGAATCAGTTAGATTTTCGGCGAAGAAACGGTAGCGCGCTGACTCGAGGTCACCCCCAAGTAGTCGCACCCTCGAAAAGGCGAATTTGAAACTTCTCATGAATGCCTTGGGGTCGGTTTCTCCGTTATACCTTGGAAATCGGATATACCCGACATCGCCGAGCTGAGGGCTCGCTATTCACGAGGTGAATGAGGTCTGATTGACTTCATCAATCACTATGTCTATCTCAGGTGCTGAGCTTAGAGCAGCGTGGACCTGTGATCTTGATATGCTCAAATTAATACCCTAAATAGTACTAAAGCAGTTGCTGCAGTAAATCAGGGGTCGAACACAAGAACTCAGTTATCACACAATAGATTATATAGATCCAAAATACGCTAAATCAAAAGATGTAATTGAAAACAAGTATGCAAGTAAAAGTGTTGTAAATTCAGTTGGAGGCAGATAGGTTCAGGGTATTTCTCAGGAAATCAATGAATGCAGCTAAATTAACTAACAAGATTCAGATTAAGCACGGTTCTTGAACTCAAATCACTAAAATATAGCTAATCAACTCTCGTTGCGAAAACTATCTAAATCTAAATCTTAGGAATTCCAAATCTCTTTGCGAATCCTAAAGTCTAAATCAGCTTTAAAGTTCAGGTTTGATATGTTCACAAATCAATTAAACTAAATCTCTTTGCGAATAATCAATTTGCTCACTATTGATTCTATCAGGTAATTAATCGCACTCTCGTGCCTAATCAATTATCCTAAGATCTAAGTTCTAGGTGATCAATCCAGAATTAGCTTTGAGGACAACCTAAGGTGAAGAACTAATTCAGATAGTGAATCCTAACAGATAATCAACCTAGCATTCAAAGAAATCCCTATGAGAAAACCCTAAACCTAACAGGTGATCTACTCAGACATGGAGATTGAAGCAATAAACATGACTGAATAAATACTCAAATAAATAATTAAATAAGAAAGAATAACAAGGGTTCGAAATCTTCTCTCAGACGAACAAAGTATCAGACTTGTCTCCCTCAAAAGCTCTCTCTCAAATCCAGAATAAAATAAGCGTAACCATAAAAGTGGCTGTAAAATCCCTATAAATAACCTAAAACACGAATCGGGGCTTCTTGTAATTATTAAAGACTTCTGGGCGCTTTTGCAATTCTTCAAGTTTTGGAAAACTCGCGGGTCGTGTCTTGCTGCGATGGGTATCGATCGATACTAGCCAGTATTGATCGATACCAAGGCTTCATATCGGGTTCTCAGCAACACGAACTTCTGCTTTGCTCCAAATGCTCCAGAAAGCTACAATAATACTCCAAACGTGCTATAACCTGTAAAAGACTCTAAAATACTACGAAATAGCAGAAAGACTCTATAAAACGGACTTATATCATGGCTTAAATAGGGTAAAAACCATGATATATCAACTCCCCCAGACTTAGCCTTTGCTTGCCCTCAAGCAAAACAAAAAACTAAACCAGAGAAAGAGGTTTGAAAATGCGGAGACTCACCTGTTCATGAACCATCGAAATGACCCTCTTTCCAAGTACCCAAATGTCACCTAATCAACTTTTGATCTAACCACCATGTACTTCTCCGTAGACATTCGCAGCTTTCCCAGACTCCACACATTATCTCGCAACATTGTTCAAGTAAAGCCCTCCTCGCCATTTTCATCGCTGCATTCAATGTTCAAGAACCTTCTAGACTCTTTACCATACAATATCATGACAAGGAACCACTCTTTTTCACACTTTTTGTATCAATTTCTCTCCCCAGACTTATTTCTTATTATGTTCTTTCTTTTATTTTCAGCTTTGCATATACACATTAAGGTATGAGACGCGAGTATTGATGGTGTTTGCCACCAAATCCCCGGTTCTTCCCTCTATATGTATCAAAGGATGTAGGCGAATAATGGCATCATAGGAAAATCCTAGCCTCGCTTCCAATCCTCTGTGTGATCATTCCCTCTTAAGTAGAATAATGGGATCGCTGGAAATTTTCCTAACCCTCTACTCAGAAGAAAATCATTTCAATCTTTTATGCTCTTATCTATCAACTTATAACAGGGGAGAGAGATACCATAACTCTAAACACATGGGTTCCTTTATCAGATATGAATGATGAATCAAGCTCTAAAAACACTAACCACATTGATGAAGTGCAAAAATTTGGCTCAGGCTTCAGAAGAACTCTGCTGGAGACATGGATGTTTTCTAGTCAACTGGTCAGTCTTTGGATTTTTCATTAGTCGATCTAGAACTGATCCTGTAACACTGTGCACTCAAAAACAAAATCAAATCAATAGGTTCAAGCACAGGATCATAATCTCCAACAAATTTTGACTCAATAAAACAATTTTGACTCGATAAAACAACTGACTCTAAGAAAAACAAACACAATGTCAGCAGACACCTCCCCCAGACTTGAACAACACTGTCCCCAGTGTTATCTAGCCTAGAGTCAGTGAAAGAAAACAAAAGAACATAATAAAATTGGGAAAAGCAAGAAGTTACCTTGTTGTAACATTGAGTATCGATCGACACACAGCCTAGTATCGATCGATACCAGGCTTAAATCGACATGAACCGTTCTCAATCGCGTAGGGTATCGATCGACACTCAGGCGATTTCGAGTTTTTCTCCTTGTTTATCCTGACACAAACACAGAACGAACGAAAAATAAAAAGAAAAACGACTCAAAAACAGACTCACCAGTGGGTTGCCTCTCACCAAGCGCTCGTTTTACGTCATTAGCTTGACTGTAACGCCCTTCAGGCTGTGGGTGCATTATCCAGAGGCGTTATGTGTCCGTCTGGAATCTCGGCTTTCGCACAATAGTGTTTCACCTTTTGTCCATTGACAGTGAACTCTTCGCCTTTACGATTGATCAGCACTATAGCACCATGTGGTCTGACCTCCTTGATTGTGAAGGGACCTGACCAACGAGAACGCAGGTTACCAGGAAACAATTGCAAACGAGAGTTATACAGAAGTACCTGGTCGTTCGGCTCGAAGTGTCTAGAGATGATCTTCTTATCATGATAAGCCTTGGTTCTCTCCTTGTACAGCTTCGAGTTCTCATAAGCGTGGTGCCTGATCTCATCCAGCTCGTTCAGCTGAATCAATCTCCTCTCAGCAGCAGGTTTGATGTCGAAGTTCAGCAACTTCGTCGCCCATGCAGCCTTGTGCTCAATCTCCACTGGAAGGTGACATGATTTCCCATACATCAATTGGAATGGTGTAGTACCCAGTGGTGTCTTGAAAGCAGTCATGTATGCCCATAGCGCATCATCCAACTTCGTAGACCAATCCTTCCTAGAAGCACTCACTGTCTTCTCCAAAATCTCCTTGATCTGCCTGTTGGAGACCTCAACTTGCCCACTCGTCTGAGGGTGATATGGAGTAGCTAAACGATGGTTCACACCATACTTCTTCAACAACCTCTCGAAAACCTTGTTGATAAAGTGAGAGCCACCATCACTTATCACAATTCGAGGTACTCCAATGCGAGGAAAAATGATGGTCTTAAACAGCTTAAGAACCACTGCAGAGTCATTTTTCTCACTAGCTATCGCTTCCACCCATTTGGACACATAGCCCACAGCAACCAGGATGTAATTTTTCTTGTGTGACGATGGAAAGGGACTCATAAAGTCGATGCCCCAGCAATCGAAAACTTCAACCTCAAGGATGAAATTTTGTGGCATCTCATGTCTCTTACTGATCTTCCCTCTCCTCTGACAAGCATCGCACTGTGAGACGAAAGCATGAGCATCCTTAAACATGGTAGGCCACCAGAAGCCTGCTTGAAGAGCCTTGGACACTGTCTTGAAAGTGGCAAAGTGTCCAGCATAGTCGGATCCATGGCAATGAAACAAAACACCTGGAACCTCAGATTCAGCAACGCATCTCCTGTAGATACCATCAGAACAATGCTTGTACAGGTAAGGTTCATCCCAAAAGAATCTCCTTATGTCACGCATGAACTTCTTCTTGTTATACTTCTTGAGGTATCTTGGCTCTGCATCTGCAGCGAGGTAATTGGCAATATCAGCGTACCATGGATCATCAGAATCGGTTGCAGCGACGAGATGGTTTTCAGAAACACCAGGATGATCAAAAATTAAAACTGGCTCGGAATCGCCAGGGTATCGACCGATACCAGCAGGGTATCGATCGATACTGAAACTTGCAGCTCGTGAAAATTGCTGATTCTCTGCGAGATTCGTCTGAAACCCAGTTTCAATGAAGTAAATGGCTTCCTCAGGTAGTTGATCATCAATAGGGACGTCTGCATCGATCCGCATCCGCGAGAGATGGTCATCGACCCCTTTCTCTATGCCTCTCTTGACATTAACCTCGATGTCGAATCCTTGTAGCAAAAGAACCCAACGACAAAGACGAGGCTTGAGATCCTTGTCATTCATCAGATACTTGAGAGCAGCATGATCAGTATGAACAACCACCTTGCTTCCAATCAAGTAGGATCGGAATTTCTCAAAGGAGAAGACAACTGCAAGTAGTTCCTTCTCTGTGGTGCTGTAATTCCTCTGAGCATCATCCAAAGTCCTGCTGGTATAGTAGATGACGTGCAGCTTCTTATCTTTCCTCTGACCCAGAACTGACCCAACAACAAAATCACTAGCATCACACATGATCTCAAAAGGCAGAGTCCAATCAGGAGGTTGCACAATAGGAGCACTCACCAAAGCCTTTTTGATCTCCTCAAAGGCTGCAAGACAATCAGGTGTGAAATCAAATTTGATCTCCTTTCACTGTAAAGCAGTGAGTGGGCGTGCTATTTTGGAGAAATCCTTGATAAATCTCCTGTAAAACCCAGCATGACCAAGGAAACTCCGAATATCCTTCACAGAAGTCGGTGGTTGGAGACTTATCATGACCTGAATCTTGACTTTGTCAACTTCGATGAGGAGCTTGGTCCTCTTATTCATTGCTTGTTTTGTGTCCCAAGCTTGACGAGGGATAGGCTTGGGGAGGTCCTCAAGGGCGCGTTTAACGTCGCTAGCTTGACGGTTGCTTCTTCATTTCACTCCCTTCATGAAAACCACAAGAAAAGTGAAAAGATTAGCAACAAAATAAAATAAAAAGCTCTAGTCTCAAAAAGAATCAAAATCCTAGTGGTTATTGCTATTGCCTCCCCGACAACGGCGCCAAATTGATAATGGATTATTGTTAAGTTCATATCAATTTCTCTATGCTTGGCATTGTAGCATAAGAGGTGTCAATCCATAGAGGTTAAGATTAATGCACTAGGAACGCATGAAACTTCTTAAGCTAGAGCAAATAGTTTAGGTTTTTATATTTTTATGATTTTAAGCTACGAAAGTAAAATGCAAGAAAGAAAACAAAGATAGAAATGTTGGATCATGGATTAAACAAGCAAATGAATGATGACAAAGATTGCATTAAACCCTATCCTAGAACATGGAATTCACAAATATGACTAATCCATTCTCATGGCACTAATCACTTCACTAATCACCTAATTGACATAAACTCTTGTTTGCAATTAGATAATCAATGAAAATTAATCTCCAATTCCAATTAGTTCACTAATCACCCTAGACATCAACTCTCATTGGCTAGGGTGTGAAAAGCTCACAAAAGGCTTGGCTCAAGCATTTCATCGAACACCTCTCGGGCGTGACATGCTTAAGTTCTAATTTTGATCTCTCAATCTAAACTAGCCTTAAGATCAACCTATGTGAAAGATCTAACAAGATGCAATCCAAATCATCATCATTCATGACACTAATGCACACAATCTATGTCATTTCTTAGGCCTAGAACACTTAAACAAGACTAATACACTCTCATGGTCTTAATCTCTTTGTTAATCACTTAATCAAGAATCAAATTCTCATTTGTGATTTGATGATTAACAAGCATTAAATACAAGTTCTATTAACCAAAATACACCTTAGACATCCATTCTCATGAGCTAAGATAAGCAAATCCCTTATTTTGTTCTTTGGGAATTTCATCAAACACTTGGTGTGCATGATTTTCCCTTTGATCTAGATTTAAGTTTCTCAAGCTAAATCTAGCATTAAGGACACTAAATAAGGAAGGAAAGAAAGGATTAAGAACATAAACAACAAAAATTAATCATCAAACCATCCAAATCAAGCAAACCATGATCCACCAAAAAGTCTAAAATCTAAAGAACATGAAGAACAAAAGAGAAAAAGACATAAAAATAAGGAAATTGCATAAATACAAGATAGAGTTGAAGAAATCTTCTCTAGAGTGGCATTTTTTATGAAGAGCAATCAAAACCCCTCCAAAAGAGAGTTTGGGTCGTGCCAAACCCTTCGGAGAAGAAGACTTCGGCAAAAAAAAAAGGTTTCGAAAGTATTTAAAACAAAAGGGGGCGAACCGGGTCAACTCGGGACAAACCGGGTCTTGATCCGGTTAAATCTGGGTCTAAGTGGTCTGTTATGGATCCATACCGGATGGCTGTACCGGATGAAACAAGGTCGGCATGAAGTTCTTGTGCATAACCCGTTTGGGCGCCAGATAGATACGTCCCTGCTAACTCTGATGTCTCTTTCGTAGCAATAATCAGAATGACTTGAAACCACCTCCACAAGATATCTAACTCCATTATATACAACTTCTATGAAGACTTTTCAAGCTAAATCCGAGTGTACGTTCTTTGTTTGGCCTGATCTGTCAGTCGCTCTGGTTGGCTTCAATGAGGACGGATTTGGACATGTGACACCGGGTGGACATTGGCCGGTGCTGTGGGCCGGTATTTCCCCTGTCCATGCTGAGGTTCAGCACCGGACAGTGATTCTGGGCCGTGGCTGGTCGGTATGGATTACACCGGGCAAGGACACCGGTTGGAAGTGGGCCGGTGTTGGTCGAACGTTCGGCGGTAAGACGGACATACTCTCCGTAAATCAACCATATATCACGAAACACATATCCCAATGACATGAAACGACTTCTGGATGACAGCTACCTCAAGTCTCCATAATTTCCATGAAGACCTTTGGAGCGTATTCGAAATGAAAACCCTTTGTCCGGACAGATCTCTCAGACACCTCGGGTAATCCTTGCATCCTCGTTTGCTCCAACATTCCAAATATCCCCAAAATACCTCCAAGTTACCTAAACACAATCCAAAACATGCAATACTCTCTAGGACCTAGTGCACACGAGCTAAACTCTAAATTGGACCAAAATACTAAGAAAAACTATCAAAACACATGCATGGGACTTAAAATGCGAAGATAAATGCATGCTTGAAAGAGTAAAATATGAGAATATCAACACCCCCAAACTTACTCATTTGCTTGCCCTCAAGCAAACAAATAAGAACAAGAAGAGAGAGAGGTTGAAGTGAGAGATCAAGTCCGAGAATATTAACAAAACAGTTTGAACCAATGCCCTTGAGAGTAGTTACATGAGGCACAAACAATCTCTACTTAAAAAGATTTAGCCATACTCGTTGCTACACGAATTTGGTTTAAGCCTTAGCATTCACAAGCATTCCTAAACCCACAACTCTTTAACATTCATTAAGTTCATTGGTGGATCATGCTTATGCAAATCAAGTGAACTCATTTGGCTTAGGGAAAGGTCTTGAGATAAAAGTGATCTCAATCATGCGGGTATTCCAAAGCAAAGGGGTCTCACACGAAAGAATGAATTTTGGCAAAATGCTAAGAGTAAAGAGAAACTGATGCATACAAGGATGACTTTCATCTACCCAATGCTCCAATATGAACCCCACTCCTGTCTCTAAACCCATCAAGATCTATTCCTAAGCTACCCTAATCACAAAGCGTTTTTGTTTTCTCAAACCCGCACTTCTCATCACTTTTCACTTGGGGGACTTCTTCTTCAAACTTGATTGGATTGGCTTCTCATCTTTTCTTTTCTTTTAACTCCTCTTTTGCTTGCGCGACTTGTTTCCATTTCATCCTTTGGATGCCTTAGCCATTTTGGCTCTTTTCTTTCTTTCACACTTAAAGATCCTTACAATTCCACACTTGGAGCTAAATCACTTCCTTGTTTCAAACTAATCCAACTTTTGTTTTTCCCCATTCCTTTCTCCATATCTTTTGTTTTCTCCACATTCTCTTTTTCTTTTCAACACCACCCAAAACTCCCCACTTATCTATCCTAGCCTATGTCTAGCTCATTGATGTGTGAGCTAGTTATATATGAAAGCTTCTCCTTGTCGTCCCAAACTCAACACTTTTTGCTAAGTTCATTCGAAATTAGGCCTCGCAACACACACAAGAGATGAAGTTTTGAAGGAAGTTTTGGTTTAGGGTGTGGTTAACAGTTCCACAGGTGGGAATCAACTATTTGAGCTAACAATAGTGGTAAAAAGGGAAAAGATAGCTCAAATATGTATATGATATCATAATCTCCACTCTTCAATGTACAAGCATGATAATTCAAGTATAGATTAGAGTTCACTAGATAGAGTTAGGATCAAATCAAAGCATGCTTCAACCAAAACATAAACATTCAACCCGCAAGATCAAAGCATGGATCATCCTTAACTTCGCGATTGCTCAAATACATCAAAGAACTCCTAAATAGGGCATTAATTCAAGCTCTTAAGTTTACCTTCCACATGGACATTTCTCCCAATGCAAGTGAGTGCAAACCTATATGCGTCTAGACTCAATCTTAATCATGCGAAATGCAACTACATGGTTCTTTTTATGTTCAAAATTTTCAAATTTTTGTGATTTTTCTTTGAATGAGACTCAAGTATGCAAAGAGAAAAATAAGAAAACAAAACACAATGTCAAATGACACAAACCCCTCCCCCAAACTTGAATTGCACCGTCTCGGTGCAACAAAAGTCAAGAGAGAGCGCAAAAATATGCAAAAAGGCGAATGTACAATGAAATGGAGTGTGGTTCAAACCTTTGAGATGGAGAAAAGGGAGTGGTGGTGTGACTTTTTATGGCTCAAACCCTCCATTCATCCCATACCACGGCCATTGGACCCCAAAAGACCAATCTTAGACCGATCCGACCCAAATTTGCATCATTTATTGATGAGGAGCTTGGTCCTCTTATTCATTGCTTGTTTTGTGTCACAAGCTTGACGAGGGATAGGAATGGGGAGGTCCTCAAGGGCGCGTTTAACGTCGCTAGCTTGATGGTTCCTTCTTCATTTCACTCCCTTCATGAAAACCACAAGAAAAGTGAAAAGATTAGCAACAAAATAAAATAAAAAGCTCGAGTCTCAAAAAGAATATAAATCGTAGTGGTTATTGCTGTTGCCTCCCCGGCAACAGCGCCAAATTGATAATGGATTTTTGTTAAGTTCATATCAATTTCTCTATGCTTGTCATTGTAGCATAAGAGGTTTCAATCCATAGAGGTTAAGATTAATGCACTAGGAATTGATGAAACTTCTTAAGCTAGAGCAAATGTTTTGGGTTTTTATATTTTTATGATTTTAAACTAAGAAAGTAAAATGCAAGAAAGAAAATAAAGATAGAAATGTTGGACCATAGATTAAACAAGAAAATGAATGATTAAAAATCAAATAATGATGACAAAGATTACATTAAACACTATCCTAGAACATGGAATTCACAAATATGACTAATTCATTCTCATGGCACTAATCACTTCACTAATCACCTAATTGACATAAACTCTCGTTTGTAATTAGATAATCAATGAGCATTAATCTCCAATTCCAATTAGTTCACTAATCACCCTAGACATCAACTCTCATTGGCTAGGGTGTGAAAAGCTCACAAAAAGCTTGGTTCAAACATTTCATCGAACACCTCTCGGGCGTGAAATGCTTAAGCTCTAATTTTTATCTCTTAATCTAAACTAGCCTTAAGATCAA
Source organism: Eutrema yunnanense (assembly GCA_002933935.1). Taxonomy (NCBI): domain Eukaryota; kingdom Viridiplantae; phylum Streptophyta; class Magnoliopsida; order Brassicales; family Brassicaceae; genus Eutrema; species Eutrema yunnanense. The sequence goes on from PKML01051116.1 coordinate 302,676, forward strand.
CCTATGTGAAGGATCTAATAAGATGCAATCCAAATCATCATCATTCATGACACTAATGCACACAATCTATGACATTCCTTAGGCCAAGAACACTTAAACAAAACTAATCAACTCTCATGGTCTTAATCCCTTTGTTAATCACTTAATCAAGAATCAAATTCTCATTTGTGATTTAATGATTAACAAACATTAATTACAAGTTCTATTAACCAAAATACACCTTAGACATCCATTCTCATGAGCTAAGATATGCAAATCCCTTATTTTGTTCTTAGGGAATTTCATCAAACACTTGGTGTGCACGATTTTTCCTTTGATCTAAATTTAAGTTTCTCAAGCTAAATCTAGCATTAAAGACACTAAATAAGGAAGAAAAGCAAGGATTAAGAGCATAAACAACACAAATCAATCATCAAACCATCCAAATCAAGCAAACCATGATCCAACAAAAAGTCTAAAATCTAAAGAACATGAAGAACAAAAGAGAAAAAAACATAAAAATAAGGAAATTGCTTAAATAAAATATAGAGTTGAAGAAATCTTCTCTAGAGTGACATTTGTTATGAAGAGCAATCAAAATCCCTCCAAAAGAGAGCTTGGGTCGTGCCCAACCCTTTGAAGAAGAAGACTTAGGAAAAAAAAAAGGTTTCAAGAGTATTTAAAGCAAAAGGGGGAGAACCGGGTCAACCCGGGACAAACCGGGTCTTGACCCGGTTAAAACTGTGTCTAAGTGGTCTGTTATGGATCCATACCGGATGAAACAAGGTCGGCATGAAGTTCTTGTGCATAAGCCGTTTGGGCGCCAAATAGACATGTCCCTGCTAAATTAGTATGTATATTTCGTTGCAATAAGTAGAATGACTTGAAACCACCCCCAGAAGACATCTAACTCAATTATCTACAACTTCTATGAAGACTTTGCAAGCTAAATCCGAGTGTACGTTTTTTGTTTGGCCTGATCTTTCAGTCGCTTTGGCTAGCTTCTATGAGGACGGATTTGGACATGTGACACCGGGTGGACATTGGCCGGTGCTGTGGGCCGGTATTTCCCCTAACAGTGCTGAGGTTCAGCACCGGACGGTGATTCCGGGCAGTGGCTTGTCGGTATGGATTACACCGGGCAAGGACACCTGTAACACCCCCGATTCAGACCTAAAATTCCTCTTTCCAGAATCGAGACCGGGGGGTGTTAGCAATTATAATGAAGGGAGAACTGCCGAGACGACTCAGCTAGAAAAGCATCCCATACTACCCTTCCGACCGAACTACCCCGACTAGTTGTATCTCTTTTATTTCCTCCGACCGATGGCCTAAGGCTTTCTAACCCGTTCCGCCCGTCGAAGGTTGTTTCGGGCCGGACTAGGCCTAGTATCTTAAGAACCGAGGTTTAAAGCTTGAAAACATCCTTCATTAACTTCAACACATTCTTACAAAGTTGATGCATCGTTTCTTAAAACCGTTTAGCAAAGAAACAAAGGTTCTTTCAATTAACACCCAAATCTACTCTGGTCGGCCTAGTGCTCGACGCCTCCCTCTAACTACTTTTTAATGAGTACTCCTAATGTATACTCAGTGAGCTTAGGACCCCTACCATGCACGTTAGTTCCCAACCCACTAACAACCTACCCCAGACACGCTACGAGGGAAGCACCACACTAGCCCACCTAGTAAAACGGCATTCCCAACTACACACACAACACGCATGCTAGCTTACCCAACTAGCAAGCGATCACAACACGTAGGCTAGCTTACCCAACTAGCGAGCGATCACACAACAACACACTTATCACAAGCGCGCTAAGCGGAAGCTAAACAAACAATTGATATGTGCTAAAGGCCTCTTAGCCACATATCCTAACACACGAAATGCTTCGTACGAAAGATTCTCCACAACTATCTAGATCTAGAGATCAGGTGGATCGTATTAACACACACACACACCGTGACCCTACGGTCTAATCACCACACAGGATCATAGACTGCCACACGATCTAGGCCCTCACAAACCCATGATCTTATGCACCGTCGTGCACATCTCGGCCGAGGGAGCGACCCAAGTAACCCTCCGAGATAAACTGGTGGTGTTGACAAAATCCCTAAACACACTACATAGGCGCACATGGCCTACAACTTACCGTACACGCCTACCCGACATGTGTACATCGGTACTAAAGCAAGTTACGGGCCTCAATGCCGCATAACTTCTCACACAAATAAGTTTTGGGCCACCATGCCGCATAACTTCTAACACAAACAAACAAACAACTGGCCAAGGTTTTTCCCAACCTCAGCCCCAGTTCCGTGTTAATTCTGTTGACCTCCACCACGCTTAGACCTCCCATCACAAGCATGTGTACTCAACTAACACTTAAGGCTAATTTATGTGTTACTTCTGTCGTCCTTGTCATGCCTAGACCTTGTCTCGCGCATACAGGACTCGTCGTTCTTGTCATGCCTAGACCTTTTCTTGCGCATACAAGACAACTAACACTTAGCCACAATTCTTAGATTTAAATCTTAGCAATATCTAAGTTCTTACGAAAATTAACCTCACCTAAGTTAATTTAAACAGGAACACTTGGCGGAGCCAACGCACGTGGTCGCTCCCACCTTGTTCTTGCACAACGAAGCATTAAACCTATGCTACCGAAGCTCACATCGAGTTTTTAGGTTTGGAACAGACAAGACTTAAGCTCTTGGATCAACTCCTTCGAAGCTAAGCTCTCCCTCGGTTTAAATCCACGTGATTTAAGCCAAGATCTCTTTCTGATCACTTTCTCTCTCTACCTTAACTCTCTCGCTTCACTCTAGATTTTTTAAGTTCTTAAGAGTGGTGTGAGCTTACCTTGGGTCTAAGGGGGTATTTATAGGCGTGGGGAAGTCGGTGGTGTGCTTGCCACTTGTGCCACTTGCACCACTTGCATGAAGACTAGTCAAAGTACTTTCTCCCCAAGTTTCTCTTCTTTGACCACGAGTTCATACCATCAAATCGCTTAGGTAGGCTAAAACGTAGCCTTTGACCCCTAGGTCTAAGCTTTTGCTAAGCTTTAGACCAACATCTTCACCTTGTGTCACCTTTATCCTCTTTAGGCTTAGTAGGTCTTACTAGACCTTAACATCGATGTCACTTCGGTTTCACTTCAATCGCGAGTCTACATCTTCCCAAGGGTGGCGTGGTCTCCTTAATGGGTGACAAGGCCATCGTGGCCCTTCCTCCTTGTGACACATGCCATCGCTAGTCCCTATGCTATTTTGACCGGTCATGTGGCTATAGTTAAGCCGCTTGTCGCGATTTCCACCGTTCATCGATTTTCGCAAAATTGGCTTCCGTCTTGGGTTTTCTTCGCCCAATTGGCCTGCCAAAAACGATCTTGGGTATAATGGGACGTCCGCCCCAGTTTAGATTTCCCATAGCCCACTCTACCAAACTTGGAAAATCTTGATTTCTTTTCATGGATAACATCCTTTCCTTGCCTTAAAAATTGCTGTCCGGTCGAAATTTCGTTTGGATCACCATTCCCCGGCTTTGGTAAGGTTTTTCCTTTCCTCTCAGCTAAAAATCCCCTTCTCGGCAAGCTTTTTTGTATTTTTCCTCGGCTAAAAATCTGCTCTCGGCTAAAACCGTGTCTCTCGGCTAAAACCGTGTCTCTCGGCTAAAACCGTGTCTCTCGGCTAAAACTGCTTCTTCTCGGCAAGATCACATATTTCTCTCGGCTAGAAATCTGCTCTCGGCTAAAATCAGATGCTCCTCGGCTAAACTGGTTCCCCTCAGCAAAAACTGGATTTTTTTGCCGGCTAAAATAGAATTGTCTGGATAACTCTTTTTCCGTTCGAGTTATCCAAAGTCTAGAACGACCAACACGTTTCCTTTGTCATGCTCCTTTGGAAAACGTCTTCCCTCAGTTGTTCTTTGATTTTTGGTTTTTCCCTCGATCATCGACCAAATTTTCTCCATTGGACGTGTTATCACATCCTCCCCCCCCCCCTTATTTAGAATTCGTCCTGAATTCACTTAAGGTTGAGGTGATTTCCCTCCCCGTCTTCTGGCAAGGTTGTGACGACTCCCGTGCTCATCGGGATTCCTCTTTAATTCCTTTCTATGAGCAATCTACTTCATCGTCCTGGATTTTCTTCAAGGCCCGAATTCTCTCCTAGAATTCGCATTGAAGTCTTATGTTCCTTTGTTATGCAACCTCTGTTGCTTTTCCCTCCTTGAGGCTATTCTCTTCCACCTTTTCTCCTCACGTGGCTTGAGATCTTGATGAGGACATCGAGTCAACGACCCAAGTCATACAAGCACCACTAGTACCAAGTGGACCAGTGACTAGAACCAGGAGCAGGGACATGGAAAAGAAGTTCAACATGTTCATGTACCAGCTCAGACAAGAAGGTTGCTTCAAGACGGACACTAGTCCGCTAAGCCCATTTGCGAGCAGTTATTGGGCCGATTCTTTGACGCAGGATCCACTCATGATCCCGGATGATCCAGAAGGCGATCCACATATGGATTTGAAGCTCTTTGAATCTAGTTTCCAGAACACTGAAGATCAGCCCTAGAATCCTTACCATTCGGACCAGAACGTCCAAACACTGAAGACATATCGGCTGGATCCTTTGCTGGCCGATAACACTAAGTGGCCACTCATCAAGCCCAGGCTCGTGGCCCACTTATCTATGGTCGATTTCACTTCACCAGAGATGACTTAGGCCCAAGGAAGGTCATTAGTTGGGTTTGTAAGTCGTTTGGTGCTCTTTTCCCAACCTTCATTTTTATCCCACTGGGTTTTGCGAAGATGGGTTTTTACCGAGGCCAAACGGCTTGCAATATTATTGGCCCAATTAATGACTCTCTGTAAGCCCATGAAGACCAGCTACACGAGGCCTCACTTCTATTTCTCTTAGTCTTTTAATTATTTTGTAAACGGGCCTAAATTGTTAAGGACCCATCTTGTTATTTCTTTTTCGGTTTATTTCTTTTTCTTTGGGGGCGTGAGCTCTCTTTAAAATCCCTAAGGCTTTGTCCTTCTCAGCCATGCAGACAATAAGAATTTTCTTGGTTATTTTCGAGTTTTTGTTCTACACAAAAACTTTTCCTCTCTTTAGATCGTGAGTGAGTCTGATCCTTAGGGAAAACCCTTGAAGTATCAAGAGACCATCGCCTCTCTTGTGGTTCTCATCGCCCCACCAGCAACCTCCATCTTATCCCGTTGACAGAAGAGAGAGACCTTAGTCCAGCTTCTTCAACACTTGAGCACGTATCATTTTGGTATCAGAGCTTCAAAAGCTCCTGAATCTAAGGTGTAAACGTTCCCTTATCATCTTTTAATTTTTCGGTATTTGTTTTGTTCTTGTCTAGGTTGCTAGATTCAAAAAAAAAATAAAAAACTTAGCAATTCCTTTAGTTAGTCGAAATTGAATTGTTTCTTTTAGGATTTTAGTCAAAAAAAAAAAAATTGAAAAGAACCATATCTTAGGATTTTCGATTTTGTTAATTCCTTTTTCTGTTAAGTTNGAAAAGAGAGTATTTTAGTTTAGAAATTTTCCTTTTAGATTTAAGAAATTTATTTTTACCTTATTAGTTGTTCTTGTCGATTTTTTTGAGCCCCATTGATACACTTTGTGAAATTTTTTTTGCAAGGAGAAACAATGAAAAACAATGCTGTACCGCAAGACCCTAATGCCATTCTCATGCAAGCAATCACGGCTATGCAACAACAGCTCTAAAGAGTAGTCCAAAGGCTTGATCATATGGAGCAGCCTCAAGCCAACAACAATCCTCCACCAAGAGCACAACAACGAGCCAACAACCTAGGCGAAGATCCGGACGATGTTCCGATGGAGGAACAGCCGCGAGTAAGGAGAAGAGGACCGAGGCAAGACGCCTTTGAGGAGGCAGAAGGTGACTTCCCAAGGCACCAACACTCCCAGGACATGAAGCTTAAGGCACCTACGTTTGCTGGAAGAGTTGATCCCGAGGCTTATTTGGAGTGGGAGCAACGCATGGAGCATATCTTCAAGTACTACGACTACAACGAGCAAAGAAGGCTGGCTTTGGCCGTTGCTCAACTCATTGACCATGCCCTCTCATGGTGGGATCGTGAGGTAGCTGACAGAAGACGGAGCCAATCACCTCAGGTCAGCACTTGGCGAGAGATGAGACAGCTCATGAAGAAGCGTTATGTTCCGAGCTATTATCATCGAGATCTTCAAAAGAGGTTCCGAAAATTATCCCAAGGAACCAGGAGCGTGGAAGAATACTTTGAAGAGTTTGAGCATCTTAGAAACCGTTTGGAGCTGGATGAAGACACCGAGACCCTCATGGCTCAGTTTTTAGACGGACTAAACGAACGGCTAAGTCACAAAGTGGAGAAGCTTCCATACCACGACTTGAAGGACATCTTACACCATGCCATTCAAGCTGAGCAACACTTGAAGAAGAAGTCCTATGCTACTGGAAGGACATGGAGTAACCAAAAACGGGACCAGAACCGAGCCAAGACCCAAACTCCAACCAGCTTTCCATCTAAGGCCACAGAGAAGGGCAAGTCGGTCGAAATCGACCCTAGGTTCACTTCTAAGGCCTCTGAGCCTAATCAAGGTAAGTTTTCAAACCCAAGCACTTCTAGAACTCGTGACATAACATGTTTTAAGTGCAAGGGCAGAGGAAACATGGCTAGAGAATGCCCAAATCCCCGAGTTATGATCATGTTGGATTCGGGTGAGTACGAGTCTCAAGATGTGACCGATGTGCAAATGACCAAAGCAGCCACTGAAGAAGTAGATTGTGAGGCTGAATATGGTGAGTCCCTGGTCATAAGACGAGCATTGAACCTCACGGTTCATCCTGACGAGACAGCCCAAAGAGACAACATCTTTCATACAAGATGTTCCATCCGAGGCAAGGTATGTAATTTGGTTATTGATGGAGGGTCGTGTACCAATGTAGCAAGTGACTACATGGTCACTAAGCTCTGTCTAGAACGCGCTAAACACCCTCACCCATATAAGCTAAGATGGTTAAATGATAAGGCTGAATTACGCGTCACGGACCAAGTGCTTGTACCATTCAATGTGGGCAAGTACTCGGATGAAGTTGTGTGTGATGTTGTTCCTATGCAAGCTGGCCATCTTCTTCTTGGTAGACCTTGGCAGTTTGACAAGGACGCCATTCACCATGGCCGAAGTAACATGTATTCGTTTGTGCATGATAAAAAGAAGTATAATTTAATACCTCTTACACCTACTCAAGTACACAAATTACAAGTTAAGATGTTAAAAGAAAAAGATGCATCGACCAGGACCAATTTATTAATCAAGTCCAGTTATATTTCTAAGGCAATAAGCTCGAAAGAACCAATGCCCTACGTGTGAAGAATGCCAACAAGGGCAGGAAGCACGTGTCTTTTGAAGTTGGAGAATGGGTGTGGTTGCACATGAGACCGGAGCGATTCCCGGACAAACGCAAATCGAAGCTATCGCCTCGCGGAGACGGCCCATTCAAAATCTTAGAGAAAATCAATGACAACGCCTACAAGCTCGAGCTCCCTGGTGAGCTTAAGGTGTCTGTTACATTCAATGTTTCTGACTTAGCTCGTTTTGATGCAGGTGATGATGTTTTGGGGTCAAAACCTCATGAAGAGGGAGGGAGTGATGAGGACATCGAGTCAACGACCCAAGTCATACAAGCACCACTAGTACCAAGTGGACCAGTGACTAGAACCAGGAACAGGGACATGGAAAAGAAATTCAACATGTTCATGGACCAGCTCAGACAAGAAGGTTGCTTCAAGACTGACACTAGTCCGCTAAGCCCATTTGCGAGCAGTTATTGGGCCGATTCTTTGACGCAGGATCCACTCATGATCCCGGATGATCCAGAAGGCGATCCACATATGGATTTGAAGCTCTTTGAATCTCGTTTCCAGAACACTAAAGATCAGCCCAAGAATCCTTACCATTCGGACCAGAACGTCCAAACACTGAAGACATATCGGCTGGATCCTTTGCTGGCCGATAACACTAAGTGGCCACTCATCAAGCCCAGGCTCGTGGCCCACTTATCTATGGTCGATTTCACTTCACCAGAGATGACTTAGGCCAAAGGAAGGTCATTAGTTGGGTTTGTAAGTCGTTTGGTGCTCTTTTCCCAACCTTCATTTTTATCCCACTAGGTTTTGCGAAGATGGGTTTTTACCGAGGCCAAACGGCTTGCAATATTATTGGCCCAATTAATGACTCTCTGTAAGCCCATGAAGACCAGCTACACGAGGCCTCACTTCTATTACTCTTAGTCTTTTAATTATTTTGTAAACGGGCCTAAATTGTTAAGGACCCGTCTTGTTATTTCCTTTTCGGTTTATTTCTTTTTCTTTGGGGGCGTGAGCTCTCTTTAAAAACCCTAAGGCTTTTTCCTTCTCAGCCACGCAGACAATAAGAATTTTCTTGGTTATTTTTGAGTTTTTGTTCTACACAAAAACTTTTCCTCTCTTTAGATCGTGAGTGAGTCCGATCCTTTGGGAAAACCCTTGAAGTATCAAGAGACCGTCGCCTCTCTTGTAGTTCTCATCGCCCCACCAGCAACCTCCATCTTATCCCGTTGACAGAAGAGAGAGACCTTAGTCCAGATTCTTCAACACTTGAGCACGTATCAGATCTCCTTTTGAGGTTTGCTACTAACGTTTACTCCTTAATCGTTTGTAACTCTTATTCTCCGAAAAGTCCTCCCCGTCTTGGGTTTCTTTTCGTTCCACTCCTTTCCTTTGGTAGAAGACCTCCGTCTTTCACCATTTTGTTTACCCCAGCTTGACCTTTACGGTCAACTTCTTCTTTTGATGACGGCGTTCTCCTTGGCTTTTCAGTATCGTCATCATCATCATTCCAGTAAACTCCCCGGCCGGCCTCCTGCCTATTATCCGGTCATCTACTCTTAGGTTGTGGTTGACCCTCTCTCTGGTCTCCACCTCCGTTCTCAATTATTTTTCTCCATTCTCACGGATTTAATAATCCCTCGCCGCACTGGTGATTTGATCTTCTTTGCTCGCAGTAGGTCAGTAGGTCCTCCCGACCTACTTCCGCTTTGTCGACCCTCCTGGTCTCTTCTGGCACACCGACTCCTCTAGGCCACTCGCCTTTTTCCCACCCATAAATAGTCTCCTTACTTCTGACCCGAACGTGACATATCCTAAGGTTTTGCAAATTCTCTCCCTAATTCGCAAGTGGTGGATTTTCATGCCTTTCCCAGGAATCAACCCATGGCATACTTAAAGTAGTGACTACTTGGCCCAAAACTTTAAGTAGCCAAACAAATCATACGTGGTTCATATTAAATCGTATAATATAACCATCCATGATTTCACAAACGTCTCATCTCATTCAAACAGACTTCACATATGTTACATATTTTCACATATCTCACATCTGATAAATACTTCACATACTGCACAGATGCCTTAACTCTATCTCACAAGTGATCCAGTCCGTCCTCCCGACTACCGATCACAACTACTCGCGCATGACTCTTGCCCTCTCGGTTTTCATACGACTTATTCACGCAAGCAGCAAACAATCATACAGAAAGTTTAGAACCCCTTACGTACCTCCCTATATACGGCTGGTGGGTTACATGTTGCCTAACCTAGACACAACTACCTAAAAGTCATGCCCAAACCGAGTTACTGGATCTTCCCGATCCCTCGGTTTCGCTTGACCCGTCGGATCCTTTCGATCCCTCAGTCTCTCCAGAATCGCTTGTCCAGTCCGATGTCGAGTAGGAAATAGTATAAGTGTTGGATCGCTCTGGTTCATCTTCCTGAGGGTCTAACCCAAAACCGCATGTGTAGCACGTTCCCATTGGCGGCAACAGCCGTCTTCCAGACCCCGTGTTGTGACATGCCCAAGTGGTGTGGCTTCTCATGCCACAATGCTCACATGGCCCCATCAGACGTGAGGGACTCATGCCTCTCCTTTGGGCCGGTGTCCTCCACAGATAAGGCCCCTCCGGAGTCTCTCCTTGGTTATCTCCTTCTGGTGACGGTGTCTCAACACCCGTCTCCACGTCTTGCTCGATATTCTTCGGGGATGATAACTCATCATCCGTCTCCACATCTTCTTCGACCGTGATCCTATGTCTTGCTCCATCTCTTGCTTAGCTCGTGGGCAAGTAAGTCGCCAAACCTTCTGGTTCTTGGTTTGGGTCCTTCTTCCTCGTTCCCTTCTTGACTTTCCTCGGAATAGTCATTTTGCGGAACTACCGCGTCTTCTTCGGTTTCTTCTTCTTCAGGATCGCCTTCATGGAGGTTCCTATGGTCCTCCAGCATCGATTGGATCTCCTCATGGCTCAGCGTCCTTGGCTCATCCAAAGTCATGTCTCGAACTAGATGGGGCCGCAAGGCTCGGTTCCATTCGTTGACGAGGTGATCCTCTTTGTCCCACCAATGGAACACGTTCTGCCTCCTTTCCCGGTTCCGTATGACTTCCTCCCGAGTGTTTGTCCAATAACGTTGGACTCTTTCGGCTTCCTCTCTTTCTGCATATGAAGTAATGGTTCCCCTCCAGCGGTCGTGCTGGTCTTGGACCATTCTCTCCGCATCGGCCCGTCTCGCCGCTAGCTCTTCGGTCTCTCTCCGCTCCGTCCCAAGATGCTCATGGTTATCGGTCCGATCCTCCCACGGTTATTGCGGCGCGTAGTTGCATTTCATATTGTGTATATATGGCATGCGAATCATTGCGGAAATCTCTGATCTGCCCGATATTGACATGTCCGATCTAGATGCGATCGTTATGTCTCTGTCACTCCAAATCGAGTCATCGGAAGATATATGTATGATCTCGGGCCCTGCCCGTTCCCATACTTCTACGTCGGAATATGCTGTCGGCATCAGCACGTATTTCCCACAATGTCGGGCCATCTCCATCCATTCCTCATCACAAGGCGCTTGTGGAATAGACTCCATGTCTAAATCCAGATCAAGCCCGTCAAACATCTTGGCATTGTCTAAGACTGCCTCCCAAAATGCCTCGTCGGTCTATATCTCCGTTTCGACTTCGGACGGTGTGCCTGAATCGACGAGATAGATCTCCGCCAACGAGTCTGAACTTTTGTCACTTGACGAGTCTGAATCGTCCCACGAGTTGGATATTCCTGATCTGTAAAACGTCGGCCAACAATTTCCTTGCTTCCCCTCACAACCAGGCGTCCACTCAGCATCCCTCTCATACTTTCCTCGTCTCCTCGACATCCTGCGATTACTCAACAAACAGCGTAACTCATAAGGGTTTTTCCTAAATCCTAATGACATCGAGCTACCAGATTCCTAATGGTGCTAATGAGACTCAATTTTTGACTCAAAAAACATTTGAAAACAATTTTTGAAAACTCGTTCTCGTTAGCATGATCATGAACCATGCTCTGATACCAACTTTGGTAACACCCCCGATTCCGGCCTAAAATTCCTCTTTCTAGAACCGAGACCGCGGGGTGTTAGCAATTATAGTGTCAGAAGATGTGAAACTTTTGACAAAGTGTGAATTCGACGAACTACGGTAGCTTGGTTTTGTTAACTTGTCAATTTTGACTTCCGAGGAATGCGAACTTGTAGAGTTTGGCGAACTGTGATAGCTCGGCTTTATTAAGTTGTCAGTTTTGACTTTCAAAAGGTGTGAACGCGTAGAGTTCGGTGAACAGCGATAGCTCGGCATTGTTAAACTTTTCATAAGTAATGAATTTTTATTCAAGTTATAGTTGAACCCGGTGTGGGCTACCTACGTACCTTTGAAAGAATGATCAAGCCATTCGTAATTCATATTACATCATAGAAGTTTTTTTTTTTTTGGCGCTTCTCCCGAAGTAGTAGTAGAACCGTTTGAGATTCATTGAATTACACGATCGCGGGATAGGAGTTCCGTTCATTCTCATGAGTTTGTAGACCCATGCCTTAACGATGCGCATGATCTAGTAAGGTCATTCCCAGTTAGCACCGAGTTTGCCGGAATTCTTCTCCTCGGTGTTGTGATAGACTTTGCGAAGGACGAGGTCAGCGTCCTCGAAGTGCCGTCCTCGAATCTTTTTGTTGTAGTAGCAAGAGGCTATGTGTTGATAGTTCTGGATTTGGAGTAGTGCTTGTCCACGTTGCTCTACGACTGTATCCAGAGTATCGAGAAGTAACTCGTTGTTGAGGTCGGGATTTCGAGTTAGCATCGTTCGACGTATGCCAAGAATATCGAGCTCGGCCGGACACAAAGCTTCTACTTCGTAAGCTAACGAAAAGGGGGATTGCCCGATAGCGCTGCGAGGTGTGGTGCAATGGGACCAGAGGACTCCATCAAGCTCCTCTGCCCAAAATTCTTTCTTCGTGTCGAGTGTTTTCTTGAGTCCGTTGATAATGGTTTTATTGGTTGCTTCGGCTTGACCATTTCCAAGTGGGTACCTTGGAGTGGAGAAACTTAGCCGGATTTTTCATTTGGAAAAAATCACCGAATAGGGCTGAGATGAACTGAGGTCTGTTATTCGTGATTATCTCGTATGGTACTCCGTGTCGGCAGATGATGTATTTCCATACGAATTTTTCGACGTGGTGAGCGTGTATCTCGGGATAAGATTCGGCTTCGTCCCATTTAGTGAATAAGTCTGTCATGACTAAGATATATTGCTTCGGTTTGGTGGAACGACAGAGTGGACCGATGATGTCCATTGCCCACCGCATAAAAGGGTAAGGGGCTGTGGACATCGTGAGTAACTCGGTTGGGAGATTTATCATCGGGCCATGCCTTTGGCATTTCTCGCATCTGGCGGCGAACTTCTGGCAGTCCGCTAGCATAGTTGGCCAATAGTAGCTTGCCTTCTTGATTTTTAACGCCAAGGAGCGTCCTCCATAATGATTTCCTCCGTCGCCATCGTGTACTTTGTTCATGATGGTGAGAATATCTTTCCGACGACACATTTTAAAAGGACACCCGAGGCGCTCCATCGGAAGAGTTCGCCATTGTGAACGACATAACGGGTAGATCGCATTTTAAGTCACCAAGCTGCCAATCTATCGGTTGGGACTGTCCCTTCGGAGATGTACATCTTTATCTCGATAGTCCATTCTTCCGGCTCTTGTTGATCTCTTTCACCGATGTCCATAGGAGTGTGGAGACCTTCCGATGATTCGTCCTCATCAGGCTGCACCCGGAGATCGGGATTATCCGGGATATGCCCGGCTGCGACATCCTCACCGAGCTCGGGAATTGGCCGATCTCTAGTATTATGTTGGTTAGGGGCATTGGCGGGATGGGCCTCGTAATCATGCATGCGTGTGGTGACGTTGCAGGTCGCTGCTGGTTCGATACTTAGCTGGGAGATGCTTTCGACCGGGATGGTTCTTCGGAGATAAAGATCTGAGCTTGATCCCAGAGCGGCGAGTGCGTCGGCGGGGGTGTTCTCTCCGCGAGGTATTTTAGTGAGGTCGAAAGTTTGGAATTCAGTTGCGAGTTCCTTTACCAGTTTCGAATATGTATCCACGCGGTCGTTCTTGGTGTTGTATTCACCGCTAAATTGGCTGGTGACGAGTTGCGAATCGCAGAACGCATGTAGCCAATCGTAGTCAGGTAATAAGTGATTCGTATTCTGCTTCGTTGTTTGAGGCCTGAAACTCCAGTCGGAAAGATTGTTCTAAGATTTCTCCTTTTGGGGATTGAAGGCATATTCCGACCCCAGAACCTCGATGTGACGACAAGCCATCGACGTGAAGGAGCCATTTTTCTGTTCCTGGGAGCTCGACGGCTGTCAATTCTACAGTTCGACGAGAAAATCGGCTAGAACTTGTGATTTTACGGCAGTCCTACTTCTGAACTCGATATCGTACTCGCTCAGCTCGATTGCCCATTTGGAGAGTCTGTCGGATTGGGTTGAACTTTGTAAGATAGTCCACAAAAGCTGATTGGTGTGAACTGCAATTGAGTGGGATTGAAAGTAAAGGCGGAGTTTCCGAGCTGCAATGATTACGGCAAGTGCAAGTTTCTCGAGGGTTGGGTATCTCTTTTCGGCGTCGTTTAAAGACTTGCATCGCTCCGTGGTCGCGATGTAGATATCCTAAAGCTGAGCATCGAGGTAACTGGGCGATGTGGGAAGAAGCTGGGTCGATGCTAAGGGCCTGGTCTTCCATATGTCTGTTGCATCGACCCGTGGTGTCGATGTGTAAGCATCCCAGGCAGAGACGTCTTCAGTAAATACGCGGTAACTCCTTAACCAGATACCCAAATGGACTCAATCCAACTCTTGTAGACAGATAACTCACTCCTCTACAACTTTCATGCAGAGCGTCAAGGCTGATTCATATCAGAGGGCCTTCGTCCAGCTACATATTTCTGGCGTCTTGGATGGGCTTTGCACTCCACTTAGGTCCAACTCTCCAACTATGCTCAATTGCCTCCAATCACCTAGGAAATACTCCAAAATATGCAATAATGCACTAAACCTAATGCAAATACTTATTACTCTAAATGAGAAATGCAAGATAAGACCATGATTATGCATGCGATTTACAGAAAACTCGAAATGAAATGCATGCTAAAACATGTAATATATGAGTATATCAATTCCCCCAAACTTAAACCTTTTCTTGTCCTCAAGCAAACAAGAATAAAGAAAGGGAGAAGACTAGAAATGGGAGCTCAAATCCAAAAGTGTCATAAAAAGAATCCGAGCCCAATGTCCAAGTTGCAAACTTCTTGATGTGATCAAACAACTTACTCAAAAGTGACTAGCCATACTTATCCTTGCATGACTTACATTCGAACCTCAACCTACACAAACTTTCATATCTTCCAACCTCTTGACATTGATTAAGTGTAATAGGAGTGAATCATGTTTATGCAAGATCAAATGAATTTGTTTGGCTAAGGGTAAGGTTATCAGATGAAGGTGATCTCATTATCATGCATGGGTAATTAGGTACAAGGATCTCTCATGAAATGAACAAACTTTAGCAAAATTCTAAAGGTAAAAGGCAACCTCTGCATACTAGGGAGAATTCTCATCTACCCAAATGCCTAGAGTATCTCTAACCTAAAGCTTCTAACACGTTGTGCCCACATCATAAGCTACCCTTTTTATCTTGAGGCATTTTGCCTTCTCAACCCCACATGCTTTTTGTCATTTCATTTCAACTTCTTCTCATTCGGGGATCACTTCTTCTTCCTTGTTATTTCATGGTTTGGTGCTCCTTTGATGTGATCAAGCTCTTCTTTGCTTCTTTTTGGTTCACGCCACTTCTCATTCTTTGATGCTTTGGCCTTTTTGGCTTTCTTCTTTTTCCTTCTATCTTATTCTTTAGAGCTAGTCTTATGATTTTTGCACCAACCAATCTACACAAATCCGATCCCCTTTTTCCTTTCTCCTTTTCTTCTTTTCCATTCTCAAACGTTCACCAAGTCTAAAACCGTTCCCCCAAACTTGAACCAAGAACCGCCATCCTAACTAGCCTATTCCTAAATTAACTCCGAGATGTTGGAGCTAAATCTACATGAGAATTCCCTCTTGTCGCCCTAAACCTAACACATTTTGCCAAGTTTGTTCGAAAGAAAGGCCTCACAATTCACACACTAATAACAATGCCTTGAAAGAAGGCTAAGGTTAGGGTAGGGGAAACCATTCCAATGATGGGATATGGCTACTTGGATAAGCAAGAGTGGTAAAAGGAGAAAGAGTATCCAAGTATGTATAGGTGATCCACAAATTCATTCTAGATTGCACAAACATAATATTTACAAGTCAAATTTATGGTTATCACTTAGATGAGGTTGAATTCAAGTCAAGGTTTGTTTCAATCAAAGCAAGAACAATAAGACATGAGATCAAGGCATGGTTCGTTCTTAATTTCTACACGAGATCAAAGCATCAAGTAACTAGCAACAATGGCATTGGACTAAGCTCTTAATATGGTACTTTTCAAGGACAAATCTATCATTGCTCCTAATGCTCATGCAAAGCTACCTTATATGCTATGCATCTAGACTCAATCCTATATGGAAATGCACAAAATTTTCAATTTTATTAAAATTGCATGATATGCATGAGACTCAAGATGCAAAAGGCAAAATAAGAACACCAAAAAAGATGTTAGATAACACACAAACCCTCCCCCAAACTTAAATTACACAGTCCCTTGTGTAATAGAAGCTTAAGGAAGAGTTAAACAATGCATGAAAGAAGGAAAGAAGATATGATTCTAAATGTTATGTACAAAGTTTGGAGTGTTACCTTGGAAAAGGATGGAGGGGACGAGAGGGATCAAGGGACGCCATATTCCATCACCTCATCCTATGCACTTTAGTCCATAAGTCAATGCCCATAAGACCATCGAAAACCTACTTGCACTAAGAAAACCATCAAAAGGAACTAACAACGAAAGAAAAGCATAAAAGGAAAAATGTACAAGGATAAGCTTGGGGTGTCTCCCAAGAGCACTTTGTTTAACGTCACTAAGTTCAACGTTTGCTACCTTTTTAGGCGGGTGATTGAGGAGCGCGAGCACTCCTTAGCAGTTCCTTAAGCTCGAGTTTGAGAAATTTACCCATTAAGCCTTGAAGACCGACGTGATTGGGCTCACTATACGTCGGTGTGAGTGTTGCTATGGCCTTGGCAAAAGGCTTGGGATGTCCTCTACATTTGACCTTGTACTCAATCATCCCTTCTCCATGTTTCCATGGGATGAGAGTTACGATCGAAGGTTGGTCTAGCAAGGGTCCAATCTCCTTGAGCATGCTCGGTTTCCTCTCCTCGGACCTAGGCTTTGTCCTCTTCTTATCAACCTTAGCACTTTCACCCTCACTCTCCGTTGTGGTGTGAAAGAGGGAATTCAAGCAACTTCCATCTAGAGCTAGGGCTTCTTCAACCATCCCTTGATTCACTGTCTCACAAACACCCACATACTCAACCTTCCGGACTTGGGCTTCATTGTCCCCACAAATAATAGTCCCACAAATAGCGGTGGAAGAAGGCATCATTGTGTAGAACTTCTTGTCATCCACGTTCTTAAGAACAACCCTCTTGTTTATGAAGGTCCAAGCTTGCACCGGTTGTGTTGAGGAATGGAGTCCCGAGGAGTAGAGGGAGCTTTATGTTTGGTGCCATCTCCATTACTACGAAGTCCGTTGGTACAAGACACTTTCTAATCTTTAGAGCAAAGTCTTCAACCAAGCCAAGAGGTTTCTTCGTAGAAGAGTCTCCAAATGTGATGGTGGAGGGGTAATCGTTCAACTTATCTATCCCAAGACTTTTGGCCATCTCCAAGGTCATGACATTCACGGTTGAACCCGAGTCACACAAAGCATCACCAACTTCCAAGCTTCCAAGGGTGCAAGATATTGAGAATTTCCCGGGGTTTCCAAGCTTTGGGATAGTCTTAGGCTCGATCCTTGTTGTGCTTGGAGCCATTTTCTCTTGTGCCTTTGATATATCATGGTTTTTACCCCGCTTAAGCCATGATATAAGTCCGTTTTATATAGTCTTTCTACTATTTTGTAGTGTTATAGAGTCTTTTACAGGTTTTAGCACGTTTGGAGCATAATTGGAGATATTGGAGCTTTCTGGAGCATTTTGGAGCAGAGCAGACGTTCGTGTAGCTGAGTACCCGATTTGAAGCATCAGTGTCGATCGATACTGGCTAGTATCGGTCGATACTCATCGAAGCAGACACGACTCGCGACTTTAATGAAGAGTTGAAGAATTGCAAAATGGCCCAGAAGATTTTATTATTTGCAAGAATCCCCAAAACGTGATTTATGTTATTTAATAGGATTTTACAGCCACTTTCAGGGCTATTCTTTATATTACTTTGGTTTTGTGAGAGAGCTTTTTGAAGGGAGACAAGTCTGAAACTCTATTCGTCCGAGAGAAGATTTCGAACCCTTTTGTTACTCTTTCTGTTTTATTTGATGATTTATTCAAACATGTTTATTGCTTCAATTTCCATGTCTTAGTAGATCTCTTGTTAGGTTTAGGGTTTTCTCTGAATGCTAGGTTGATTAGTTATTATGATTCACTATCTGAATTAGTTCTTCACCATAGGTTGTTCGCAAAGCTAATTCTAGATTGATCACCTAGAACTTAGATCTTAGGATAATTGATTAGGCGCGAGAGTACGATTAATTACCTGATAGAACCAAAGTTGAGCAAAATAACTATTCGCAAAGAGATTTGGTTTAGTTGTTTTGTGAACAAATCAAACCTGATTTAAAAGCTGATTTAAACTTTAGGATTCGCAAAGAGATTTGGAATTCCTAGGATTTAGATTTAGATAGTTTTCGCAAAGAGAGTTGATTAATTATATCTTAGTGATTTGAGTTCAAGAACCGCGCTAAATCTGAATCCTGACAAGTTAGTTTATCTGCATTCATTGATTTCCTCAGAAATACCCTGAACCTATCTTTCTCCAATCGAATTTACAACCGTTTTAATTTACGTTCTGTTTTCAATATCATTGATCGCTTAGCTTAATTCTCACCTATATAATCTATTGTGTGTCTCTGTGAGTCCTTGTGTTCGACCCCTACTTTACTGCAACTACTGCTTAGTACTATTAGGGTATTAATTTGAGCATATCAAATTTGGCGCCGTTTCCGTGGACTCAATTCGCCATTAGATTTTAGTCTGAGAATTTCGACTAAGCTCGTCCGTATCGGTCGATACTCGCCGTTCTCTTTTTGTTGATATCGATCGACACCACTTGGTATCGGTCGATACTCATCACGTTTTTTGTTACTTACGTTCTTGACTCTTGTTTTCAGGTGTGTGCATAATCGTGAAACCAGAGGGAACAAAAACACTCAGCTAGTTGATCTGTCACTTGAGCAGCTAGCACTTTTGGAACGCACAAACAGAAGAGCAAAGAAACCAGCAAGGATGAACAACAATAGAGTGGAGTTGGTTCAAGATGAAGCTGGTGCTTACAGAGACCAAGAGGTTCGTTTGTGCAATGAGAGAGGACAACGTCTGGATGGAGAAGGGAACATCATTCCACCTGCTCTTGTTATCGAAGAGATTGTCGCTGGGAATGTCGCTAGGAACGCGAATGCTGGGAACGCTGTGGTTAATCGTGGTAGAACGATTGGTGAGTACAACAGGCCTGATCAGTTCTATGCAAGTCAATCAGCGATTTGTCCGCCTGCTTATCAGAGGAATGACATTGAGCTGAAACCTGCATACTACACTCTTGTGGGTCAGCACCCTTTTCATGGTCTTTCCAATGAACATCCCATGGACCATATTGAGAGGTTTGAGGATTTGGTCACTAGCATCAAGATCAATGGAGTGTCATATGATTACCTTTTCTGCAAGCTCTTCCCATATTCTCTTGGTGGAGAGGCAACTTACTGGCTAAAGCATTTACCTCTTGGATCACTGACTACTTGGGAAGGGACTAAGACTGCTTTTCTGAACAACTTCTATGATGATGCACGATCCGAGGATCTGAGGAACAAGATATCCCAATTTTCTCAAGAACCTACTGAGGCGTTCAAGGCTGCTTGGACGAGATTCAAGTCTGCTTGGACGAGATTCAGAGAGATTGTCCACATCACGGATACTCTGATGTTCAGCTGATGGGGTTTTTCTTCAGAGGACTTGATTGGAGGTATCCTGATGAAGCCTATGTACTGATTGAGAACTTGGCGTCTAGCAATAGCACCAAGAATGCTGATTTTGAGCGGAAAAAGCTAGCTGGTAACATGGATGGTTCACAGATTGCTGGTTTTCAAGCTAAGTTGGATTCTATGGACAATCTTCTGATGGGCAAGACACAAAAAGTTGTTCACTTTGCTAGATGTTGATGTATTCAACGAGGATGAAGTAGTGGATGTTAACTACATTGGTGGTTCTGGTTTTCAAGGTCAGAGGAATCAATTCAACAACAACCGAAACTTCAACAACAACTCTCAGCAAGGAGGTTCGAATCAGTTTGGTCAGAGATCATCTCAGAATAGTGGATATACGAGGAACTATGTAAACTCATCTTATCAGCCCATACCTGCTAAGTTTCCAGATAGCAAGATCGAGTCTATGTTTGAACAACTGATTCAAGGACAGCAGTAGCTCACAGTGAATCTTAACGGAAAGATAGATGTTGTGTACAAAGATCTGAGTGGAAGGATCGATGCTCTCGATACTCATTAGAAGATGCTGATAATGCAAGTAGCTCATATTGCAGCAGCTGTCAAGGGAAAGACGACTCAGGCACAGAAGGAATACGTCAATGCAATCACCTTGAGAGGTGCAGGAAATCTCGAAAACCATGTCAAAGGTGATTCCAAACCTGACTTGTCTGTATCGATCGATACCACTGCCGATATCGATCGATACCAGTCTGAAGAACCGACGCATGAGCCTTGTGTCGATCGATACCAACCTTGTATCGATCGACACCCCTCGGAAGCTGAACCAGAGATCGTGAAGCAACCAGAGATGATTAAGGAACGTGTTTACAAGCCTAAGGTACCATACCCTCGATTACCCAGACACCTTAGAGACCCTATTTCTCCAAAGCAGCTGCGTGGCTTTGAGAAGATGGTACGAAGGATTCCCCTCACACTGACTTTTGAAGAAGCTCTTGAGTACCGCCCTCTTTACAGTCACTTCCGAGATTACAGAGAAACTGAGGACGAGATTAAGGCACTCTTCATCAAGGTCAGAAGTACACCGCCTCCACTGAAGCATTTGACTAAGAGGGAAGACCCAGGAAAATTTTCAGTTCCATGCTCTATCTCCGGAGTTGAATTGAAAGAATCTCTGGTTGATTCAGGGTCTAGCATCAATGTCATGTCAAAGGCACTTGCAGAGAAGCTGAAAATCGATGACATAAGATCTACTCAGATGGCTCTCACGTTCGCAAACTCTTCCATATCGGTTCCATATGGTATAATCCCTGATTTCATGGTTAAGGTAGGAGACTGTCTTGTTCCTACTAATTTTCAGGTTGTGGAGACGCATGCAAGGTCTAGCACACCTTTGATTATTGGAAGACCGTTCATGGCTACGGCTGGTGCAGTTATGGACATGCCCAGTAAGAGCATCTCGTTCTCGTACATTGATGAACAGGTCTCCTACGAAGCCATCCCCTCTAGAAGAGCTTTGATATATCATGGTTTTTACCCCGTTTAAGCAATGATATAAGTCCATTTTATAGAGTCTTTCCACTATTTCATAGTGTTTTAGAGTCTTTTACAGGTTTTAGCATGTTTGGAGCATAATTGGAGATATTGGAGCTTTCTGGAGCATTTTGGAGCAAAGCAGACGTTCGTGTAGCTGAGTACCCGATTTGAAGTCTCAGTGTCGATCGATACCCCATTGGTATCGGTCAATACCCACTGCAGCAGACACGAGTCGCGACTTAAATGTAGAATTGCAATTTGGTCCAGAAGACTTTAATAATTACAATAAGCCCCAGAACGTGTTTTAGCATTATAATTAGGTTTTTCAGCCACTTTGATGGCTACGCTTTCATTACTCTTGATTCTACTTTGGTTTTTGGAGAAAGAACTCTGAACTCCAGTTTTCTATTGTTTTCTTTGATGATCTATTCAATCATGTTGTTTTCATTCTCCATGTCTGAGTTAATCCATTTTAGGTTTAGGGTTCTCATAAGGGTTTTCTCTGAATGCTAGGTTGATTAGTTGATTAGGATTCACCATCTGAATTAGTTCTTCACCATAAGTTGTGCACAAAGCTAATTATAGGTTGACGAATCTAGAACTTAGATCTTAGGATAATTGATTAGGCACGAGAGTGCGATTAATTAACTGATAGAACTTAGGGTGAGCAAAATAACTATTCGCAAAGAGATTTGGTTTAGTTGTTTTGTGAACAAATCAAACCTGATTTAAAAGCTGATTTAGACTTTAGGATTCGCAGAGAGATTTAGAATTCCTACGATTTAGATTTAGATAGTTTTTGCAACGAGAGTTGGTTAATTATATATTAGAGATTTGAGTTCAAGAACCGCGCTAAATCTGAATCATGTTAGTTATTATCTGCATTCATTGATTTCTTGAGAAATACCCTAGGCCTATATTCTCTCCATCGAATTTACAACTCTTTACTGTTTATTGCTTTTGTTTCATCTGATTTGCTTAGCTTGATTCGATACTATACAATCTATTGTGTGATTTCTCTGAGTTCTTGTGTTCGACCCCTGATATACTGCAGCAACTGCTTTAGTACTTTTTAGGGTATTAATTTGAGCATATCAAATTTGGCGCCGTTGCCGGGGACTCAATATCTCTAATATATAATTAACCACCCAGTGTCGGTCGATACTCATCACGATTTTTGATTACTTACGTTCTTGACTTTTGTGTTTCATGTGCATACCTAATCGTGAAACCAGAGGGAACAAGAGCACTCCGCTAGTTAATCTATCGTTAGAGAAGCTAGCACGTTTAGAACGCACAAACAGAAAGGCAAAGCAAACATCAGGGATGAACAACGCATTGGTATTAAGACCTGATGAAGATGGAGTTCTAAGAGACCAAGAGGGTCAAGTGTGCAATGAGAGAGGGCAGCGACTTGATGAAGCTGGAAACATCATTGTCCCTCCTGCTGTTGTTGGTGAGAATGTCGCGCCAGCTGCGCACGCCAACGTTGGGAATGCTGCAACTGATCGTGGTAGAACAATTGGAGAGTACAATAGGCCTGATCAGTTATATGCTAATCGATCAGCGATTCGCCCTCCACCATATCAGAGAAATGACTTTGAGCTGAAACCTGCATACTACACACTTGTGGGTCAGCACCCTTTCCATGGTCTTTCTCATGAACATCCCATGGATCATATTGAGAAGTTCGAGGACTTGGTCACTAGAATCAAGAGTAATGGAGTGTCCTATGATTACCTCTTCTGCAAGCTTTTCCCCTACTCTCTAAGTGGAGATGCGACTTACTGGCTGAAGCAGTTGCCTCCTGGATCACTGACTACCTGGGAGGAGACTAAAACTGCTTTCCTGAATAATTTCTATGATGATGCACGATCTGAGGATCTGAGGAACTAGATCTCCCAGTTTTCTCAAGGCCCGACTCAAGCGTTCAAGGCTGCTTGGACGAGATTTAGATCGTATCAGAGAGATTGTCCACATCACGGGTACTCTGATGTTCAGCTGCTGGGTATTTTCTTCAGAGGGATTGATTGGAGGTATCAGATGGCTCTGGATACTTCGAGCAATGGGAATTTCAATACCAGGTATCCAGATGATGCTTATGTGCTTATTAAGAATTTTGCGTCCAGCAATAGCACCAAAAATGCAGACCTTGAGCCAAAGAGACAGAATGAGAACGTGGATGGATCGCAGATTTTTGAAATTCAAGCCAAGCTAGATCTTCTGATCGGGAAGTCGAAGAAGACTGTACACTTTGCTGATGGAGTCGATAATATCGGTGGAGATGAAGTGGAGGATGTTAACTACGTTGGTGGTTCTGGATTTCAGGGTTAGCAATTTGGGTACAAAAACAACCGAAACTTCAACAACAACACTCAGCAAGGTGGGTACAAGTTTGAGGGATCCCAATCTGGTTTTGGAGCAAAGCAATTCGCTCAGAAACCACTCCAGAGCAGCGACTTCACTCGCAATTATGGGAACTCTTCGTACCAGCCCATCTCTCCAAAGTCCACAGAAAGTAAGATGAAATCCATGATGGAACAAATTCTTCAGGGACAGCAGAAGTTGCAAGTGGATTTCAATGGGAAGTTTGACTCTCTGTATACTGATCTGAATGGAAAAATTGAAGTTATCAATCTGATTCAGAGGAAGCTGGAAACTCAAGTTGCTCAGACTGCAGCAGCTGTGAAGAGGCACGAAGGTTTTCTTCCAGGGAAAACTAAAAATCCAAGAGCACACGTCAATGCAATCACCTTAGGAATTGGTAAAGAAGCCACTGCAGTGGTAGAAAAGTGTTTGGATGCAGGAATTTTCGACGATGCTGAAGATGACGACTGGGATTCTGAAAATCTTCGTGTATCGATCGATACCAGACAGTATCGATCGATACTAGTTCAGACACCTACACGGGGATCCAAAATCACGTGTATCGATCGATACTCCTTCTGTGTCGGTCGATACTGAGGCGCATGTCGAGAAGGAACCAGAGATTGTCAAGGAGAGGGTGTACAAACCCATAATACCTTATCATATGCCTCATAAGATGACAAAGAAGGAATGGGAGGAAGCCAGATGCAAATCTATGCTAGATAAGTTGGTTGTGGAGCTTCTTTTTGTTGATGATATATCTGAGGATGAGAATTCGAACACCACCCCTGTGTCGACCGATACTCTCTTGTATCGATCGACACCCGTCCAAGAATCTGTCAAGGACGTCTCAAAGGAGCAAGCATCGATCGATGCCCTCCATACATCGATCGACACCCTCCCAGATACTGCAAAGGAGCCGCGTATAAGTGTTGACATACTTCACAAGCCCAAGAAGCTGAATCCTATTCCTCAACACCTCCGAGCCCCCATCACTCCTAAGCAGCTGCGTGGCTTTGAGAAGATGGTACGAAGAATACCCCACTCGTTCACTTTTGAAGAAGCTCTAGAGGGCTAGCCTCTGCTAAGTCACTTCAAAGATTGCAGAGAAACTCTGGAGGAAATTAAGGCACTTTTCATGAAGGCAATAAGTAAGTCACTACCGCTGAGGCAGTTGACCAAGAGGGTAGACCCAGGAATATTCTCCGTTCCATGCTCCATCTCTGGAGTTGAATTCAAAGAGTCTCTCGTTGACTCAGGGGCTAGCGTCAATGTCATGTCAAGGGCAATTGCAGAGAGATTGTGAGCTGATATTCGACCTCCCAAGTCAACCATCACACTCGCGAACAGTTCCACCTCGCTCGCTTCCATATGGTACAATCCCTGATTTGATGGTTAAAGTAGGAGATTGTCTGGTTCCTACCGATTTTGAGGTTATGGAGATGCATGCAAGATCTAGTACGCAGCTGATTATTGGAAGACCATTCATGGCTAAGGCTGGTGCAATTATGGATACACCCAGTAAGAGAATCTCATTCTCGTACATTGACAAGGAGGTGTACAACAAACCCATTCCTATTATAGGAACTTCCACACATACCTCTTGCATCACCATTATTACAAGAGAGACGTTGGTAGTTGATCTTTTGAAAGAGCCTCCTGACGAGCCAACTGTCATAGACCTTCTAGATAGTCCTTCGCTCATCACCAAGAAAGACGTCAAAACAGCTAAGGCAAAGAAGAAGGTGAAGAGCACATGAGTAAAAGGTGCTCCCTCTATGACCTTAATCCCTCAGAACTGTGATGGGGATTCGATTGAGTACAAGGTGAAGTGCAAAGGAACTTCGAAACCATTGTGTAAGGCTCGAGTTCTTCTTACTTCGGAGCTGAAAGAGAAAGGAAAGGAGTTTATGGAGAGCATGTTGAGCAGAACTCTGACTCTGAAAGTATCTAGCTATGGAACTTGCATGGGAGTAAGCTCTCAATCTTCTCCTGACTGATCACCTGAGCCAAAGTCAAGCTACTGACTTTAAACGAGCGCTTGGTGGGAGGCAACCCACTGGTGAGTTTGTTTTTGAGTCTTTTTCTTTTTATTTTTTCGTTTTTGTGTATGTGTCAGGATAAACAAGAAGCAAATACGAAATCGCCTGAGTGTTGATCGATACAATGTTGGTATCGGTCGACACCCTCCGCAAATGAGACACGTTCATCATATCGACCTAAGTCTGGTATCGCTCGATACCAGACCGTGTGTCGGTCGATACTCGATGTTCCAGCACGGTAACTTCTTGTTTTTCACTGTTTTATTCTGTTCTTTTATTTTCGTTCACCAACTCTAGGTTAGATAACACTGGGGACAGTGTTGTTCAAGTCTGGGGGAGGTAGTCGCTGACATTGTTTTTGTTTTTCTTAAGAGTCAGTCGTTTTAGAGTCATTCGTTGTTTTATTGAGTCAAAAATTTGTTGGAGACTGTGATCTTTTTCTTGCATCTATTGATCTGACCTTGCTTTTAAGTGACCATTGTTACAGAATCAGTTCTAGATCGACTAATGAAAAATCCAAAGACTGACCAGTTAACTAGAAGACACTCATGTTTCCAGCAAAGTTCCTTGAAGCCTGAGCCAAATTTTTGCACTTCATTGATGTGGTTGGTATTCATAGAGCTTGATTCATCATTCGTATCTGACAAAAGAACTCATGTGTTTGAAAGAATGGTATTTCTCTCCCTGCTACAAGTTAATAAATAAGATGCATTAAAAGATCAGATGATTTTCTTCTGAGTATAGGGTTAGGAAGATTTCCAACGATCCCATTATTCTACTCCATAGGAGATGATCACACAAAGGATTGGAAGCGAGGCTAGAATTTTCCTATGATGCCATTATTCGCCTACGCCTTTGATACTTTGAGAGGAAAGAACCGGGGATTCGGTGGCTAACACCATCAATACTCGCATCTCATACCTTGATGTGTATATCCAAAGCTAAAAAAAATGAAGAGAACATAATTAGAAATAAGTCTGGGGGAGAGAAATAATACCGGAAAGTGTGAAAAAGGTGGTTCCTTGTCATGATATTGTATGGGAAAGAATCTAGAAGGTTCTTGGTAGGATGGCTTGATGGAACGATGCTGTGAAATAATGTGTGTAGTCTGGAAAGCTGCGAATATCTACGGAGAAGTACATAGTGGTTAGATCAAAAACTGGTTAGGTGACATTTGGGTGCTTGGGAAAAGGGTCATTGCAGCGTTTCAAGAGCAGGTGAGTCTCAATGTTTGTTAAACCTTTTTCTCTGGTTTAGCCTTCTATTAGCTTGAGGGCAAGCAAAGGCTAAGTCTAGGGGAGTTGATATATCATGGTTTTTACCCCGTTTAAGCCATGATATAAGTCCGTTTTATAGAGTATTTCCACTATTTCGTAGTGTTTTAAAGTCTTTTACATGTTTTAGCACGTTTGGAGCATAATTGGAGATATTGGAGCTTTCTGGAGTATTTTGGAGCAAATCAGACGTTCGTGTAGATGAGTACCCAATTTGAAGTCTCAGTGTCGATCGATACCCCATTGGTATCGGTCGATACCCACTGCAGCAGACACGAGTCGCGACTTAAATGAAGAATTGAAGAATTGCAATTTGGTCCAGAAGACTTTAATAATTACAATAAGTCCCAGAACGTGTTTTAGCATTATAATTAGGTTTTTCAGCCACTTTGATGACTACGCTTTCATTACTCTTGATTCTACTTTGGTTTTTGGAGAGACAACTCTGAACTCCTGTTTTCTATTGTTTTCTTTGATGATCTATTCAATCATGTTGTTTTCATTCTCCATGTCTGAGTAGATCCATTTTAGGTTTAGGGTTCTCATAAGGGTTTTCTCTGAATGCTAGGTTGATTAGTTGATTAGGATTCACCATCTGAATTAGGTTTTCACCATAAGTTGTGCTCAAAGCTAATTCTAGGTTGATGAATCTAGAACTTAGATCTTAGGATAATTGATTAGGTACTAGAGTGCGATTAATTACTTGATAGAACTTAGGGTGAGCAAAATAACTATTCGCAAAGAGATTTGGTTTAGTTGTTTTGTGAACAAATCAAACCTGATTTAGACTTTAGGATTCGCAAAGAGATTTGGAATTCCTAGGATTTATATTTAGATTGTTTTCGCAACGAGAGTTGGTTAATTATATCTTAGAGATTTGAGTTCATGAACCGCGCTAAATCTGAATCATGTTAGTTTGTTTATCTGCATTCATTGATTTCCTGAGAAATACCCTAGGCCTATATTCTCTCCATCGAGTTTACAACTCTTTACTGTTTATTGCTTTTGTTTCATCTGATTCGCTTAGCTTGATTCGATACTATACAATCTATTGTGTGATTTCTCTGAGTTCTTGTGTTCGACCCCTGATATACTGCAGCAACTGCTTTAGTACTTTTTAGGGTATTAATTTGAGCATATCAGGCTCCCACACATATATCTTGCATCCCCGTTGGTGTAGGAGAAACATTAATGGTTGATGTTTTGGAAGAGCCTTACGATGAGCCAACTGTCATCAAAGATATGGATCGTCCTCCTAACATCACCAAGAAAGTCATCAAAAAGACTAAGGCAAAGAAGGAGGTGAAGAACAGAAGAGCCGAGAGTACTACACATGTAACCTTAATCCCTCAAAAGTGCGATGGAGTTTCGATCGAATATAAGGTGAAAAGCAAAGGGACCTCAAGGCCCTTTTCTAAAGTTAGAGTTCTTCTTACTCCAGAGCTGAAAGAGAAAGGACAAGAGGTTGTGGAGAACATGTTGCGTGGAACTCTGAGGTTGGAGATGTCAAGTTGTGGAGCCTGTTTTGCTGCAAGCTCTCATTCTTATCCTGACTGATCGTCCGTAAAGTCAAGCTCGTGACGTAAAACAAGCGCTTGGTGGGAGGCAACCCACTGGTGAGTTTGTTTTTGAGTTTTTTCTTTTTATTTTTCATTTTTGTGTCTGTGTAAGGATAAACAAGGATCAAACACGAAATCGCATGAGTGTGGATCGATACCCTGTCAGTATCGGTCGACACCCTACGCGATTGAGAAAGGTTCATCATATCGACTTAAGCCTGGTATCGCTCGATGTTCCAGCACGGTAACTTCTTGATTTTTCACAATCCACTTGGTTCTTTTGTTTTCTTTCACCAACTCTAGGCTAGATAACACTTGGAACAGTGTTGTTCAAGTCTGGGGGAGGTAGTAGCTGACATTGTTTTTTGTTTTTCTTAGAGTCAGTCGTTTTGAGTCATTCGTTGTTTTATTGAGTCAAAACTTTGTTTGAGACTGTGATCTTTTTCTTGAATCTATTGATTTGACCTTGCTTCTAAGTGACCATTGTTACAGAATCAGTTCTAGATCGACTAATGAAAAATCCAAAGGCTGACCAGTTAACTAGAAGACACTTATGCTTCCAGCAAAGTTCTTTAAAGCCTGAGCCAAATTTTTGCACTTCGTCAATGTGGTTAGTATCCATAGAGCTTGATTCATCATTCGTATCTGACAAAGGAACCCACGTGTTTAAAGTAATGGTATTTCTCTCCCTGTGATAAGTTAATTAATAAGATGCATTAAAAGATGAGATGATTTTCTTCTGAGTAGAGGGTTAGGAAAATTTCCAACGATCCCATTATTCTACTTCATAGGAGATGATCACACAAAGGTGGAAGCGAGGTTAGCAAAATTTCCTGTGATACCATTATTCGCCTACACCTTTGATTACTTTTGAGGGAAGAACCGGGGATTCGATGGCAAACACCACCAATACTCGCGTCTCATACCTTGATGTGTATATGCAGATCTAAAAAAAAAAAGAGAACATAATAAGAAATAAGTCTAGGGGAGAGAAATAATACCAGAAAGTGTGAAAAAAGGGTGGTTCCTTGTCATGATATTGTATGGGAAAGAATCTAGAAGGTTCTTGGTATTAATCACAGCGATAAAACTGGCGAGGATGGCTTGATTGAACGATGCTGTGAAATAATGTGTGTGGTCTGGGAAGCTGAGAATGTCTACGGAGAAGTATATGGTGGTTAGATCAAAAGCTAGTTATGTGACATTTGGGTGCTTGGGAAAAGGGTCATTGCAACGTTTCAAGAACAAGTGAGTCTCTATATTTTCAAACCTCTTTCTCTGGTTTAGTCTTCTATTTGTTTGAGGGCAAGCAAAGGCTAAGTCTGGGAGAGTTGATATATCATGGTTTTTACCCCGTTTAAGCCATGATATAAGTCTGTTTTATAGAGTCTTTCTACTATTTTGTAGTGTTATAGAGTCTTTTACAGGTTTTAGCACGTTCGGAGTATAATTGGAGATATTGGAGCTTTTTGGAGCAGAGCAGACGTTCCTGTAGCTGAGTACCCGATTTGAAGCATCAGTGTCGATCGATACTGGCTAGCATCGGTCGATACTCACCGAAGCAGACACGACCCACGAATTTAATGAAGAGTTGAAGAATTGCAAAATGGCCTAGAAGACTTTATTATTTGCAAGAAGCCCCAAAACGTGATTTAGGTTATTTAATAGGATTTTACAGCCATTTTCATGCCTATTATTTATTATACTTTGGTTTTGTGAGAGAGCTTTTTGAAGGGAGACAAGTCTGAAACTATGTTCGTCCGAGAGAAGATTTCGAACCCTTTTGTTACTCTTTCTGTTTTATTTGATGATTTATTCAAACATGTTTATTGCTTCAATTTCCATGTCTGAGTATATCTCTTGTTAGGTTTAGGGTTCTCAATAGGGTTGTCTCTGAATGCTAGGTTGATTAGTTATTAGGATTCACTATCTGAATTAGTTCTTCACCATAGGTTGTTTGCAAAGCTAATTCTAGATTGATCACCTAGAACTTAGATCTTAGGATAATTGATTAGGCGCGAGAGTGCGATTAATTACCTGATAGAACCTAAGTTGAGCAAAATAGCTATTTGCAAAAAGATTTGGTTTAGTTGTTTTGTGAACAAATCAAACCTTATTTAAAAGCTGATTTATACTTTAGGATTCGCAAAGAGATTTGGAATTCCTAGGATTTAGATTTAGATAGTTTTCGCAACGAGAGTTGGTTAATTATATCTTAGTGATTTGAGTTCAAGAACCGCGCTAAATCTGAATCCTGACTAGTTAGGTTATCTGCATTCATTGATTTCCTGAGAAATACCTTGAACCTATCTTTCTCCAATCGAATTTACAACCGTTTTAATTTACGTTCTGTTTTCAATATCATTGATCGCTTAGCTTAATTCTCACATATATAATCTATTGTGTGTCTCTGTGAGTCCTTGTGTTCGACCCCTACTTTACTGCAACTATTGCTTAGTACTTTTAGGGTATTAATTTGAGCATATCAGCCTTATTGAGGAAACGACCGGGAAATAGAAGTGGAGGCTCATACGGGGGAGGTGAAGTGCGAATGGGCTCTATTTTTGACTCAACAAGTATCTCTATGTTTTTCAATCTAGCCACGTCCTTGATGGACTCCTCAACCTTGCTATTCTTCTCTTCAACCAACACCATATCATTCTCATGCCCAAGGGTCACCTCTCCACCTTGTTGCTCAATGTCCTCATTGAGGCTAGAGACTAACCCGAGGAACTCCGCAATTATGTGATCTTGCTCCTCAAAAAAGGAAAAGTTGTTGCAAGAGTCTTTAAAGGTTAGTATTGCCTTCCCATTTGAAGAGCCTTGAGGATGATGTGAAGAAGGGGCAGCACTCCTTTGCTCCATTAGATGCACCTTAGAGCTCAATGCCTCAAACTTACTATTAAGATCATTGTAAGAGCAAATGACCTTGTTAGTGGTTTCTATTTGGCCCTTGATTAGTTGTTGGAACATGGAGGTCAAGTCAAGCTCTTTCGGTTTAGACGTAGGTGTTTAACCCTGGGGCACAAACCCTTGTTGTTGACCTTGAAAACCGGGTGGGGCTTTTGGTTGGAATCCACTTTGGTTTCCTTGGGACATACCCTTGTTGGTTGGAGTTAGAAGGTTGACCTTGAGATTGGAATTGTTGTTTTGGAACTCCTTGAGCTTGAGTAGATTGTTGAGGGTAGAGTTGGTCTTGTGGATTCCTATAGGTTTGGTTGAACCCTTGTATTTGGAAGTTACCTTGGTTCCCCACATAGTTCACTTCCTCTTGTGTTTCCACGGCTTCCTCTTGATAGCAAGTTTGATTGTTCTCGAAGTCACCAATGAAATGGACCGCCTTTTGAGACTCTTTTTGAGAGGCAAGAAGCTTGTCTATCATAGAGGCTTGCTTATCCAACTTATTATTAAGAGCTTTCATGTCTTTGGCTCTCTTGTTCTCATCAAAGTCACTCGTGGTCCTTGTGGCACGGTCATAATCGTCGCCATAGGTGCCATCACTTTGAGCCAAGTTCTCTACCAACTCCATTGCATCCTCCACGTCCTTAGCTAGGAAATTACCTTTGGATGCCGTATCAAGTAGCATTCGAATCTTAGGTAAAGCGCCTCGGTAGAGAGTGCTAAGAAGTGAGGCGTTGGAGAAGCCATGATGTGGGCATTGAGAAGTGTAGCCTCTAAATCTCTCTGAAGCCTCGTTGAAGGACTCAATAGACCGTTGTGTGAAGCTTGAAATCTCATTGCGAAGTTTGGCGGTTCTAGACGGTGAGAAGAATTGGGCTAGAAAGGCCCTTTTGCAATCCTCCCATGAAGTAATTGATACAAGACTTTTTAGTCTCTCGGAGGTATCAATATCCCCAATACGATGTAGTAAAGAGGTTATCAATCCATAATTGGGATCATTCTAAACACTAAGAATGCAAGGTGCTTAAAGCAAGTTAAGCTAAACAAGTGTGGTTGTTGTTAAGTACCCAATTCTGATTAAGCAAGCAAAAGCACTAAACAAGATAGTAAATCAATAAACAAAAGCGGAGCAAGAGATCGGGTTATTGATTTAAGGTGATCCAAGTCTAATTAGTGGTGTTCATTCACTCAAAAAGGCTAATTCCTAGGCAATAGATCTCTAATCTTGATTAGTTCTCTCTCAAGCAACTAATCACTATGTTAATTATCAAGTCCATTAGCAAATTGTCATTTGTGGATTAGCAATTAGCAAGCATTAAGAATCATAACAAGATCAACCAAAGATACACCCTAGACAACTATTATCATAGGCTAGGAACATAAATCTCTTGTCTAGTTCATCAAGGCATTTCATCAAACACTTGGTGTTCATGAAATGCCTTATGATCTAGATCCACTCTTTCAAGCTGAATC
The DNA here is from genome assembly GCA_002933935.1 of Eutrema yunnanense. Taxonomy (NCBI): domain Eukaryota; kingdom Viridiplantae; phylum Streptophyta; class Magnoliopsida; order Brassicales; family Brassicaceae; genus Eutrema; species Eutrema yunnanense. Next base: position 335,418 of record PKML01051116.1, read on the forward strand.
TAGCATTAGGGACACTAGACAAGAAAGAATAGAAGATTATCTAGACCTAAACATCACTAATCAAACTTTGGACCACCCTAATCTACCCTATCTCAAGATCCTAAAGACTACTCACTAATCATCATGAGTTCAACAAATCCAATAAAAGAAGAGTCAAGACTCATGATCAAGATGATTGGATGATTGGAAAGTAGATGATAGATGGATTCAATCAAGAAAACAATACTCAAATTACATAAAACAAAGGATCAATCTCTTACAAATCACTCTTAGAGAGGGTTTTTGCTTAAGAAAAGACGTAGCCCATCAAAATTAGGTTTTTGGGCATAAATAGTGAATAGTAACGAACCGGGTCGACCCTGGACAAACCGGGTACCGACCCGGTTTAGATGGATAAATAGTTCTTGGTCGGCCAATACCGAGGTCACTCGTCGGTACCACACCTCGGTATTGAGTCTGGGTTTGTACACCGACGAGGGGTACCGAGCAGTGACGTCGGTATTGAGGGGAGATGCTTGATGTTTCTTCGATGGATACCGAGGTCACTCCTCTGTATCGTTGTTCGGTATTAAGGGATTTTTCCCTCGGGTCGCCTCCTTCAGCAGCACCGATCAGTTTCACCGAGCAGCGACCTCGGTACAATCCCCTGAAGCTTCGATACCGACGACACTCCTCGGTGTTGCACGTCGGTACTGGGGATGTCTTCCTCCGTCTTCTATACCGATCAGTTGCACCGAGCAGTGACCTCGGTGCAACCCTTCTGCCTTCAATACCGAGGACCAATACCGACCAGCGACGTCGGTACAGTCTCTGTCTTCTCTCCTTGGGAGAATCTCCTCTTTAGCACCTTAAATACGATCCAAAATATGCAAGGACTCTCTAGGACTAATTGTTGACACATTAGACTCCTAAAAATGATTAAAATGCTAAAGAGATAACATGAACTATATGCAAATGACTCGAAACCTAAGTGAAACGGATGCTAGAATGATGCAAAATATGATGATATCAATTCCCCCAAACTTACTTCTTTGCTTGTCCTCAAGCAAAAGCAAATATAAGAAGAGGGAAAATATATATGAGAGTGGGAGCTCAAATCCTCAAGCAACATAAAAAAGAAACACATTCATCGCCCAAATTTGCAGTTCTAAAATGCACCAAGCGCGTCCACTCCAAAGGAGCTAGCTATTCCTATCTCATCATGCATCAATTCCGAACCCCAATCTACGCAAGCAATCCTATTCTCCAACTCCTTAACATTCATTAATGGTGTAATCATGAATCATGTTTATACAAGGTTAAATCGAATCCGTTTGGCTAAGGGTACGGTTTATGAGATGAAGGTGATCTCATTATCATGCATGGGTAATTAAGTTCAAGTATCTCTCACGGAATGAACCAACCTTAGCAAAATGCTAAAGGTAAAAGGTAACCTATGCATACAAGGGAGAATTCTCATCTACCCAAGTGTCTAGAGTGTCTCTAACCTAAAGCCTTCTAACCCGTTGCGCCCACATCCTAAGCTACTCTTTTTATCCTAAGGCATTTTTCCTCCTCAAACACACATGCTTCTTGTCTTTTCATTTCAGCTTCTTCTCATTCGGGGATCATTTCTTTTTCCTTGTTCTTTCATGGTTTGGTGCTCTTTTTGTTGTGATCTAGCTCTTCTTTCTCTTCTTTTTGGTTCACGCCTCTTCTCATTCCTTGATGCTTTTGCCTTTTGGCTTTCTTCTTTTTCTTTCTATCTTTTGAGGCTATATTATACTTTAGAGCTAGTCTTATGATTTTTGCACCAACCAATCTACACAAATCCGATCCCCTTTTTCCCTTTCTCCTTTTCCTCCTTTCCATTCCACAAATCAACCGTTCACCAAGTCTAAAACCATTCCCCCAAACTTGAACCGATTCAACATCCTAACTAGCCTATTCCTAGATTAACTCCGAGATGTTGGAGCTAAATCTACACGAGAATTCCATCTTATCGCCCTAAACCTAACACGTTTTGCCAAGTTTGTTCGAAAATTAGGCCTCACAATTCACACACTAATAACAATGGCTAGAAAGGAGGTTGCGGTTAAGGTAAGGGAAACCATTCCAATGATTGGATATAGCTACTTGGATAAACAAGAGTGGTAGAAAGGAAATAGATTATCCAAATATGTATATGTGATTCACGAATTCAATTAAAAATGCACAAACACAATATTTACAAGTCAAGATTACGGTTATCACTTATATGGAGTTGGATGCAATTCAAGCTTGTTTCAACCAAGGCAAGTATGATGAAGCATGAAATCTAAGAATGATTCGTCTTTACTTTCAAACTCGCCTAGATGCATTAAACAACTATGAACGAATCAATTTCCTAATGAGGAAAAATCATCATCGCTCCCTATGCACGTGCAATACAACCTATATGCTACTAGACTCGATCCTATATGCATACTAGATGACTTCTTTTTGTGTTTTCAAATTTTTCAATTTTTTTTTATATGCCTTAGATGAATGCATGAGATGCATGAGACTCGAAAACAAAATTGAAAATAAGATAAAAATAAATGCCATTAGATACCGGTCCCTCCCCCAAACTTAAATCACACCGTCTCGGAGACGGTGTGAATTAGCCTAAGGAAAGGACCAAAAACAAGAGAAAACTAGACAATGCAAGACTCAAAAGAAAAATATATACAAAAGTTTGGATTTGTACATAGAAACTTTGAGATGGGGATGAAGACCCCATCGAGTAGGATGAATTACTTGAGACGGGAGACGGGGACCGCATCGCTCTCCTCTTTGGTGCCTTTTCCGGTCAGGTTGTGGGTCGGCTAGAGCTCATGACCAATGCCCAATCATCTCCTCGAGGCGCGAGGTTAATGTCCATGACGACATCTCCTCCTTCACCGGCCCTTGATGAACTCGCTCCGCAACCTCCGTCCTTGAGCTCATTGATGGTTCGACCCATGGATTTAACCGTCTTCTTCAAAGTCTTGATCGTCTTGACCATCTTCTTCATGTTTTTGTTTTGCCACTTGCACATGCGTTGGATGAGACGAGTTTGGTGGTGAGCGTGTCGTGTGGCCGTGTTAGTGATAGCCCCATCATAAGGGTCAAAGTGGTAGCGCTCACTACCGTACACGGTCTCGGGTGATGACTCATTTGGCTCTTCACCGTCGAGATCAAAAGATTCCTCGGTAGCGGTTCTCCGTTGTGCTCTTTTGCGGAAGGCTTTCATAGGTGGATCTAAGGTGGAGTTGTAGAGGTACTCTTGGGGAGGAATAAACATGACGTTCCTCGGATCATGGAAGTTGGTGAGCGCGGGATTAGGCAAGAGGACTTGTGCCGTAGATGTCTTGGTGAGTTGGAGGTTGTAAGCCATCTTGCCTTCGATATATCCCTTGAAGAACTTAGTCTTTGAAAGGTAGGCCGCATCCAAAGTTTTCCACTCATTGTGGTTAAGCGAAACCTTGATGCCCTTTGCCAAGAGAATAGGTGTTATGATCCATCCGATGCAAATCGTGGCTTTCTTTGACTTTGTCTTCCAAGCCCAATTACGGTAAGCGAATAAGTGTCTCACCAAGAGTGTAGCGAGACAAGGAAGTCTCTCCGGCCCCTCGTACGCTTTACCATTGCCGAGAATTGGGAGAATGGGCTTTAGGCCAAGCCCCAACAACTCCATCTCCTCCGTAGTAACCGTGTCAATCTCCACTTTGTGATAGAAATTGTGGACCAACGCCTTGTGCGCGTACCGGAGAACCGGGTGCCGTATGCTTGCACTCTGAGAGTCACCGGCTTTGAATTCTTCGGATCCAATCGTTGCCCAAAGATTTCGGAGCTCGAGTCTCGGGTAATCAAAGTATTGCCCGCCGTAGGTACCTTCTTCCCTAAACCTGAATATCTCGCAAAGCTCGTGGAAAGTGACGGTGTAGGTGGTGCCCATGAGCCCAAACTTTAAAACTCCAAACCCGGAATTTGCATCTTTCGTTTCGTAGAACTTAGCTCGAAGGGTGGCTAGGAACTTGCCGGAGAGTGCCTTTAAAGCTTCATGATTCATGCTCATGAACTTCCTTAGCCCCATATTCTCAAAAAGAGTCCACACTTCGTCACTTATCCCTATCTTATACATCGTCTCCGCATCGACAAATTTGCCTTGCTCGAACTTCATTTGGCCAAATTTGTCGAAGTAATCTTGCTCGCTTGGCTTTGTCCGTTGCACCACTAGGATTTCTCCACTTGAGCTCTCACTCTCGACCTCTTCTTCTCTCTTTCCCTTTCCCTTGGCCGTTTTCTTGGCTTTAGATCTCGTAGCCGCAGTTTTAGCCTTTGCCTTTGTATTACCTTTGGCAATCCCTTTTCCCTTTTCCGCAGCCGTAGCTAGGGCAATTCCTTTCCCTTTCCCAACTGTCGAAACCTTGGTTCGTGCCCGTGTCGATGGAGCGCCCTTGTCAGACATTGTACCTACAAATATCCTTGGAACAATTTGTGAGCATAAGTATAATTTCTTATCAAATCAACAAGGGATCACCAAAAGATGAGCTAAGAGCAATGAACCAAGGTGACAATTCACACTTAACAAGCAAATTATCCCAACTCACAATCCCTAATTCTCAAAATCCCAATTTCTCTTTTTCATCAAACCATCAACAATTTGCACATAAATCATCAAGTTTAAGCATAGATAAACCATCCCCAAGGTATTTGCACAAGTGAAAAGCAATATCAAACCATATTCAAGCAATATTTCTTCAAGAACAAAACTATGGTTTTCGAAAATTTAATTGAATAATACCTTGGGGGATTTGGATTAGATGCTTGGAATGATGATAAATCCAAAAAGAGCAGTGAAAATCGAGATTATAGGGCTTGGAATCACGAAAGTTGGTTGAGACAAGAGGGAGATGGGGAAAAATTCTCTTGAATCGCGACAATAGGTTGAAAAAATGGGGCTAATGTCGCGTGGAAAAGGAAGAAGAAGAAGAGTTACCTGGGTCGGGTCGAATCTTACCTGGGTGGGTACCGAAATTTTTTTAAAAATGGTCAATACCGACGGCACTGCTCGGTACCACACCTCAGTATTGACTGATTTTTAAAAACATTTCGGTGAATACCGACGTCACTCCTTGGCATTGGTCATCAGTATTGACATACCGAGGTCACTCCTCGGTGCAACACATCGGTGTTAAGGAGATTTTCCTCCTTTTTCCATACCGACGTGTCGTACCGATCTATGACGTCGGTATTGGCCCCTCGGTGTTAGGCATCGGTATTGACATACCGAGGTCACTCATCGGCATTGGTCATCGGTATTGACATACCGAGGTCACTCCTCGGTGCAACACATCGGTGTTAAGGAGATTTTCTTCCTGTTTCCATACCGACGTGTCGTACCGATCTGTGACGTCAGTATTGGTCCCTTGGCGAGTCCATACCAACGTCACTCGTCGGTATCTTTCCTCGGTATTAGACCTTGACTTTGGAACCCCTATGCACACTTAACAAAAACATCAAAAAGATCTTGCAAAGATAGAAAAAGAGATAAACAAAAAAAGAAATATATACAATGATAAGCTTGGGGTGTCTCCCAAGAGCACTTTGTTTAACGTCACTAAGTTCGACGTTTGTTACTGTTCTCAAGCTAGAGGGACATCATCGAGAGGGATCGAGCCTCCCTTTTCGACGATTTGATTTGCTCGGTAGAGTTTAAGCCTTTGGCCATTTGAAATGAAATCTTGGCCCTCCTTGTTAACAAGTACCATGGCTCCATATGGCCTTACTTCCTTAACTTCAAACGGACCTGACCACCTCGACTTGAGCTTCCCGGGAAAAAGTTTCAACCGGGAGTTGAACAATAGCACCAAGTCTCCAACCTTGAAGTCCTTACACAAGATCTTCTTGTCATGGAAGGCCTTGGTCCGTTCCTTGTAAATCCTCGAGCTCTCATAGGCCTCAAGCCTAGTCTCCTCTAACTCTTGAAGTTGAATTAATCTCCTCTCTTGTGCGGTCTTGATGTCGAAATTAAGAAGCTTCACCGCCAACAAGGCCTTCTATTCCAACTCAACTGGTAGATGGCATGACTTCTGATATGCTCAAATTAATACCCTAACAGTACTAAAGCAGTAGTTGTAATATAGCTAGGGGTCGAACCACAAAGACTCACAAAGATGCACAATAGATTATATAGTATCGAATTAAGCTAAGCCAAACAGATGTAATTGAAAGCAGTGCATAAATTAAAAGGGTTGTAATTCAATTGGGATAATATAGGCTCAGGTTATTTCTCATGAAATCAATGAATGCAGATAAACTAACTAGCAGGATTCAGATTTAGCGCAGTTCTTGAACTCAAATCACTAAGGTATAATTAACCAACTGTCGTTGCGAGAATTATCTAAATCTAAATCCTAGGAATTTCAAATCTCTTTGCGAATCCTAAAGTCTAAATCAGCTTTAATATCAGGTTTGATATGTTCACAAATCAATTAAACCAAATCTCTTTGCGAATAATCAATTTGCTCACCTAAGGTTCTATCAGGTAATTAATCGCAATGTCGTGCCTAATCAATTATCCTAAGATCTAAGTTCCAGATTTGTCAACCTAGAATTAGCTTTGAGAACAACCTAAGGCGAAGAACTAATTCAGATGGTGAAACCTAATAAACTAATCAACCTAGCATTCAGAGAAAACCATTATGAGAACCCTGAACCTAGAGTGGATCTACTCAGACATGGAGAATGAAACAATCAACATAACTGAATAAATCATCAAATAAAACAGAAAGAGTAACAAGAGGTTTTGAGATCTGATCTCAGACGAAGGGAGATTCAGACTTGTCTCTTTCAAACCAAAGTAAAATCAAGCGTAGAAATAAAAGCATAGCCAACAAAGTGGCTGAAAAACCTAATTATATAGCTAAAACACGTTCTGGGCCATCTTGTAAATATCAAAGTCTTCTGGGCCAATTCTGCAATTCTTCAACTCTTCAATAAGTCGCGATCCTTCTGTTTCCTCGACGGGTATCGATCGATACCATGGTGTATCGATCGATACTCATGTGATTTTGATGTATCAGCTAAACGAATCTTCTGCTTCGCTCCAGAATGTTCCAGAAAGCTCCAATATCTCCAATTATGCTCCAAACGTGCTATAACCTGTAAAAGACTCTAAAAGACTACAAAACACTAGAAAGACTCTATAAAAAGGACTTATATCATGGCCTAAACAGGGTAAAAACCATGATATATCAACTTCCCATAGAGCATGTTGAATGGTGTAGTCCCTATAGGTGTCTTAAAAGCAGTCTGGTATGCCCATAAAGCATCATCCAACTTGTTGGCCCAATCCTTTCTTGAACTCCCAACCGTTCATTCTAGTATGGCTTTGATTTGCCGGTTGGATACTTCTACTTGGCCACTCGTTTGAGGATGGTAGGGTGTTGCTACCTTATGCCTCACACCATGCTTCTTAAGTAGACTCTCAAACACTTTATTGATGAAATGACTACCCCCATCACTTATGACCACCCTTGGAACTCCGAACCTTGGGAAGATTACGGATTTGAACAGTTTTAGAATGACCTTGGCATCGTTGGTCGGGCTAGCAATGGCTTCCACCCATTTAGAGGCGTAATCAACCGCCACCAATATGTATTGGTTACCATATGATGACGGGAAAGGTCCCATAAAATTGATGCCCCATACGTCAAACATCTCCACCACAAGGATTGGGTTTTGGGGCATTTCATCTCTCCTCCCAATGTTCCATTTCCTTTGGCACGCATCACATGTGGAGACAAATAGGAGCGCATCCTTGAATAATATGAAGGCCACCAAAAACCGGATTGCAAGACCTTTGTAGCGGTTTTGTAGGATGCATGATGCCCACCATAGCTTGACCCGTGAGAATGGAGTAGGATGCCTTGGACTTCTTCTTCCGCCACGCATTTCCTATACAACCCATCCGAGCACAACTTGTATAAGTAGGGCTCGTCCCAATAGTATCTAGTCACGTCGTGGAAGAAACTCTTCTTCTTATACCCATCCAAAGGCGGTTCCTTCCCGCACACTAAGTAGTTCACTAGGTCTGCAAACCATGGTAGTTCACTAGGCCCATTAGCACTCTCTAGTATTTGCACAGAGAGTGCTAATGGGCCTAGAGCTTCAATCCCTTTCTTCAAGACACCAACAACCATGAGACTCTCCTCGGGGAGCTTGTCATCTATTGGGACAAGGTCTTCAATCCTCATTCTAGACAAGTGATCCGCGACTCCATTTTCTATCCCTTTCTTGTCAACTATCTCCAAGTCAAACTCTTGTAGAAGCAAGATCCAACGGAGTAGCCTTGGCTTTGTGTCTTTCTTTGCATGAATGTATCTTAGGGCCGCGTGATCGGTGTAGACAATCACCTTTGATCCCACAACATAATGATACAAGACTTTTGCAAGTCTCTAGAGTCAATTCTCTAAATGCGATTGTAGCATAAGAGGTATCGAACCTTATTGGGATTTAATCTAATCACTAAGAATACAAGATTCTAGAGTAATTTAAGCTAAACGAGTGTGGTTTTAGGTAACCAATTTAGAACTAAACAAAACACTAAGCAAGATTGTAAATTCAATAAGCAAAAGCGAATCTAGAGATAGGGTTAATGATATTCAAAGTCCCAAGTTCAATTCATGATGATCATTCACTCAATTAAGCTAATCCCTAGGCATAAGATCCTAAACTTGACTAACTCTCTTTCAAGCAATTAATCACTATGCTAATCACCTAACCCATTAGCAAATCATCATTTGTGGATCATTGATTAGCAAGCATTAAATTTAAATCAACAAGATCAACCAAAAATACACCCTAGACAACTATTGTCATAGGCTAGGAATGTAAATCTCTTGTTTAATTCATCAAGGCATTTCATCGAACACTTGGTGTGCATGAAATGCCCTATGATCTAAACCTACTCTTTCAAGCTAGATCTAGCCTTAAGAACATTAAACAAGAAGGGATATAGGAAAATCTAACCCCAAACACCATGAATCAAACCTAGGAACATCTTAATCTACCCCATCTCTAAACCCTAAAAGACTACTCAAGATCCATGGAAAGCCTCTCAAAATCGATGGGGATTGAGATTGAATCCATGGATGATTGTTGAACAATCAAGATGAAAAGAAGATAGATGGAAGGGATTGATGAGAATAAATACCAAATTGCAATAAAATAAAAGATCCTCCTTACAAAGCTCAAAACCTCTCAAAGGTTTAAAGTTTTGAGCATAAGAAAAAGCATAACCTAAAAATTAGGTTTAGACAAGTATTTATAGGAAAAAGTGGAAAACAGGATTCACATCAATGTGTTGCATCAATGTGTGACTGCTCTTTTGGTTGATGTGAATTTCCCCAGGGGCTGGCATCGATGTGTGACTGCGATGTTGGTGATGTCTTGGGCGAGGTTAAGCTCCCTGGTCCAGCATCAATGTGTTGCATCGATGTGTGACCCTCTTTCTGGTCGATGTGAGTCTTCCTGGAGCTGACATCGATGTGTGACTTCGATGTGGAGGTTGTCTGGGGCGAGGTTAAGCTCCCTGGTCCAGCATCAATGTGTTGCATCAATGTGTGACCCTCTTTCTGGTCGATGTGAAAGCTGATACACTCCCAAAACATCTTCAACCGCTTCTCTTGCTCCCAAACCGAATGCTCTTAAGCCAACTCTATCAAATTTCCTCCAAGGTACCTAAAAGAATTCCAAATATGCAAGACTCACTAGGACCTAATGCAAAACACCTAAGACTCTAAATGAGACAAGAACAAGTATGTTAAGTCATAAAGATCTAAGTAAATGAACTAAAATCTATATGAAATGCATGCTAAAACCATAAAGAATATGCACATGTCACATAAGACCTAAACTTCTCCATTACAAAAAGCACGACTAGCAACTCTTTTTCCGTTGTGGCATACCGGATTTGAGTGTCATCTAAGGTCCTACTTGCATAGTAGATGACATTGGTCTTCTTGTCCTTCCTTTGACCCAAAACCGCTCCAACCGCGTAGTCACTAACATCACACATGATCTCGAAAGGAAGATCATAATCCGGTGCTTGGACAATAGGAGCACTAACCAACGCCTTCTTGATCTCTAGAAACGCCACCGTACACTCCTCATCAAACACGAACTCAACCTCCTTGCAAAGTAACCTTGTGAGAGGTCTTGTGATTTTCGAGAAGTCTTTGATGAACCTTCGGTAGAATCCCGCATGACCCAAGAAAGACCAGATGTCTTTGACCGACTAAGGCGGCTCCAAGCTAATCATCACCTCTATCTTGGCCTTGTCTACCTCAATCCCCTTCTCGGAGATCTTATGCACAAGCACAATGCCTTCACGTACCATGAAATGGCACTTCTCCCAATTGAGCACCAAGTTTGCTTCTTCGCATCGTTGCAAAACCCTACAAAGATTAGACAAGCAAACACCAAACAAAGAGCCATACACGGAGAAGTCATCCATAAAGACTTCTACCATGTCTTCAATAAGATTGGAGAAAATGGACATCATGCAACGTTGGAATGTCGTGGGTGCATTACACAACCCAAATGGCATCCTCCGATATGCGAAGGTGCCATAAGGGCATGTGAAAATTGTTTTCTCTTGGTCATTCGGGTGTATGGGTATTTGAAAGAAGCCCGAATAACCGTCTAGGAAACAATAAAATGGATGATTAGCTAAACGTTCAAGCATTTGATCTATGAAAGGTAACGGAAAATGATCCTTACGAGTGGATGAATTTAACTTCTTATAGTCAATGCACATTCTATGCCCGGTTATTGTCCTAGTTGGTATCATTTCATCCTTCTCAGTTTTTACTACTGTAATCCCCCCTTTCTTAGGCACGCAATGAACCGGTGAGACGCAAGTACTATCCGATATTGGGTAGATAATGCCCGCGTCTAAGAGCTTAAGAATCTCTCACTTTACAACATCTTTCAAATTAGGATTCAACCTTCTTTGATGTTCAATAGAGGTCATTGATTCATCCTCTAAATGAATTCTATGCATGCACAAACTAGGGGAAAAACCCTTGATATCATCCAAAGAATAGCCAATTGCTTTCCTATACTTCCTAAGTTCTACAAGAAGGGAGGATAGTTCTTTTTCATCAAGACGCTCATTCACAATAACCGGGTACGACTCGTTGGGACCTAAGAACGCATACCTTAGTCCCGCGGGAAGTTGCTTTAGGTCCACCTTTGGGGCTTTGAGTTCGCTCCAATCGTCCTCCTCAATACTAGACTTACCCTTGCTAGTCTCTTCAACGGTTAGAACAAACTCCTCTTGAACCGTGCCAACCATTAAATCGTCTTGAACCTGGGTATCACGAACACACAACTCAATAAACGGTGTATCCTTGACAACCGGCTTGTGCAAGTCCATGATCAGCTCATACCCTTGACTCTCTTTACTCAAGAACCCTTGATCACCACGCTCCTTAGTCAAAACCACTTCCAAAACGTCTTCCACTCTCATTTCCTCAAGCAATTCGTCGGCTAGTTCATCCATGGTCTCTATGTAGAAACATTGGCCATCTATGGTGGGTTTCTTCATCACCTTGTTGATATCAAACTCAAAGACTTCTCCTTTACCCAAGTGGAGATCTATCTTGCCTTTTCTCACATCGATTATCGCCCCTGCGGTTGCTAGGAATGGTATACCAAACATAAGAGGGTCTTTTGGTTCTTCATCCATTTCAAGTACCAAATAATCCGTGGGGATAATCAAATCCTTCACCACGATAGGAAGATCCTCAAGCAAACCAATAGGAACCCTAACGCTCTTATCCGCCAATATTAGGAAGATGTTGCATGCCTTGTAGCGTGTGAAGCCTAGTCTCTTGGCTACCGAAAACAGCATGAGGCTTACACTCGCTCCAAGATCACACAAACAATGGTTGAAAGCTAGAGGACCAAGCGCACAAGGTAGAGTGAATGATCTTGGATCTCCTAGCTTCTTGGGCACCATCTTCTTTTGTATGATGGTGCTACACTCGTGAGTTAGAATGACCATAAATTCAATTTCCTTAGCTCTCTCATTCACGACATCTTTCAAAAATTTGGCATATTGAGGGACAAGGAGAAAGGCATCAACTAGAGGCATTGTGAGTTCTACCTTCTCCATTTGCCTATCAAAGATGGCTTTGTACTTGTCCATAAGTTGCTTCTTGAACCGACCGGGAAAAGGGAGCTTAGGAACATATGGCTTAGGGACGAACACATTCTTCTTCGGCTCCTCTTGAACAACAACAACCCTAGGCTTGACCTTCTCAACTTCTTCAACCTTGTCTTGCTCTTTCACTACCCCATCTTCAACCTTGTCATCATCTTCATGAAGTTCCACCCCCCCCCCACTTTGCTTCTCAATGTCCACATTAAGAGTAGAAAGAGCTTCTCTTGGAGGTAAAATCGTGCCACTCCTTAAGGTGATGGCATTTACATACTCCTTAGGATTGGCTTCGGCTTTGCCCGGAAGTTGACATTATGGTCGTGAAGAAGAAGCAACACCTTTGTTCTCCATTTTTTTTACCTTGGAGTTCAAAGCCTCAATCTTTGTGTTGAGGTCGTTGTAAGAGCAATCCACCCGCGTATTGATATCCGCTTGTCCCTTGAGTAGTTGTTGGAACATGGAGCTCAAATCAAGCTCTTGCGGTTTAGACGTAGTTGTTTGACCATGAGGCACAAACCCTTGTTGTAGGCCTTGAAAACCGGGTGGAGATTTGGGTTGGAATCCACTTTGGTTCACTTGGAATTGGTTCCTTGGGACAAAACCTTGTTGGTTTGTAGTAGAAGCTTGGCCTTGAGGTTGGAATTGCTTTTATGGGGCTCCTTGAGCTTTATTAGGTTGCAGAGGGTAGACTTGGTCTTGTGGGTTCTCCACATTTGTGTTCCGGTAAGTGAAGTTGGGGTGGTTCCTATAGTTTTGGTTGAACCCTTGTCTTTGGTAGTTCCCTTTGTTTTGGTAGTTCCCTTGGTTCCCCACGTAGTTCACCTCCTCTTGAGTGTTATTGTCTACGTTCTCCTCTTGATAACAACCTTGGTTCTCATTATAAGCATCCACAAAGTTGACCGTCTTTTGAAAAGACACTAGGAGTTTATCAATCAAACTGGCTTGCTTGTGTAATTTTTCATTAAGCGCTTTCATGTCCTCGGCCCGCTTGTTCTCATCAAAGTCGCTTGTCGTCCTTGTGGCACGGTCATAATCATCGCCATAGGTCCCGTCACTTTGGGCCAAGTTCTCCACTAGTTCCATGGCTTCGTCTACATCTTTGGCTAAGAAGCTCCCATTAGAAGCCATGTCTAATAGCATTCTTATCTTGGGTAGAGCACCGTGATAGAGAGTACTCAAAAGAGAGGCATTCGAGAAGCCATGATGCGGGCATTGAGAGGTGTAGCTTCTAAACCATTCCCAAGCTTCATTGAAGGACTCGTTTCCGCGTTGTGTGAACCTCGAGATCTCGTTCTTTAACTTGGCGGTCCTTGAAGGAGAGAAGAACTTTGCAAGGAAAGCTCGCTTGCAATCATCCCAAGACGTGATTGAACCTTGAGGAAGACTCTTTTCCCATTGATGAGCTTTTTCTCCAAGAGAGAATGGAAAGAGTCTTAGCTTGAAACCGTCTTCCGAAACACCGTTCATCTTGGTTAACCCACATATCCTATCAAATTGATCGATATGATCCAATGGATCCTCCATAGATAAGTCGTGGAATTTGTTGCTTTGAACCATGTTGATCAATCCCGGCTTCACCTCGAAGTTGTTGTTCTCAACCGGTGGAGCTTGGATCCCTTGACGGTTTTGATGGGTATTGGCGGCATCACCCGCTCCTACCACGTTTTGAACCCTTGGGGGATGATTAGGGGTTCTCATTGGTCGGTCTGGTGGATGTGGTGGGTTTTGAGCTTGTCAGCCTTGAGCGTGGTGGTTTCCATTACCACCTTGAGCGTGGTGGTTTCCATTACCACCTTGAGCATGATGGTGTCCATTACCACCTTGTTGAGGATGTGGAAGGTTGTCCACATTGTCATGAATGTCCCCAAAGGGAACATTTTCATAGTGATCCATTTCGTTCTCAACTTCTTGTTGTCTCACACGTGCTTCCCTTGTTCTAAACCCTCGGTATGAGCGATGTATGTCGTCCCTTTGTCCAACTAGATTGTCGTTGCCTCGAGATCGCATATGCATGCACCTATAGGTTTAGAGATAGCAATGTAAAGTAAAAGACATTAGTAACTTTGGTAGAAAATAAAACTTAAGCTCACTAAGAACCTAAATCCCAATGTTAAAACAAATTCCAATATGGCAACGGCGCCAAATTGATACAAGACTTTTTAGTCTCTAGGAGGTATCAATATCCCCAATACGATTTAGTAAATAGGTTACCAATCCATAATTGGGATCATTCTAAACACTAAGAATGCAAGGTGCTTAAAGCAAGTTAAGCTAAACAAGTGTGGTTGTTGTTAAGTACCCAATTCTGATTAAGCAAGCAAAAGCACTAAACAAGATAGTAAATCAATAAACAAAAGCGGAGCAAGAGATCGGGTTATTGATTTAAGGTGATCCAAGTCTAATTAGTGGTGTTCATTCACTCAAAAAGGCTAATTCCTAGGCAATAGATCTCTAATCTTGATTAGTTCTCTCTCAAGCAACTAATCACTATGTTAATTATCAAGTCCATTAGCAAATTGTCATTTGTGGATTAGCAATTAGCAAGCATTAAGAATCATAACAAGATCAACCAAAGATACACCCTAGACAACTATTATCATAGGCTAGGAACATAAATCTCTTGTCTAGTTCATCAAGGCATTTCATCAAACACTTGGTGTTCATGAAATGCCTTATGATCTAGATCCACTCTTTCAAGCTGAATCTAGCATTAGGGACACTAGACAAGAAGGAATAGAAGATTATCTAGACCTAAACATCACTAATCAAACCTTGGACCACCCTAATCTACCCTATCTCAAGATCCTAAAGACTACTCACTAATCATCATGAGTTCAACAAATCCAATAAAAGAAGAGTCAAGACTCATGATTAAGATGATTGGATGATTAGAAAGTAGATGATAGATGGATTAAATCAAGAAAACAATACTCAAATTGCATAAAACAAAGGATCAATCTCTTACAAATCACTCTTAAGAAAAGACTTATCCCATCAAAATTAGGTTTTTGGGCATAAATAGTGAATAGTAAGGAACTGGGTCGACCCGGGACAAACTGGGTACCGACCCGGTTTAGATGGATAAAAAGTTCTTGGTCGGCCAATACCGAGGTCACTCGTCGGTACCACACCTCGGTATTGAGCCTGGGTTTGTGCACCGACCAGGGGTACCGAGCAGTGACATCGGTATTGAGGAGAGATGCTTGATGTTTCTTCGATGGATACCGAGGTCACTCCTCGGTATCGTTGCTCGGTATGAAGGGATTTTTCCCCCGGGTCTCCTCCTTCAGCAGCAGCGATCAGTTGCACCGAGCAGTGACCTCGGTACAATCCCATGAAGCGTCGATACCGACGTCACTCCTTGGTGTTGCACGTCGGTACTGGGGCTGTCTTCCTCCATCTTCTATACCGATCAGTTGCACCGAGCAGTGACCTCGGTGCAACCCTTCTGCCTTCAATACCGAGGACCAATACCGACCAGTGACGTTGCTACAGTCTATGTCTTCTCTCCTTGGGAGAATCTCCTCTTTAGCACCTGAAATACGATCCAAAACATGCAAGGACTCTCTAGGACTAAATGTGGACACATTAGACTCCTAAAAATGATTAAAATGCTAAAGAAATAACATGAACTATATGCAAATGACTCGAAACCTAAGTGAAACGGATGCTAGAATGATGCAAAATATGATGATATCAGTAATAGAACCTTGAGGCAAGTTTTTCTCCCATTGGTGAGCCTTGTCGCCCAAAGAGAACGGGAAGAGACGAAGCTTGAAACCATCTTCGGATACTCCATTGATCTTGGTGAGACCACATATCCGGTCAAATTGGTCAATGTGATCTAGGGGATCCTCCATTGACAACCCATGGAACTTGTTAGCTTGAACCATGTTGATTAGCACGGGTTTGACCTCAAAGTTGTTGTTTTCAACCGGAGGTGGTTGAATCCCTTGACGGTTTTGGTGTGCATTTGCCACATCATCTTCTCCTACGACATGCCTAGCTCTAGGGGGTGGTTAGGACGGTGATGGTTTCCATTGCCACCACCTCCTTGATTGTTGCCGTTTCCATCCCCATTCCCACCGTTCCTTTGGTGCACTACAAGAAAACATGTATTAATAGCACATCAGGATAGCGGTTTTTGTGGTTCTGCTATGGTTGAGTTATGCCTGACTTTTGCATAGCGTTTCTTAATTGATCAACGCTATGATAAGTTGGGCGGCAAAATTATTTTTGTCGTGCTTACTTTTGGTTCTCCAATTTTTCTGTAATAGCACATACGTTTTTTAAAACGTCATCGTAGGTTAACCGCAGAAATAGAATTTTCATTGCCTGCCTATGTAAAAAAATTGTTCAAAAAATTAAAATCTGAAAAAAATAGGTGGCCAAAAATTAGGGAAAATCGTGAAAAATCATTAACCTAAATTTCTTTCTTCTTTCACGCTCGATTCTTCTTTGTCTCGATCTCTCTTGTTCTCAGTCTCAATCTCTCTTTGTTCTCAGTCTCGATCCATCTCTCAGTCTCAGTCTGAGTCTCAATATGAGTCTCAATTCGTCTCTCAATCTCGATCTCTCTCACTCTCAGTATCGATCCCTCTCTCATTCTCGAAGAAGCGCACTTACAGTCTCGATCTCTCTCACTCTCAATCTTGATCTTTCTCACTCTCACTATCGCCATAATTCATTGCTTGTTTAATCCATCGGGAGGTCCTTGCACTACAAGAAATGTGGGTATTAATAGCGGCTGTTAAATGATATGATTCAACTACCATAGCGTTTCCTAAAACGCTCTGACAGCGCCCGTCATTGTAGGTCGGGCACTTTAGATAGCGGACTTGACGTACACTACAGTTAATTAAACAACGATAGCGTTTCTCTCTCTACAATTGTTAATATTTATAATAACGTGTTATAATTGTTATTAAAACTCATTAATAATAACAGTTTTTTTACAAAGATAACAAATTATTTGTGTTATTAATTTATTTTATATTTACCCGAAAATTTATTAAAATAAATTACAAATGGATTCTCTTTTTTTAATTGTAATATATTTTTGGAATATTTGTAATAATAATAATAAAAACAATTAATTCATAATATAAAAAAGAAAAATGACATATTTTATTATATTAATATGAAACCATGATACAAAAAACCTATATTACAAAGTAAAAGTACATGATCAAAAGATAAATTGTGAATATTCCCCTCACTCTTAGACCTTCAATCTTTGAAACTTCTTCGATTTCATCAGCTTCGTGCTGCAACAAACTATCATGGTTCTCACAGCCGCATTAACAACTCCAATTGCCTTAAGTGTCTCTATCTACAAGAATACATGATTCGGTTAAAACATAAGTCATGAGGGAAAATACTTCAGTCATAATAAATCTGAATGTTTTGTTCCTAGATAATAAGGTTTGCTAGGAAACAAGGTAAGAATTTTAAGATTGAAAATACATTGGGAAGAAAATTAACTAAGACGAAACAATAACAAACATTATATCATCATAGTACCTGATGAAGGATCATGGGTTTATTAGCAAAATCAACAAGCGGNTGATTTACGTTTTCCTATAACCAATTGTTAATTTTTTTATTTTGTTAATGATCACTTTTCTTTTTTCCTACAAGTTAATTTATTTTATAAGAGTAATCTTCTAATTTTAATTTATTTCACTCTAATCTAAATATGTGGGGTCCATTAATAAATGATTGTAGTGATGATGTGGATGGCTTAGAAACTCTCTCATTATATAATAGATTTGTTAAATAACACAAATCTTTCTCTTTTCTATTCCAATAGTTTGCTTGCTCTGGTCTTTGAAAGTGTTTTTTTGTGTTTTAATGGCACTCGTTGATGTTAACCGGTTGTTCCACCTTCACGACGTCGCATCTCATCCATTCGAACCGCCCTAACTAGTTTCTAAGCTGACAAGGGAGGAATGGGAGATTGCTAGATTAAGGTATTTGCTGGATAACCCGAACGCGAAGATTCTGTCTGATGAAGCTGTACCTGCCAAGAACGATTCAAAAGCGGCAGTATCGATCGATACCCTACTTGGTGTCGATCGATACCCCTCGCAGAAAGGGCCAGAAACTGAGAAAACACGTGAGGTGATCAGAGAAAGAGTTCCCAAGTCACTACAGCCGCGGCAATTGACAAAGAGGGAAGACCCAGGGAAATTCGCAGTACCATGTTCTATCTCTGGAGTCAAATTTAAAGAGTCTCTCGTTGACTCAGGGTCTAGTGTCAATGTGATGTCAAAGGAGATTGCTGAACGATTGAAGGCGGACATAAGACCCCCTACTTTGCTTCTCACGTTTGCAAACTCTTCCACCTCACCTCCATACGGTACTATCCATGTTCTACCTATTCAGTTAGGAAATTGTCTGGTGCCCACTGATTTTCAGGTTGTGGAGATGAGCAAAGGATCTGAGGTTTCTCTGCTCCTGGGACGGCCGTTCATGGCTACTCACTACAAGAAATGTGGGTATTAATAGCGGCTATTAAATGCTATGATTCAACTACCATAGCGTTTCCTAAAACGCTCTGACAGCGCCCGTCATTGTAGGTCGGGCACTTTAGATAGCGGACTTGACATACGCTATAATTAATTAAACAACGATAGCGTTTCTCTCTCTGCAATTGTTAATATTTATAATAGCGTGTTATAATTGTTATTAAAATTCATTAATAATAGCAGGTATTTTACAAAGATAACATATTATTTGTGTTACTAATTTATTTTATATTTACCCGAAAATTTATTAAAATAAATTACAAATGGATTTTCTTTTTTTAATTGTAATATATTTTTGGAATATTTGTAATAATAATAATAAAAACAATTAATTCATAATATAAAAAAGAAAAATGACATATTTTATTATATTAATATGAAACCATGATACAAAAAACCTATATTACAAAGTAAAAGTACATGATTAAAAGATAAATTGTGAATATTCCCCTCACTCTTGGACTTTCAATCTTTGAAACTTCTTCGATATCATCAGCTTCGTGCTGCAACAAACTATCATAGTTCTCACAGCCGCATCAACAACTCCAATTGCCTTAAGTGTCTCTATCTACAAGAATACATGATTCGGTTAAAACATAGGTCATGAGAGAAAATACTTCAGTCATAATAAATCTGAATGTTTTGTTCCTAGATAATAAGGTTTGCTAGGAAACAGGGTAAGAATTTGAAGATTGAAAATACATTGGGAAGAAAATTAACTAAGACGAAACAATAACAAACTTATTTCAGCACAGTACTTGATGAAGGATCATGGGTTTATTAGCAAAATCAACAAGCGGCTTTGGGAAAATGAGAGTCAATGGCCTCAACAGAGTCCCAAAGCCTCCAACATGAATGAGTGCCTTCATCTTGATGTACTAACTCCTTTTCCCTGTAAATGTCAAAGTCAGATCTTAACAATGTGGGTAAACTAAAGAGGATAAATTATACTATGAGACACAGCTGCATAACATACTAGTATTAACATCAAGCATTAACAAACATACTCTTCTTCTTCTTCTTCGGGCTTTCGCTAGAGAAGAACCGACGCAATCTAGGGTTAACGAAAACGCGGCTCAAATCATTGGTATCCAGTCCCTTCCGAGCAGCTAAAGAAGCAAATTGCCGCCTCAGAAACCCTGATCCACCATCCGACTGATTGGCGGCCGCCTCAAGTGCTGGCGGCGCGCGAAGCCTCCCCTCGCTTAAAATCGCCGATCTCACACCACCGCCGTATACCAATCCCTAATTTCACCACGATTTTTTATAAAAATTAGGAAATAGATACACTGAATTAAAGGAAAAAAAAAAACCCAACCGAACCTGGGAACGATAGGATCGAGCGATGGAGCAACCAAGCTTGGAGAAAATCATTGTCAGAGAATCAGGACGACCTAAAGTGAGCTCGCATAATAATATAGAAACGGAAACCGGAGATCTAATCAAAAACCCAAACGAGAAAGATGGCTGCTTTTCGTTTCAGATTGGAGCAAAGTATTGATACAATGAATACGAGGAAGAGAAGACGATTAGTCTTCTTCTTTTTCACGACAAAAAGCAAAAGAGTAATTTAGTGGAGAGAAAAAAAAAAAAAAGGGTGAGATTTAGCCACATCATCAATCTAAGTGATCTCTCTTTATTGGTTTTCTAATTTTATTTAGTTTTTAATGAATAGTTTTTTTTTATTTTGGAGTTTATGAGTTATTTATTTTACAATAAAATTAAATTTTTGTACTAATTTTTTTAAGAAATTTATAATGTTGTATTTCCTTTTTATTTNTTGAAATAGTTTTTTGGTTCTATATTAAGTTTTTAGTATGAAACAATAATTTGTTATATTTTCATTTTTTTTAGTTGAGAAATATATAAAAAAATATCTTGCAAGTTTGAATCCATATATACTAAATCAAACACTCATTAATACTTTAAAATTATTATATTTCTATTGTTAATAGAAAATCATAACCTTTATACCTTAAACCTCAAACCATATGCCCTAAACTCTAAGTCAAAGACTCATTTGTTTTCTCAAATAAGTATTTTATACTTAATACATTTTTGATATGAAACAATAAATTATATTGTTTGTAAATAGAAAATAATATATTGTAAGTGTTGAATCTTAAACCCTTACTGTTCAATACCCTAACCCTAACCCTCCGATACTCAAAACACTAAATCAAATGTTTGTAAGATTGTAAATTTTATTTTACTTAGAATTTTTTATTAGATTATTTTATTAAAAATCGCCAAGCCTTATAATATTATGAGATAATAAATTTTTATATTTTTAATTTTTAGTTAGAAAATTACAAAGAAATAGTATTTCATTTCAAACCCTAAACCCTATATATACCCTAAAATAATATCAAGAATTCGTTTTTTCTAATTTTTTTTTTATTTACAGATTATGAGACAAATTTATTGTGATTGTTAATAGAACTAGAAAACATATATTTCAAACCCTATACACGTATACCCTAAACCCCAATCTCTACGCCCTAAACCCTAAATCAAAGACATACTAATTTTTCCTTCTTATTTTTAATTTTGTAATAGTTTTTTATTTTATCTTATGCTCTTCGTATGAAACAATAATTTGTTGTGTTTTCTTTTTTTAATTAAAAAATATAAAAAAATAACTTACAAGTGTGAACCCATATACCCTAAATCAAACATTCGTTATATGCTCTAACTTGAGATTAACGTTTCTTAATTTAAGATTAACAAAATACAATTCGATTTACATTGTTAAGATCAGATTAATAATACACACAAAGGCTTTAATTTACTAGTTAGTTAGCTTCAGCCTTCATTTTTCTCTGCTTTCTTCTATCTGCTCACAATCTGCTTTCTTCTGTCTGCTCAATGGAGGAGATGATACTCCACGAAGCCCTCCTAGCACCAATCACGTTCTTGTAGGCAACATACAAGTGGTTCCTCTGCTCAACAGTAAGCTTTGTGGTATCGACGATCTTTGAAACTTTCTACATGAACTCAACCATGTCCTCATCAGAATTGAATTCGACCTCCTAAAGCATTAGAATTGAATTCGACCTCTGAATTTGGTCTCCACACCTTTGTTGTTCCAACCTTAGCTCATAAGACTGCTACACTCGCTAGTGCATCCACACCCAAGATTCACATCGTTTTTGTTCTCTGGACCACAAAGACATTCGTTAGAAAAGTGCTTGCAAACTAGCTGTAAGCCCAAGTGCAAGTATGGAAGTAAATTATAGAAAAGAATCTTCTTCTCTTGGGCTCAATCTTTGGAGAAAGCTTCCTTTTTTGAAATTGGTTCAGAAACTAACAAAATTAAGTGCAATCACATATATTACAAAGCAAAATCGCAAGAACCCACAATCACCATTCATGTTCTTAACAACGTATCACTATGGAATTTCAAAAGACGTTGAAGAGGGGTAAATAATTTAATCTGCTATGCCATAGAACAAAGCCCTAAAAATCAAACAATTAGACTGAGAGATATATCTCATCTTCTCTTTTACGGTTTTTTCTCACCAACCCATCTAAATCTCATCAACGAAAAACGAAAAAAAAGGGCTTACGCCGTTTGAACTTCGTGGAGCGCGATTCTGGTTGCGAAGCGGCATCTTCGAGAAACAAGAACAACAAAAACAAAACTTCCGATGGATTCCTTCACCTACTTCTTGTCAATAGGATCAAAATTCTCGATCTCAGCCAGGCGAAGGAGATTCGCCAAAGATTGAGCTCAAGAAGATTTGTAATGAGGTCTGCTGCTGAGAGGCGTACTCACACGAAGTTCGTAATGAGGTCGGAGAAAGGGTCGGCATTATCAACGAGAAGGATGTACATAATTGAGGACCCTAGATCTAGAGAGTGGGAACTTTAGAACAGATAAGGAGAAAAGGAGAGCAAAATGAAATTGGGGGAAACGACATTGAAGAGTTTTTAGGCCAAATTTCCTAAAAAATTGCCTCCAATTGGTGGCACTTCCTTTTTCACTAAGTATTTGACGGGTAAAGGAATTATTTTGTCCCACTCAACATTTACATAGCGTTTTAAGATGGATTGCGGCTCAGTTGCGGTGGTTTGGGTTCGAACGAGTTAGCTTTGTCAGAGACAGTGATAAAATCGAGATTGTGAGAAATTGGAGCAAAATCTGGAAGGAGCTTAGGTATTGAAACTGAAATTTCTATGGGAGAGTGGGAAAAGGCGGAGATTGTGAGAATCGAGCAAATTGGAGCCAAAGAGGGAAGAGGAAAGAACAAGAAATTAGGTCTGAAATTTTTTGGGGAAATTTTTTGTCTAAGTGTAGCGGGAGTAAATACCCGCCTAATTTGGTTTTGCTATTAAACATAACCGGTACAATATTAAAACGAGACGCCTAATTTTGTTTTTAACATCTAAGACTCTATCATAGCGTTTACAAATATACAAACGCTATGTAAAAACCAGAGGTATGTCAACCATAGCATAATAAAAAAAACACTATACTGTCCTGCTATAAAAACCCTGATTTCTTGTAGTGTTGCGTTCGTACTTGAGTCTAAGGAAGAAGAGGCCGTTGTTGACTCCGGACATCGCCATAACTTATGTGGTTCAGAGATTGTATACGGCGCTGAATCGATGGTGTCAAATGATGTTTGGGAGGCTCGTTTGGGTGAAATGTGGAACAGAGACATTGATGTTGAGGAAACTTCTAAATGCCCTCAACTTGAGCCGCATGTAATACTGTCAAAGGATTTTGCTAATCTAGATTTCTGTGAATATTGATATCTTGTTTCTTGCTGCGTTGACTCAGACTTTCTGTTTAAACTGATGTAAAATTTGATGATTATGTTCTTAAGCATCTCTTAACATGACAATGGGCTAGCTTGTAGGCAAGGATTGTAGAGTAGAAGCATTTTCTTATTTCACCTACTGATTTTTTGTTATAAATTCTATAGGAATCTTGTTAGTAAGGATATAATATCGATTTTGCTGGTCTAGATAGATATCTAAGGGTTACTGAGTTGGAATAAAGGCAATAGGAATTGTATTGTTGGCTTAGATGAAGCTGAGTGATTTGTAGTCCACCATACAAATATGGATTAGTTAATATTTTAGAAAATAATGTTATACCTTGATGATAGTCCAGAGTTTTGACTTATTGTTTGGACGCTTGCCTGATTTGAATTGTTATGTTGTATACCCTGCTGAATCTGTAGCAATTTGGTCGTTCTAAAGCTCTTTTTTGTCTGTTATAGCCAGAGAAGAGCCAAGAGCAGCACAAAGTGAGTTTTTTTTGTGGAAAGAGAACAAGCTATCGAAATAATAAAGGTTCTTGCAGGGCGATTAGAGGAGCGTGAGGTGAGACTTTGTGTGTACCCCTCATGTGAATTTGATGGCTATTCTTATCATAGATTGTTCCTTTTGGTGCTGATTGTTGGAACTAATTTTTTGTCAAAGCTCGAGGGCTTGATAATATTGTGTTAGTGTGAAAAAAAATGAGTTAAACTATTTCTAATGAAATGTTTTCATTGACCGAGAAATGTTTTCTCGTGTATATATTTTGGAATGGTTGTGTCATTAATTTAAATGGTGAATAACATGAGAGAAGAAAAGGCCACACGTGCGTTGATCGCACATTGGGCCTTGTTGGGCTCGTGGACTTTTAGAGGTATCGATCGATACCCGACGGGCCGACTTAAAAAATCGCAGTCGCTAGAATATTCTGAGGAATATTCCATATCTGTCTGGAAAAAACCCTAGCCTCTCTCCTATATATACTGGCCGATTTTCACAGGAAAAATCATTCTGATAATCCTCTGATACACTAAAAACACATTCTAAAAAGTTCTAGCAAGAGTTCTCTCAATTCCCTACTGTTTAGAGTAAGTTTCTATTCGAGAGTATCGTAGTATAATGTTCGACAGATCTGATATCAAGTGTAGATGATACAGATTATTTTGGTTGTATCCTGGGACTCATGGATCTATTAAAACCCGTCGCACTACGGGAGATTCTTAGAGTTAAGGAAAGATATTCATCTCGCCTCCTTAGATTTATTTTATTGCTTTATCGTTTTATGAATCGTCTGTTCCTTACTGTTTACTGTTTATTTATATAATCGTGATTAAATCTTATCCTGTCTATAATGCTAAATTTTGGTCCTACAATCTTAACTCTAAGCTCGTATAAGGACTCTGCTGCGGAGTAAAGATGAAGCCTTGGAAAAATTTAAAGAATACAAGCTGGAAGTTGAAAACCAACTCAGCAAGACCATAAAAAAGGTCAGAAGTGATAGGGGTGGTGAATATAGTGAACCATTTGATGCATTCTGTAGAGCACATGACATTATTCATCAAACAACTGCTCCCTACTCACCTGAATCCAATGGAGTTGCTGAAAGAAAAAACAGAACTCTCAAGGAAATGATGAATGCAATGTTGCAGGAATCTGGGTTAGCCCAGAACATGTGGGGGGAAGCTCTGCTTACCTCTAATTATATCCTGAACAAAATTCCACACAAAGTCACATGAAAAACTCCTTATGAACTTTGGAAAGGTAATGTACCTTCGTATGTATACCTGAAAGTGTGGGGGTTCCTAGCAAAAGTTGCAGTACCACTTCCGAATAAGGTCACCATTGGACCTAAAACGGTAGATTGCATTTTCATCGGATATGCGCACAACAGTTGTGCCTATCGATTTCTGGTACATAAATCAGATATACCAGACATTTATGTAAACACAATAATGGAGTCAAGGAATGCATCCTTCTTCGAAAATGTGTTTCCATGTAAGGATAGAGGAAATCCTAAACGAACTCGTGATGAACGAGATGCTAGCAATGAGGCAAGCACTTCAGGCACTTCTGCAGACGAAGAAGAAGCTGAACCTAGACGAAGCAAGAGAGCTCGTAAGGAGAAGACATTTGGCTCTGAGTTCATAATGGCATTCCTAGCGGAAAGTGGTCCAAGAACTTTCATGGAAGCGATGTCTACATGCACCTTTCTGGAGGGAGGCATCTAACAGTGAAATTAACTCAATTATGCAAAATCATACTTATGAGTTGGTAGACCTACCTCAAGGTTGCAAACCTCTAGGTTGTAAATGGGTCTTCACCACTAAGCTAAAAATCGATGGCTCTATAGACAAATATAAGGCCAGGCTTGTGGTACAAGGATTTCGTCAAAAGGAAGGATTAGACTTCTTTGACACTTATTCTCCAGTAACGAGAATTACTTCGATTCGCATGTTGATTGGAATCGCAGCCTTAAGAAACCTTGAAATACATCAGATGGATGTTAAGACTGCTTTCCTAAACGGAGATTTAGAGGAAAAGATCTATATGAATCAACCTGAGGGTTATGTTGCTCCCGGACAAGAGAAGAAAGTCTGTAGACTTGTCAAATCGCTATATGGACTCAAGCAAGCTCCAAAGCAATGGCATGAAAAGTTTGACAGTGTAATGATGTCAAATGGCTTTCACATCAATGAACGTGATAAATGCATCTATATCAAAAGTACTTCACAAGGTTATGTGTTGTTGTGTTTGTACGTAGATGACATGCTAATCATGGGAAGCAACAAAGATATAATTATTCAAACAAAGAACATGTTAAGTGGAAAGTTTGATATGAAAGACATGGGATTAGCTGATGTAATTCTAGGGATTAAGATTATTCGAAATTCAAAAGGAATAATTCTGTCTCAAGATCATTACGCTACTAAAATCCTAGAGAGGTTTAATACCTACTCCAATGGGACTGCAAAAACTCCGCTTGATCCTCAACTTCACTTGAAAAAGAATTCAGGTGAAGCAGTGTTACAAGTGGAATATGCTAGAGTCATCGGGAGTCTAATGTACTTAACGAATTGTACTAGACCCGATTTAGCACACTCGGTAAACGTACTAAGTCGTTACACGAGTAATCCAGGTCATACCCATTGGAGAGCCATAACTAGGGTATTAAATTATCTAAGATACACCAAAAGTTATGGGCTGCACTTCGGTAAAGAACCAGCAGTGCTGGAAGGGTACAGTGATGCCAATTGGATTTCAGATTCAAGAAACTCCAAATCCACTAGTGGATATGTTTTTACTCTTGCTGGTGCAGCAATATCCTGGAAATCTTCCAAACAAACACTCCTGGCCAGATCAACCATGGAGTCAGAGTTTATAGCTTTAGATAAAGCTGCTGAGGAAGCAGAATGGCTTCGAAATTTTTTGGAAGATATCTCGATGTGGGAGAAACCAGTGTCAGCATTACGTGTACACTGTGATAGTCAGTCAGCTATCCCTCGGGCACTGAGTAATCTATATAATGGCAAGTCTCGTCATATAAGAAGACGACATAAGACCATTAGACAATTGATCTCAACTGGTGTAATAACGATAGATTACATCAGGTCGGCTGATAACCTAGCGGATCCGTTTACCAAAGGTTTGCCGCGAGATCAAATTGTAAAATCATCAAAAGGAATGGGTTTAAAGCCTATAGAAAAAGATGACGTTTGACAGATATCCCACCTATGTGACTGGAGATCCCAAGATCTAGGTTCAAAGGGAAACAAAATTAAACTGATTCGAATTTGAGCACTGTGAGACCATGTCTCTGCCCAATTTCTAGGATGATAAAACAGTGCTACATGTGGATAGTAAGGATAAGCGTTGGCTTTTAATGATTGCATAGCTGTGTAGATAGTGGAGTGTGACAGGACACTTCTGAAAACAAGCTAATAAAATCACCTAGTGAAGTGTGAAATGGGGCCGTTTCTAGGAGAATGAAGGATAAGGCTATATTCTCCAAATTCACTCACGAATACCAGGAATGTTCAAGGCCACAATGAACACAATATAGAACAAAGTTCTACGAGAAGATGTCTCTGTGCGATATCTGTTGTATCAGTTTACATCAAAATCCGGGCGGTTCAAGACATCATGTTCACCTCCTGGCCGAGTAAACGCAACAGATATTAAAATTGTTTGGTTCAAAGCTGAAAAACGCTACCATTCAGTGACAGTTACATTTTCGTATACTCTCGAAAGTCTGTCTACGTCTAGATGAGTCTAGTCGAGTATGTCTAGTAAAAGTCTAGTATGTACAATTTTCAATTGTTTAAAGTCATTTCTATTCATGTGGGGGATTGTTGGAACTAATTTTTTGTCAAAGCTCGAGGGCTTGATAAAATTGTGTTAGTGTGAAAAGAAATGAGTTAAGCTCTTTATAATGAAATGTTTTCATTGACCGAGAAATGTTTTCTCGTGTATATATTTTGGAATGGTTGTGTCATTAATTTAAATGATGAACAACATGAGAGAAGAAAAGGCCACACGTGCGTTGATCGCACATTGGGCCTTGTTCGGCTCATGGATTTTTAGAGGTATCGATCGATACTCCTAGGTATCGATCGATACCCGACGGGCCGACTTAAAAAATCGCAGCCGCTAGAATATTCTAAGGAATATTCCATATCTGTCTCGGAAAAACCCTAGCCTCTCTCCTATATATACTTGCCGATTTTCACAGGAAAAATCATTCTGATAATCCTCTGGTACACTAAAAACACATTCTAAAAAGTTCTAGCAAGAGTTCTCTCAATTCCCTACTGTTTAGAGTAAGTTTCTATTCGAGAGTATCGTAGTATAATGTTCGACAGATCTGATATCAAGTGTAGTTGATACAAATTACTTTGGTTGTATCCTGGGACTCATGGATCTATTAAAACATACGGGAGATTCTTAGAGTTAAGGAAAGAGATTCATCTCGCCTCTTTAGATTTATTTTATTGCTTTATCGTTTTATGAATCGTCTGTTCCTTACTGTTTATTTATATAATCGTGATTAAATCTTATATTGTTTATAGTGCTAAATTTTGGTCCTACACTGATGACAGTAAAATACCGTATAGGTGGATGTGAAGATGGTTTATAGCAACGATTACGCTTTCGATGTACTACCAAGAGGAGCTGGCAAAGGAGGAGCTCTGACTTATCTACTTGAAAAGTTGGAGATTAAGGGGAAGCACCCTTCTAACATACTTGTTTGTGGTGACTCTGGAAACGATGCTGAGCTCTTCAACATTTCTCAAGCGTATGGTGTAATAAAGCGTGTGCATCACTTGTTGTTGGGTGATGTCACGCTCGGAAGGTTGATTTGGCTTATGAGATGGTACATACAATAGCCCGGATCTTGTTACATACAATGTGTTATTGAATTATTATTTTGATAACAATATGTTGAAGAAAGCGCTAATGAGGAAGTGGGATACAACCTGATGCTCAACTTCTATGTGCTGAATTTTAGTTTTTTCTTCTTCTTCCTTTTGCTTAAATATCGTAAATACCAAACATTTGCTTTATCTTTTTGCTTAAATGAAGTGTGTGGCAGGTTCTTTCATAAAATTTCTTTGAAATTTTTCAATTTACAATGGAATATACAATGAATTTTTGTGTAATACGTATAACATAATCTAAACATGTAATGTTTTCAAGATAAAATTAAAATAAGAGTTAAGTCTTCATTTAGGGTTTAGGGCATTGGCATATAGTTTAGGTTATGTTGATTTGGGGTTTAGGGTTACGATTTAGTGTATAGGGTTTAGGGTATATGATATAATTCTTGAGTTTGATTTAGTGTATAGGGTTTAGGGTTTGATTTAATGTATAGGGTTTAGGGTTTGATACAATAAATTATTGTCTCATACGTATAACATAATCTATTAATAAAATTAATTAAAAAAGAATTAAAAGAATAAGTTTTAAATATTTGATTTAAGGGTTTGGTTTTGATTTAGGGTTTAGGGTATATGATATAATTTCTTTGTATATAATGTTAATATATAATGTTTTACATAAATAATTAAAATTAGAGTTAAGTCTTGATTTAGGGTTTAGGGCATTGTATAGTTTTGGTTATGTTGATTTAGGGTTTAAGTTATATTTCCAATTAACAAATGAAAATAATTAGAAAAGAAAGTCAAATGATTGCAAAATGATTAAAAACTTACAAACCCTACAAATTCATGATAAGTTAATAACCATTTCATCTATAGTTTAGTATCATACAACATCTCTTATATAGTTTTTGTTTATAATTTTTAATCTAAACTACAAAATTATATATTATTAACAAGATAATTAACTTAACAGAACCTCATTGATATAATTTTTTTTTCAAATTAATAATGTAATAAACATTTTACAAAGTCTTGTATTTAGGGTATTAAAAAATTAAATAAGCCTTCAAAAAACAGTAGCCAATGAAAAAATATCACTCGGATTGCTTAGGTGGCGCAATCTAACATCGTTCATTAATCTTTTTTTTTCTTTCTATCGCATCGTTCATTAATCTTTTTTTGAGAGAGAGATCACTGACGTGGCATATGTTTTTTTGTTTTTTTCTCTCTGAGAGAGGATGGATCTCCTTCCCGCCGCTTAGGGTTTTTCCTCTCCTTCACCCTCATCGTTTCGCCCTCTCTCTCTCAGAATTCTCATCAGAAATTATCTCCTTTTTGTTTAATTGATGTGTTTTCTCCTCTAATCTCCGGTGTGAGAGAAGGGCAAAACAAAGACCTATTTTGTGTTTTCCCTCTGATTGTTAGTACACAAATTCGATAGTTTAAGTGTTTTTTTTTTTGCAGAAGAAAGAATAATAAAATATAAACAGAAGTGGTTTTGTTGTCTGGGTTCTCGAAACAATTGGCAGAAAATTACATGTGTTGTCTTTCGTGTTCTGAACTGAGATTTGTTGGTTTCTTTCCAGGTTGTTGATCTGCTCGCTCCTTACCAAAGAGGAGGAAATATTGGGCTCTTTGGCGGTGCTGGTGTTGGGAAAATTGTGCTCATTATGGAACTGATTAACAATGTCGCTAAAGCTCATGGTATGTTTAACTCTCAGGGTGTTTTTAAGTAGTTTGCACAGTCGTGTTCCAGTTTTTAAGTTAATTGGTGCCTTTTCTGATGAACAGGTGGTTTCTCCGTGTTTGCTGGTGTGGGTGAACGAACCCGTGAAGGCAATGACTTGTACAGAGAAATGAGTGAGAGTGGTGTCATCAAGCTAGGCGAGAAGCAGGTTTGCCATTGGTTTAAATTAATCTACACTTTTCTTTTTATTGCACATGAGATTTGGTTGATTTTTGTTGCTCAATTCTCTCTGTTTACCCATCTAACAGTTAGAGAGCAAATGTGCTCTTGTGTATGGACAAATGAATGAGCCCCTGGGTGATCGTGCCCGTGTTGGACTTACTGGTTTGACTGTTGCTGAGTATTTCCGTGATGCCGAAGGCCAAGATGTCTAGCTTTTCATTGATAACATCCTCCGTTTCACTCAGGTGAGCCGTGTTGTTTGTTGCTCTATCTCTCAGCACCTGTGTGCCATATAATGATGAAGAGATTGTTAATTTAAGTCTGTTTATTCTCTTGTGTAGGCAAGACGGAAGTGAGTGAAGGAGATAATAATCTAGTGGATGAGAAAGAGTTAGCAAGCGAAGGGTCATGTGAGGTCAAACGATTGGCAGAAAATGATACTGAGAAGAACGAAGAAGATGAAGGGAAACAAAAGAACGGTGTCGAAGAACCTCCAAGAAAGAAGACTTGTATGGAAGAAGCAAATGAAAATATTGGTCTTTTGTATCACTGTTTCATATATAAAAATAATATAATAAAATTTGGTATTTTTTTAATATTTCAATTTATTAACAAACAAAAAAATCCAGCAAATTTTAATTTAAATATAAATTATTAGAATAAATTATAAAAATCATTACATATTTCGAATGTTATAGTAAAATTACAAAAAAAATACAAAAATGCTATGAATAAATTAAGACACAATAGCAATGTCAATAACAATTATAACACGCTATTATAAATATTAACAATTGCAGCGAGAGAAACGCTATCGTTGTTTAATTAACTATAGCGTACGTCAAGTCCGCTATTTAAAGTGCCCGACCTACAATGACGGGCGCTGTCATAGTGTTTTAGAAAACGCTATGGTAGTTGAATCATAGCATTTAACAGCCGATATTAATACCCACATTTCTTGTAGTGGTGGGGAATGGGTTCGTTGATGTTCCCAAGTGGAACATTCTCAAAGTGCTCCATTTTTTCGTTGTCAACTTCCTCTTGCACTCTCACACGGTTCCTTCTTGCTCTTGAACCCCTCTCAAGTTGATCAATATCGTCCCTTGGTTGTATGAGATTGGTATTGCCACGAGAACGGTTATGCATACACCTATAGAGAGCAAAAGCAATGGGAAGTGAAGAAGATTAGTAACTTGGTAGAAAAGAATACTTAAGCTCACTAAGAACCTAAATTTCAATGTTAAAATAAATCCCAATATGGCAACGGCGCCAAATTGATACAAGACTTTTTAGTCTCTTGGAGGTATCAATAACTCCAATACGTGTAGTATGAAGGTTATCAATCTATAAAGGGATTTATCCTAATCACTAAGAATGCAAGGTGCTTATAGTAAGTTAAGCTAAACAAGTATGGTTTGTGATTAATTATCAATTCAAAACAAGTGAATAACAAAGCAAACAAGATGTGATTCAAATAACAAAAGTGAATCCTAAGATGGGGTTATCGACTTTAGGTGATCCAAGCACAATTCATGGTGTTCTTTCACTCAAACAAGCTTTCCCTAGGCAATAGATCCCTAATCTTGATTAGTTCTTTCTCAAAAAAATAATCACTATGTTAATCACTCAATCCATTAGCAAACTCTCATTTATGGATCAATGATTAGCAAGCATTAAGAATATAAACAAGATCAACCAAAATACACCCTAGACAACTAATCTCTTAGGCTAGGAGCATAAATTCCTTGAATAGTTCATCAAGGCATTTCATCAAACATTTGGTGTGCATGAAATGCCTTATGATCTAGATCTACTTTCTCAAGCTAGATCTAGCATTAAGGGCACTAATCAAGAAGGGAATAAAGATAATCTAGCCCTAAACACCCTAAATCATGCATTGGATCACCCCTANTAAAACAAGATTCTACCATAGCAATTACAACTTATCGCTATCGTATATAACACATACCATAGCAACCATAAAAAACGCTATATTATCGGACCACCATAAGATAGCTCCTTATGTCCTAGCGTTTATGGAAACGCTATCTATTACCTATTATGGCGCTTATAATGTGCTAACAATGTACATATTTCTTGTAGTGCTAATCTACCCCATCTCAAGATCCTAAAAGATTACTCAAGACCCATTAAGAACATCTCAAAATCGATGGAGATAGGAGATGAATTCATTGATGGGTGATGAATAACCAATAAGAAAAGAAGATAGATAGAAGAGATTCAATGAGATAAACACTTAAATGCATCATCTTAAAGGATCTCTCTTACAATCTCCAAGTTCTCTCTCAAAAGGGAAAGGGTTTTTGACTAAGAAAAAGCATGATAAATAAAATTAGGTTTAGATGAGTATTTATATGAAAAGTAGGCGACATGGTTAACATCCAGTGAACTGGGCGATGCAACGGGTCGATGCTAAGGGCATGGTCTTCCATCTGTCTGTTGCATCGCTCCGTGGTCTCGATGTAGACGTCCTGAAGCTGAGCATCGAGGTAACTGGGCGATATGGGAAGAAGATGGGTCGATGCTAAGGGCCTGGTCTTTCATCTGTCTGTTGCATCGACCCGTGGTGTCGATGTGTAAGCGTCCCAGGCAGAGACATCTTCAGTAAATCTGCGGTAACTCCTTAACCAGAGTGCCAAATGGCATGAATCCAACTCTTGTAGACAGATAACTCACTCCTCTACAACTCCCATGAAGATATTTAAAGCTGATTCATATAGTAAGGCATTCGTCCAGCTACATCTTTCCGGCGTCTCGGATAGGCTTTGCACTCCACTTAGGTCCAACTCTCCAACTATGCCCAAGTGCCTCCAATTACCTAGGAAATACTCCAAAATATGCAAGAATGCACTAAACCTAATGCAAATACCTAATATTCTAAATGAGACCTAAATGCAAGACAAGACCATGATTATGCATGCGATTTACACAAAACTCGAAATGAAATGCATGCTAAAACATGCAATATATGAGTATATCACTGACGTAGAAGATGAGTTTTTGTTCTCCTCGATCTTCCCGAACTAAGACTCCGCTAATGGCTGAGGCCGAGACTGCGATGTATAAGTAGAGAGTCTCACCATCTTCAGGCTTAGCTAGGAGAGGTCGAGTTGATAAGTACTCTTTGAGATGTTTGAATGCTGCTTCGCATTTGTCGTCCCATTCCAATTCTTTGTTACCGCATAATAGTTGATAGAAAGGTTGGCACTAATCCGTAGATCGGAAAATGAATATATTGAGTGCTGCGATCCGACATGTTAGCTTATGAACTTCGCGCTTCGTAGTTGGTGAAGATAGGTCAAGGATTGCTGAGATTTGCTTGGGGTTAGCTTCGATTCCCCTCCGAGTAACGATATAGCCAGGGAACTCACCATATGTGACCCCAAATGTGCATTTGGTGGGGTTAAGCTTCATGCCGTATTGGTTCAGAATGTCAAAGCACGTACTGAGAAGTCCGATGTGGTTCTTGGAGATGAGAGATTTAACGAGCATATCATCGATGTAAACCTCCATTGTTTGCCCGAGCTGACTGGCTAACATGCGATTGACGAGTCTTTTGTAGGTTGCGCCGGCGTTTTTCAGGCCGAAAGGCATAACTTTGTAGCAGTAGATATCGCGATCTGTGATGAATGATGTTTTCTCACGATCGTCGGGATGCATGAGGATATGGTTGTAACCTGAGAAGGCATCCATGAAGGAGAGGAGCTCGTTGCCCGCGGTGGCCTCTACCAATCTGTCAATGTGCGGGAGTGGGAAGTTGTCCTTCAGTCATGCTTTATTGAGGTCGGTAAAATCGACGCATATTCTCCATTTACCGTTCTTCTTTTTGACGACGACGGGGTTAGCCAGCCAATCGGGGCATCTGACTTCGGTGATCAATCCTGCTCCGAGTAATCTTTCTACCTCATCGTTTACAGCTTGAGCTTTTTCGGGACCGAGCTTCCGTCTTTTCTTCTTAATTGGTTTGAATGTCGGATCGATGGAGAGCTCGTGACAAGTGATTTCTGGGTCGATGTCGGGCATATCGCTAATTGCCCATGCGAAGGTGGACACGTTCTTCTTGAGGAAGCGGATAAGCTCACTCTTTATCTTTTCGTCCAGCTCGGCTCCTATTCCGATGCACTTCTCAGGGTCGAGGTCGTCAATGCTGACTTGAATGACCGACTCTTGATTCGGTAAGTCGGGATCATTGTTCTTATTGAGAAGGTCTGCTGGAGTTGAGCCGATTACACATGTGCGAGGTGTGGTTCTAAGTTTGCATTCTTGGACGGCTCAAAGACGGGACATCGATTGATTACCCCTGAGGGTGAAGATGTCGTGTTGCGTCGGGAATTTGACGCATTTATGGTAAGTTGACGGAATGGCTTTCATTGCGAATAACCACGGTGTCCCGAGTATAACGTTATAGATTGCTGGTTTGTCCAGAACCAGGAATATCATTATTATCATCGTTCCTCCGATGTATATCGGTATTTTTATCGTCCCCGTAATCATAGTTCTTTCTCCAGAAAAGACGATTAGGGGTTTGATGTACGGTTTGATTTCGGAGTTCGGGATGTCCATATCCTTTAATGTTTCCTTGAAAATAACATTGACCGAACTACCGGTGTCGACCAGGACTCGTTCAATGGTTACGTCACCGATGAGCATTTCTACGACTAACGGATTGTTATGAGGCATATGGAGTCCGATTGTGTAGGCTTCGGAGAAAGTAATTGGCACGCCGATCTCTGGAACTCATTTATTTTGTTTTGCTCCAATTGCTTCGCGGTTGTGCTCCTTGCTCGCCCGAACCGAATAATTGCAAGACTCAATGGCACCAATGATCATATGAACTCTCTTCCGAGCTTTTGGGGCCGTTTGGTTGTCGGATTGATCCTCACGATCTCATTTTTGTAGGTCGGTATCGGTGTCGGGATCTTCCTTAGCTCGTTCAGAGTTATGATTCGTTCCTTGGTTTTTAGTGTTGTTGCGACGAAATTTATTGTTAGGTCGGGGGGGGGGGGCGGCCTGAGGTGAGACGTCCCCGTTTCTGAAGCTTCGAAGTAACAGGTCTCTGAGGTTTCAGCATTCCTCGGTGCTATGACCCTTCCTTTTGTGGAATTCGCAATATGACTCGGTGGTGTTTGGGGTTTCCTTTGGGTCGTCTTGTTGTTCCTCTGGTTTGACCCAAGTATTCCATGGTTGTTGCGGAGGGATAGCGCCTACCTGATGCGTTGTAAGTCGCTTTTCGTACTGAGATCGCAGCTCTCATGTTTTTTCCCTGAGTTTTTCCTTGGGAGAGGGTTGTCTTGAGGAAGCGTATTTCCTGTCCTTGGCGGTGCGTTCTTCCTCCTCCAGAATATATGTATTTGATTTGTGGAGTGCGTCTTCGAGGGTTGAGGGTCGGTTTCGATGAATATCCATGTGGAAAGCCGGTAAATACCATGTCGCTTTGTAAAGAGCTTTGATCGCGGCGCCGTCATCGATGGTGCAGTGGGCTACTACCGATTTAAACCGATCCATAAAATCGCGTAGTGGTTCGGTTGGCCCTTGTTCGAGGGTCCATAGTTCGGCGTTCTTGGTTTTTGTCTTGATGAACATGGTGAAGCGTTTGAGGAACTTGGTTGTTAGCTCGGTATAGTTATTGACCGAATTTGTTTTGAGCTGTGAAAACCAATCGAGTGCGGTCACGCCGAGATTCTCGATAAACAGCTGGCACCTCGCGGCATCCTGTTCCTCCTCGGTTTGGAATTTGAAACGGTTCATCATGATCCCGAAGCAAGTCATGAAATGTCGGAGATCCGAGTTGCCTTCATACTGTTGGATTTTGAACCGTTCCAAACGTCGGATTGGGATGTTAAGGATCCGTTGCGTGAATGGAGTTTTTTGTGTTTCCTTAATCACACGGTCGATTTCGGGCGCCGAGCTGGTAGCTTGGTGAAATTTGGATCGCATATCCTGGAGTTGGGCTTTGACGCTGTCAAGCTCGTGATTCACGGAGTTTTGGTTGGTCCTAGCGGTTCCTTGATCGTCGGTTGACCCGGGGGCCGAGAAGAGGGTTCTACGGAGTTCAGTGAGTGTTTCTTCACTAGGTTGGAAAGGTGTCTGCCTGAACTCCGAGAGTTGGTCGCTGAATGTTGTTTGGGTAGCGAGGAGGGAATCAAACCGTTCGTCATTTCTTTTGGCACTTTCAGCGAGTTACGTTGTTAAAGACTGCAGCAGGGCGGTTAGGTTTTAGGAACCGGGGTCGAGATGACCGGGACATCTTCTGTTTGAGTCGGGGTCAGTGTTTCGAGCTCTCTCTGAACGCCTGAGGTGTCATCCTCGACTCCGTTGTTCCCTATCGGGGTGATCGGAGTTAACACCATAGTTGGGTTGAGATCCGAGAGTCTTATTGTTTTGTTTAAGACTAAATCGTCCCCACAGACGGCGCCAATTGTTGATTCTGAAAATCACACAAGGGGCAAAACAGTAAACTCAATGGATCAAATCTCGTTTATTGATTAAACTCGAGGGAGTTACAAGATTGTTTGATCGCAAAAAGATGAATCGATAACTAAGAGGTTTAAAAGCTAGGGTTTCAGCTCTCTGTCTCTTTGGTCTCGCAGGTGATTGTGGATGCCCTGAATTGTGGCGAGGGTCTCCCTATTTATAAGGTTTAGAGTCGGCCTAAAATAGGGGGATTTCCTTTTTCTAGTTCCATCAGGATAAGGAAATCTTCCCTTTTCCTCCGACAAAATCGGGAAAGATCCCTTATTTCTCGGAAGTCGGTTTGTTTGGGCTTTTAGGCCGAGCTCGGTCTGCTAGTCGTGACTGTGGGCCTTTTTATTCAATTCGAACCATCATCAACCAGAATCAATTAGGCCGGTCTTGGTTCAAACCGGGTTAAACCGGGGAGTGCTAAACTCACCCTTAACAATAAGTCCCCCCCCCCCCCAGTGATGTGATTCTACGGAAGAACCCAACGATGGGGCACTCTAAGGGCGGTAGATGGATAATCCTTGACTCCTTGGGATCGTGAAGCAAGATTATAGGGTATATTAAACCCTATAGGCCCAAAACTTACTTAAGACGATTCAACGAACAAGGCGGGGGAATCCTTGGCTAATAAACTCGCGGAGCAAGATCTTAAGGTATATGAAACCTTAATCTCCAATCTCACTTAGAGACGAATCTACAAGCTCGGGATAAGAGTGTGATGAAGAACACTCGATAAACCGAAAGACTACTTGGCTAAATCCACAAAGAAATCGAAAAGTTCACAAGGAACAAATGAGAATGCTCTCAAAGAAGTAGAAAATGATATTTGATTGATGATTGAAATGAGAAACTTACAAGAGTTTATATAGAGAAATAAGTGGGGAAAAACAAGGGGGAAAATGTGGAAAACAATGCCTAGGAAAGTAGCAAAGACTAATAAAAGCTTGGACTATACTCTTTGACTACTTTGACTCATTTAAAGGCTTGTTGAATGACCCTTGGAGTCCTTGGTCGAAATTGGCCCTTGCCCATGGAAGAAGTTGGGCCAAAAGAAGGTGTAAGCCCATTGCCTCATTAAAACCCCTCTTGGAAAACCCATTGGGACAAAACCAAGAGTAGGAAAAAGAGTACAACAAACTCACACCTTGGGCCGAACCTCAAAGTCCATCTTGAGCTTTGATCATGTTGAAAACGTGATGTGGTTGATGATCGTCCTTCTCGGCCCAAACTTCCTCGAGTAAACCGCGAACAACTCCTATAAGCTTCTGAGACGTTGCCCTGGTCATGGGACCAACGGGAACTTCCAAAGGATCCTCGGCTTTAAGCTCCGGTTCAAGCTCACGTTCCTTGATGCTTTCCATGATCGCATCAATCCCTCCCTCTTGAAAAGGATTTGTCCTCAAATCCGGATCATCTGTCACAAAGGGAACTAAATCAGAAACGTTAAAGCTTAAATTCACGTTATACTTACCTTGAAGATCAAGTTGGTAAGCATTGTTGCCGATCCGTTGTACTATCTCAAATGGTCCATCGACCCTTGGCATAGGTTTCGATTTCCGTGTGTCCGGGAACCGTTCTTTTCTTAAGTGTAGCCACACTTTGTCGCTCACGTAGAAGACCAGTTTGCGCCTTCCTTTGTTGGCTTTCCTTGCATACTGCTTGGTCTTCTCTTCAATGTATAGCCGGGCTTTCTCATGAATCTGCTTGACAAGGTCAGCTTTCTTTTTCCCATCCATGCTAGTTCTCTCACTCAAGGGCAATGGGATTAGATCCAAAAGAGATAATGGGTTAAAGCCATAAACAATTTGAAAAGGAGAAAACTTTGTAGCAGAATGAATGGAATGATTGTATGCAAATTCAACATGTGGTAAACAATCTTCCCAAGTTCGCAAGTTCCTCTTGATTAAAGCATGCAAAAGAGTGGACAAAGTTCGATTAACTACTTTCGTTTGACCATCAGTTTGAGGGTGACAAGTGGTTGAAAACAACAACTTTGTACCTAACTTAGACCAAAGAGTCTTCCAAAAGTAGCTCAGAAATTTCGTGTCCCTATCCGAAACAATAGTTCTAGGCATCCCATGCAAACGAACTATTTCCCTAAAGAACAAGTCAGCCATATGCGATGCATCGTCCGTCTTGTGACATATAATGAAATGTGCCATTTTCGAAAATCTATCTACCACAACGAAGATAGAGTCCTTACCGGTTCTAGTCCTAGGCAAGCCAAGCACGAAATCCATAGAAATATCATTCCAAGGATGAGTAGGAATAGGTAAAGGGGTATACAAACCATGCGGTTGAACCTTTGACTTGGCCTGTTTGCAAGTGACGCACCTTTCGCAAATTCGTTCCACGTCCCTCTTCATGTGCGGCCATTGAAAGTGATCTTGCATCACTTGTAGTGTCTTGAAAACTCCAAAATGCCCCATCAGGCCGCCTCCATGAGATTCCCTAACAAACAAATCTCGAAGAGAGCAATTAGGCACACACAAATGGTTATTAAAGAAGAGGAAACCGTCATGCCTATAGTAACGACCTGAAGCAAACTTTTTCACAAGGTTTGTACACTTCCCAAACTCAATATCTGTCTCAAACAGATCCTTAAGTTGTTCAACGCCCAACAACTTAGCTTCCAAAGTGGATAGTAAGACGTACATTCGAGATAACGCATCCGCGACAATATTTTCCTTACCTTGCTTGTACTTGATGACATAAAGAAATGTTTCTATGAACTCAACCCACCGAGCATGCCTCTTGTTGAGTTTCTGTTGGCCTTTCAAATGCTTGAGTGACTCGTGATCGGTGTGAATCACAAACTCCTTCGGCCATAAGTAGTGTTGCCACGTTTGCAAAGCCCTGACCAAAGCGTAAAGCTCTTTGTCGTAGGTCGGGTAGTTAATATATCATGGTTTTTACCCCGTTTAAGCCATGATAAAAGTCCATTTTATAGAGTCTTTCTACTATTTCGTAGTGTTTTAGAGTCTTTTACAGGTTTTAGCACGTTTGGAGCATAATTGGAGATATTGGAGCTTTCTGGAGCATTTTGGAGCAAAACAGACATTCATGTAGCTGAGTACCCGATTTGAAGCATCAGTATCGGTCAATACTCATCGAGGTAGACACGACCCGCGACGTAATGAAGAGTTGAAAAATTGCAGAATGGTCCAGAAGTCTTTATTATTTACAAGAAGCCCCAAAACGTGATTTAGGTTATTTAATAGGATTTTACATCCACTTTAATGGCTATGCTTTATTTTATTCTGGTTTTGTGAGAGAGCTTTTGAAGGGAGACAAGTCTGAAACTCGGTTCGTCCGAGAGAATATTTCGAACCCTCTTGTTACTCTTTCTGATTTATTTGATGATTTATTCAAACATGTTTATTGCTTCAATTTCCATGTCTGAGTAGATCTCTTGTTAGGTTCAGGGTTCTCATAAGGGTTATCTTTGAATGCTAGATTGATTAGTTATTAGGATTCACCATCTGAAGTAGTTCTTCGCCATAGGTTGTTTGCAAAGCTAATTCTAGATTGATCACCTAGAACTTAGATCTTAGGATAATTCATTAGGCGTGGAAGTGCAATTAATTACCTGATAGAACCTAGGGTGAGCAAAATAACTATTCGCAAAGGAATTTGGTTTAGTTGTTTTGTGAACAAATCAAACCTGATTTAAAAAGCTGATTTAGACTTTAGGATTCGCAAAGGAATTTGGAATTCATAGGATTTAGATTTAGATAGTTTTCGCAGCGGAAGTTAAATCTGAATCCTGTTAGTTAGTTTATCTGCATTCATTGATTTCCTGAGAATAATACTGAACCTAGCCTTCTCCTAATTGAATTTACAACCGTTTTAATTTACGTTCTGTTTTCAATACCATTGATCGTTTAGCTTGATTTTCACCTATATAATTTATTGTGTGTTTCTGTGAGTCCTTGTGTTCGACCCCTACTATACTGCAACTACTGCTTAGTACTTTTAGGGTATTAATTTGAGCATATCAGTAGTTCAGCGTAGCTCCTCCAAGCTTCTCACTGAAAAAGGCAATGGGTCTCTTGTCTTGCATCAGTACAGCTCCAATACCTACACCAGAAGCATCACACTCGATTTCAAAAGTTTTAAGAAAGTTTGGCAAAGCTAAATGGGGTGCATTAGTAAACTTCTCTTTTAAGGATTGAAATGCCGTTTCTTGTGCTTCGACCCATCTAAATCCGACATCCTTCTTTATCACTTCCGTGAGTGGGGCGGCTATAGTGCTAAAGTCCTTCACAAAACGCCGATAGAAGCCGGCAAGGCCATGGAAGCTTCAGACTTCTCCAACCGTTTTTGGACTAGGCCACTCACGGATTGCCTTCACCTTCTCCTTGTCGACCTTAATGCCCTGTGCACTCACAACAAAGCCTAGAAAACAAGATTATCTGTGCAAAACGTGCATTTCTTCAAGTTGGCAAAAAGTTGTTCTTTCCTTAGAACTTCTAAATCATATTTCAAATGCCCTACATGATCATCTAAGTTTTTGCTATAAACTAAGATGTCATCATAGTAAACAACCACGAAAATGCCTATGAATGCTCTCAAAACATGATTCATCAATCTCATGAAAGTACGAGGCGCGTTGGTTAACCCAAAAGTCATCACAAGCCATTCATACAAACCATGCTTAGTTTTGAATGCCGTTTTCCACTCATCACCTTCTTTCGTATGAATTTGGTGATAAACGCTCTTAAGATCTATCTTGGAAAACACACAAGATCCATGAAACTCATCTAGCATGTCATCTAAGCGAGGGATAGGGTGGCGATACTTTACCGTGATGTTGTTGATTGCTCGACAATTAACACACATGCGCCAACTGCCATCTTTCTTTGGCACAAGCAGAACTGGTACCGCGCACGGGCTCATACTCTCTTGGATGTGTACCTTATCCATGAGCTCGCCAACTTGCCTTTGCAACTCCTTTGTATCCACGGGAGTGAAGCTCCGGGGACAAAGTCGATCTCATGTTCTATTCCTCGAATAGGTGGTAAACCACTAGGGCGTTCGTCGGGAAAACATCTTCAAAATCCTGCAAAAGAGAGAAAATT
The DNA here is from genome assembly GCA_002933935.1 of Eutrema yunnanense. Taxonomy (NCBI): domain Eukaryota; kingdom Viridiplantae; phylum Streptophyta; class Magnoliopsida; order Brassicales; family Brassicaceae; genus Eutrema; species Eutrema yunnanense. The sequence continues at coordinate 377,780 of PKML01051116.1, forward strand.
CCGCTCGGAAGCTCCGGCTCAAGATCAGTCAAACTCAAAATTGTTTCTTTGTAAACAAACAAGAGCATCGGTGCGTTAGAAAACAGAGCCTTTTTGATCTCACCCGTCCTCACAAAGAAATTTGACTGCCTCACGGGTTTACTCTCACATGCCTTTTTTCTTGGGTTCTCTCGGACTCTCTTTTTCTATGGAGTGAATAGTGTTTGGGGGATCGCTCAAGGTGTTTGCCTTTCTCTGCACAAGTAACATCTGATATTGGTAGATCTCTTGCGGTGTCAAAGGTACAAGAGTGATTTTCTCACCTTTGAACTCGAACGAGTGCTTGTTGGTGTAGCCGTCATGAACCACCTTGCGGTCAAACTGCCACGGCCTTCCCAAAAGAATGTGTCCCGCCTCCATGGGTAACACATCGCACAACACTTCGTCTTCGTATTTACCAAGAGACAAAGAAAACTTAACCTGCTTGGTCACCTTCAGGTTTTGATCATTCAACCACCGGAGGGAATAGGGTCGGGGGTGTCTAAGCGTTTGGAGATTCAGTTTCTCCACCATGGTCGTGCTTGCCACGTTGGTGCAACTTTCACCATCAACGATTAGGCTGCAAACTTTGCCATTCACTACACACCTTGTGTGAAACAGATTCTCACGTTGCTCCTCCTCTTCACCTTTTTTCTTGCACCACTAGTGCCCTCCTCGTAACCAAAAGGTCTCCTCTAGCCGTATACTCCTCGTGATCCTCTAGAGATTGGGTAGAATCTGATTCTTCCTCCTCGGTCTCTATCTCGCCATTCTCTTTGAGTATCATTGCTCTTTGGTTCGAGCATTTGTTGGCATAGTGACCCTTCCCATGGCACCTATAACACTCAATGTCACGATTTCTCAAGTTAGAACTCTCGGCTTTACCTCAGTAGTCATGGCCGGTAGCGATTGGTTTCGTCTCCAACTTCGGTCTTGAATCGGGTTTCGACCTAAAGCTTGGCTTCTCCTCCTTGAAATAGCTTGGCTTCGAGCTAGGTCCAAAACTTTGGCGTGAAACACCCTTTCTCTTGAGATGCTGCTCTACTAAGATCGCCTTACGCAACATCTCGTCAATGTTCGCATAACTTTTCATCTCGAGTCGGTCTTGAATATCGCGATTAAACCGGACAGAAATCTCGCCATGGTCGCATCTCCGTGCTCCTCGATGTCGGCTTTCATCATAAGCGCTTCCATTTCTTGGAAATAATATTCCATGCTCTTACTGCCTTGGGCAAGTCGCCTCAACTTCTTATGTAGCTCGCGGTGATAGTGGCTGAGAACGAACCGTCTCCTCATGATCATAGTCATCTCGTCCCATGTGGCAACATGGCGCTCTCCATTGCATCTCATATTGGTCACCAACAAATCCCACCACTTAATAGCGTAATCATAAAACTCGGTTGCGGCTAACCTTATCTTTTTGTCCTCAGTGTAGTTTTGGCAATCGAAGACTAGCTCGATCTTCTTTTACCATTCTAGAAAAGTATATGGGTCGTTCTTGTCGTAGAACGGTGGAATTCTGAGCTTAAGTCCTCCGAGGTCACTTCGAACTTCCCTTCGTCTCGGCCTCTGTTGGCTTCCACTAGATGAACGTCCGTCTTGAAGGTAGTAATCGTCCGCATTAATCGAATCTTGTCTCGGCTGATTTCTTCTCCTCCGTCTCGGTTCCTCACGTCCATCATTGTTCACATGATTTACGTTGGCGGCTCCCGCTACGTCCCGGTCGTTCTTCGAGTCGAACCAACCTATCGTTTGTTACTCCCATCATCCGAGTAAATTATGTCATCATGGTTTGGACGTTAGGCGCGGGTGGGGTAGTTGTTCCGCCAGTTGTTCCGTCGTCCGACATCGTACCTCGCAAAATAAAATAAACACGTTAGTAAGAATTTCTCACAGTGTTTCTCTCAAAGTGTTTCACTCCTCTACTATCAAAAGGTCCTCACACGAAGAGATTCTCAAGGGTTCTTATAGAACTAATCGAAGTAACTGGATGCGAATTCCACAAGCAACCAAACGATAAATCAAGTGTTTTCGAGGATTGAAAGATAGAAAGAAAAGAATATGAAACTACCAGGCTTCATTTTTTTTTTTTTTTTTTTTTTTATTTACGATTTTTTTTTTATACTGGTTACGAAATTACACAAAGGAATAGGTAGAAAAGAAAGAAGATGAACAGATAGAAAATATGATAAGGAAGAACCCAACGATGCGGCACTCTAAGGGCGGTAGATGGATAATCCTTGACTCCTTGGGATCGTGAAGCAAGATTCTAGGGTATATTAAACCCTAGGCCAAAAACTTACTTAAGACGATTCAACGAACAAGGCGGGGAAATCCTTGGCTAATAAACTCGCGTAGCAAGATCTTAAGGTATATGAAACCTTAATCCCTAATCTCACTTAGAGGCGAATCTACAAACTCGGGATAATGAAAGGTTGCGTCAAGTGTGATGAAGAACACTCGATAAACCGAAAGACTACTTGGCTAAATCCACAAAGAAATCGAAAAGTTCACAAGGAACAAATGAGAATGCTCTCAAAGAAGTAGAAAATGATATTTGATTGATGATTGAAATGAGAAACTTACAAGAGTTTATATAGAGAAATAAGTGGGGGAAAACAAGGGGAAAAATGTGGAAAACAATGCCTAGGAAAGTAGCAAAGACTAATAAAAGCTTGGACTATTTTCTTTGACTACTTTGACTCATTTAAAGGCTTTTTGAATGACCCTTGGAGTCCTTGGTCGAAATTGGTCCTTGCCCATGGAAGAAGTTGGGCCAAAAGAAGGTGTAAGCCCATTGCCTCATTAAGACCCCTCTTGGAAAACTCGTTGGGACAAAACCAAGAGTAACAAAAAGAGTACAACAAACTCACACCTTGGGCCGAACCTCAAAGTCCATCTTGAGCTTTGATGATGTTGAAAACGTTATATGGTTGATGATCGTCCTTCTCGGCCCAAACATCCTCGAGTAAACTGCGAACTGGCCGGGTCATGGGACCAACGGGAACATCCAAAGGATCCTCGGCTTCAAGCTCCGGTTCAAGCTCACGTTCCTTGATGCTTTCCATGACCGCATCACTAAGTTCGGCGAAGTTCATGGAGAATCCTTTAGCTCGATTGGAATTAAGATTGCTGTCCTGTCTTGGTTGACTTTGGTGATTTAATTAATTACGGCGTTGAGTTCGGCGAATCTTCCATAGGAAGACATGTCGTTTCAGTTTCTTCGGGAATCGAGGGATTTTGTCATGGTTGCTTCTCTTCCTATATAATTCTTTCACTCTTCGGCTTTCTTCATTTTCCTGCTCATAAAGGTAACACATTTCTTCTTTTCTCTCTCTCTGGTTTTTAGCTTTCTTCCTCCTAGGGTTTTTCTTATTTATTGATTGTTGTAATCGGATTTTGACGATTTCTTCGACGAATCCAATTGATTTATTCGAAGGTCTTCGGGTTTCGGGTCAATCCCTGCATTATTTTTGTTCGCAATTTCTTCTTTCTTCTTCGCGACTCTTTGTTTATCCTTCACAGTTCTCGGTAAAACCCTAACCGTCGGTTTCAACCATGAGTGATCAAGCGGAAGTTCCTCAATTAATCCGTCGCAACTCGCGCCGCCCAGAAGTCTGTTCTGCCATTCCGTCTCCGGTGCCGATTTCGGGTTTACGTAATCGGGATAATGTCAGAACTGAAGCTCGATGGAGTTCCGACAGGGAAACGAACATGCTGGTTAGCGTCAGGAGGCCGGTGCGCGTTGATTGAATGGGTGAGACCGGCATCGATCTTCCAACGGCTGACGAATCTCGACTTGCTGATATGGAGAGACTCTTCCTGTCCAGACAGGTTAACGATGACACGGCTGAATCAAGTAATCCCCGTCGTCGGGTCCGCCCTCCTCATATCGAAGCCCAAATCCAACATGATGCAGAGATCGCCGCCGAACTGGCGAGAAAATTGGCCGCTGAACAAAAGGAAAGGGAAGACGAGCAGATCCGACGTGATGCGGTTATCGCGTCCCTGCTCGTTGAGGAAGAGAGGGTCCATGCTTTGGGAAAGGCTGAGGCGTCAGGTCGAGATTCTATACCGAAGAATCCTTTAGAGGGCAATTTAGAAGGAAATCCCCGAGCTCATTTGATTCCTTTGGCAGTGCGGCCAATGTCTCTCGGACCGACTTGCCTCTCGTTTGAAGGGATCGAGGAATTGATCGGATCCCTCACTTTTCCGGATGAAATATTTATTACACTTTCGGGTAGTTATAAGCGGCCTTAAGATGCTCCGAAGGGATATGCTTGTGTTAACGAGGTGTGGTTCAAGGCATGTGGGCTTGATTTCCCTCTGCCCAAATTGCTTTTCGGCTATTGTAGCAGGCGACATGCCGTGATAAGCCAACTCAACCCTGAGAGTATGGTCAACATAACTATGGTCAACATAACTGGGCTCCTATCTTTGGGGGCTGAACTCGGCATTCCGGTCACTATCCGGATGTTTGAAGAACTTACCTCGGTTAAAATAACCGAGGCTAAACCCGGGTATTTCTCAGCGAATATAAAACCGAGCTATGACATATTTATCGACCCGAAGCCCAGCAAAATTCAGGACTAGGAAACGAAATACTTTTTCGTTAAACTCGACTCTAGTTCTGTGTCCACCTCGGGCATTGGTCATAGGAGATCGTGGAACCAAAACATTGGTAGCTCATTTGTCCTGTCATACTGTGGCTGCTTATGTTGTTCCTCTTTTAATATGCCTCCTCTTTTGTTGCGCAGTTCGGAATCCTACCTACCGGCGTGTAACACCCCCGATTCCGACCTAAGAAATTGTCCATCATCTCCTAAGCCGAGACCGGGAGGGTGTTGCCAGGTATAGTGAAGGGAGAACCGCCAAGACGGTCCAGCTAGGAAGGCATCCCATACTACTTTCCCGGCCAAACTATCTCGACTGATTGCATCTCTTTTATACCCTTTGACCGATGGCCTAAGGCTTTTCAACCCGTACCGCCCGTCAAAGGTTGTTTCGGCCCGGACTAGGCCTAGTATCTTAAGAAAATCGAGGTTTTAAGCTTGAAAACATCTTTATTAAACTTTGAAAACGTCTTTCACGGTGGATGCATCACTTCTTAAAACCCTTTTTAAAAACAACCAAAAACTCCTTTACACTAACACTCAAATCTACTCTGGTGGTCCTAATGCTCGGCACCTCCTTCTAACTAAACTAAGGCTACCTGCAAAATCTGTAAAATTTATAATGAGTATTCCTAGTGAATACTCAGTGAGCTAAGGACCCCTACCCTGCAAGTTAGTTCCCAACGCACTAACAACCTACCCCAGATAACCGAAGCCTAAACTAGCTACGAAGGAAGCACCGTACTAGACCAACCTAGTCTAATGTGCATTCCTGTTTACACACACACAACCGGTATGCTAGCTTACCGAACTAGTATACCAACACAGAATGACACACTCGTCCAGAGTGCGCTGCGCGAAAGCTGAACAAACAACAAGCATGCGCTAATGGCCTATTAGCGACATAACTTGGGCACACAAATGATGCTGAGAGCTCTCTCATCCTAAACTATGATGTTCCAGTTTTCCCCACCCCCGTGGCCCCCACCTAATCACCACACAAGATCATAGACTACCACGCGCGATCATAGCCGTTACGGGCTCCAACCTCTGCAACGGACTACGACTCTCTATGTACCGTCATACACATCTCGGCAAAGGGTGCGACCCAATGACACTCCGAGATCAACTGGTGGTTCTGAACTATATCCTCTGGCTAAACACCTGATTCACAACATAGGCTACCCGCCTATTAACCCCGAACATGCCCCCACACTGGGCATGCCGGTCACACGCAAGTTGTGGGCTTTCACGCACCACAACGGCAAACATATGGTTAAGGTTTTCAACAACCTCAACCACAACCCGTGTTAATTCTGTTGACTTCCACCCACGCCTAGACTACCCGTCATAAGCATGTGGATTCAACCAACACGTCACACAAAGGCTAATTTCTGTGTTACCCCGTCTAGCTTGTCATGTTTAGACCTCCCGTCTAATTCATACAAGGCGACTAACACTTAGCCATGAACACTCAGATTTAACAGCCTAACAATATCTATGTGATCACACAATAACCTCACACAAATATCTTAGACAAGAACACTTGGCGGAGCCAACGCACGAGGCCGCTCCCACCTTGTCCTTGTCGTAAGATCTACACTCAATAAATTACCAAAGCTCACGCCAATTAACCCCCAACAGGTTAATTCAAATAATTTTTCAAAGCTCACCTCGAGTATAGGCTGGAAAAACGGATAAGTCTTAGGCTCTTGGATAACACCTTCCAAGCCGAGCTCACCCTCGGTCTAAATCCTGAGGTTTAAGCCAAGACTCTCTTCCGATCACTTTCTCTCTCTACCTTAGTCTCTAGCTTCTCTCTAGATTTTTTTCTAAGATCTTAAGGAGGTGTGAACTTACCTTGGGTCTTAAGGGGTATTTATAGGCATGGGGGAGGTGTGGAGAGTGCTTGCCACTTGTGCCACTTGCCCAAACACTTGTCAAAGCCTTTGTCTCCAAGTTTCTTTATCTTTGACCACACTTTTCACATGTGTAATTAGGTAGGCTAAAACTTAGCCTTTGACTCCTAGGTCTAAGCTTTAACCAACATCTTCACTTTAAGTCCCTTCATGTCTCCTCTAGGTGGCAAATACCAATCGCTAGCCCCTAGGCTAGCGATTTGATGTTTTGACCGGTTATGTGGCCACTTGCACACTACAAGAAATTTGAGTATATATAGCACCCGATAAACGCTATATATTACTATCATAACTGTTTAGAAAACGCTCTATCTACGCCCGTTATAATAGATAAGACACTTTACATAGCGGTTTTTTGTAATGCTATAATAGAGTTATTTACAATAGCGATTAATTTAGTGCAATTATAAAGTTTTTAATTGCGTTTATTTTCTGTTATTATATAGTTTCTACACATTAATTATACAGTATTTAATAGCGTTTATGTTCTGTTATTATTTATTTTGTACATAGCAGTTTTTATTATAGCATTTTCATTTTGTACTGCTGTGATTTCTGTGAATTTTTCAATTTGATCTGATTGCTAAATCGTTGAACCTGCTTTGAATACTGAAATTTCCAGAAATATCATGATAGAAAAGAGAACATAGTTATAACATTAGGCACAATAACATCTTACAACAAAGACACATCTTACAACAACTTCAAACCAATTGTTATAACATCTTACAACAAGTTCATACTCAACTAAACTACACATGCAACTCAGAGTTGGTAAGACAATGTTTAGATAAAAACAAGCTTGTCATTCGGCCAAGCAATTCTAGTACCTACTGCATCAGCAATGATTTCAATTTCTGAACTTGGTCTCCAAACATGTGCAGCTCTTACCTTTGGAACTTCTACCCAAATCGAGGTAACATTAGGACCCAATGGAGCGAAATGGACTACATGTGTTGGGTCTGTAGAAGAAACTCTGCCTTCTGCAACTTTTACTCCTGTTCCTGAGCAATCTAAGAGGATGCATTTCTTCTTTACACCTTTGCTGTTGTCGGTGCTGTTACTTAGACTTACACTAGCACTCTACAATCAATAGTGAAAACAAATCATCTCATATTCAATGTGTACTACTTATAATCAAGAGACTGCTACAATCCAACAACACATTAGAAAGACAAAAGGTTTTGTATTTTACCTTAGGTGATGCGTTTTTTTAAACTGATTGTTGGCGTGATTGTGGTAGAATAAACTGTATCTTATGTATAGGCCATGCGATTTTCTCATGTAATGCATCACCGATAAAACTCATGTCAGCACTTGGTCTCCATAGAAAAGCCCCATCTTTAACCACTTTACTAACTGATAACTAGACTTTTAACGGTCCGCACAATTACCCACTGTGCACAATGCCTCAATCTAATGGCATGTCATTGCAGCACTTTGGGATCGAATCCACAGGGAAATAAGAACAACACAATAAGAATACAAGAAACTAATCAAGCTAAGCTAAATGTTTTTTGGTTTTTCTCTAAAGAACTAATTACGATAAAACTAAAAGTAAAGAAAAGAAACAGAAAATAAGAAAAAATACAGGACACTTGAAATGATCAAGGCTAGATTTAAAGACACAAATTCAAAGACAACAAGACACTAAACTCGATTTACTCAAGAAGACAAGATATGGATCGTGGGATATGGTATGCGATTTCAAGTATTCGATGATTTTCTTATGATGTTCCTAATCACTCATTGAGCTTATTCTATGGTAAGAAACACACACTAATAGCTTAACTCACTCTCATGATGTTAAACCCTTCATCGATACTTCAAATTAGCTAATCTCTCAATTGCTACCGATTTATCAACAAGCATAAAACGTAAGTTCTTTTAAGCTAAATAATGATGCTTAGTCATGATTCTCACCTTGCTAACACTACAAAAAAACACAGTTTTTGCGACCACCAAAAGAGTCACAAAATGGTCGCAAATGACTCATTTGCAACTATTTTGTGACCAAAAAAAGTTGTGGAAAATATTTGGTCGCAAAATAAAGTGGTCGCAAAACGGTCGCAAATTTGGGACTAATATGTGACTATAATATCAGTCCTAATTTAGAGACTGATTTTGTGACTACTTATAAAAAAAATATTAAAAAAAAAAACAAAAACCAAAATTCTAAAAAAAAAAAATTATTTATTAAATTAATTAATTAATTACAAAAAATGAAAAAAATTAAAAAAATTAAAAAATTAAAAATTAAAAATAAATGAAAAAAGAAGATCGAAGATCTTCTTCCCCTCGCCGGCGCCGTTCTTCGATCTTCTTCTCCCTTGCCGGCACCGACCTTCGCTCTTCTTCTCCCTCCATGGCCAGGATCTGCTCCGGTGGTGAACCAGTCCCTTGATATCGCCGGCACCTACCTTCAATCTTCTTCTCCCTCTTTCTCTTTCTCTTTCTATTCCGCCTGGATCTTCTTCTCCCTCGTCGGGCCGATCTGCTCCTCCCCCATCTTCGCCGGCGCCGTCGTCCCTGGATCTGGAAAAAAAAAGATGGATTGTTCTTTAATCACAACAATGGAAGAGAAAAGATCTGGAAAAAAAACAAGGAAGGAAGAAGAAGAAAAAAGAATCGTAGGAAGGAGAGAAACAATCAATAAAATAAAAAAAATCAGTTTAAATCATCCACCGTTGGATTAAACCAATCAACGGTGGAGATCTCAATCCTCGTCTCAATGAAGTAACCAATGAGACGCTTTCATTTTTTTGTCATTTGGTCGCAAATTAGTCGCAAATTTGTGACTATTTTGTGACTCCAATTAAAAAATTCGTCTGGAGTTGCAAATCAGTCCCAAATTTGGGACTATTTTGTGACTACTTATACATGTTATGAGTAGAATCAAAAATCTTTACCCTAAATCCTAAACTTTAAGATCCTATAAGGTTTGAATATCACTTTACAATGATTATGTGTATATAGATGTTCAAAAATATGTTAAAACTTAAAAATAAATAAATTTTGAGAAAATTTCTATTTTTCAAAATCATTCCTTATAAAACACATGTAACACTTAGTAAATGTTATGATTAGATTGAAATTATTGTAAGTGTTATATTTTTTTGTTTATTATTTGATGTTTATGTGTAAGATCTATTTATAATTTAAGATTTATAGTTTATGATTAAGGGTTAGAGGTTTATGGTTTAGAATTTAGGATTTATAAAAGAGATTATAAATGATCATATTAAAAAAATTGTAAGTTTTGATTTTTTTGTATATTATTTGATGTTTATGTGTAAGATTTAGCTTAAAATTTAAGATTTAGATCAAATTTATGATGAAGGGTTAGAGGTTTAGGGTTTAGGGCTAAGGATTTGTGGTTTGAGTTTAGAATTTATTGATTTCTATAAAAAAAAAATCAAGTAGAGTTGCAAATTAATCCCAAATTTGGGACTATTTTGTGACTACTATTAAAAAGTAGTCGCAAATTTGAGACTACTTTGTGACTCCTATTAAAAAAAATCGTGTGGAGTCGCTAAAGAGTCCCAAATTTGAGACCAATTTGTGACAATCAAAAACATTTAACCTAAACCCTAAAATTTAAGAACCTATAAGGTTTGAATATGATTTTGTGTATATCTAGCATTTCAAAAATTTGTTAAAACTTAAAATAAGTAAATTTTGAGAGAATTTTTATCTTTCAAAATTATTTCTTATAAAACACATGTAACACTTAGTAGATTTAGAATTTATGATTAAGGGTTAGAGGTTTATGATTTAAGATATAGAGTTTATGATTGAGAGTTAGATGTTTATGATTTAAGATTTAGGGTTTGCAAATTAGTGTACATGTTACCCTAAACCCTAAAATGATTATATTTTTAAAAAATTGTAAGTGCTGAATATTTTGTATATTATTTGATGTTTATGTGTAAGATTTAGTTTACAATTTAATATTTTTGTATATTATTTATGTTTATGTGTAATATATATTTTATAATTTAAGATTTAGAGTTTATGATTAAGGGTTAGAGGTTTAGGGTTTAGAATTTTGGATTTATAAATGATTATATTTTTAAAAATAGTAAGTTTGAATTTTTTTTATCATTATTTGAATTTTTGTATATTATTTCATGGTTTAGGGTTTAGAATTTAGAGTTTATATTTTTAAAAATTATTTGATGTTTATTTAAAAAAAATCGAGTGGAGTTGCTAAACCGAAAAAAATCGAGTGGAGTTGCCACTGCAATACCAGTGGTCGCAAATCCATTGCAAAGTGGTCACACTTTCGTCCCACTTTTTTGCGACCAAAAATGAGTCACAAAAAGTGGTCGCAAAAACTGTTTTTTCTTGTAGTGTAAGCATCAAAAACATGAATAGAAATCTTCTAGACAGTTACCAAACATCTCTCAAGTGTAATATGTCCATGTTCTAGAAATTGAGTAGCTAGTTCAATCCTAGCTTTAAGACCACTTCTAAACATGAGAACTTCTATAATCTTGCTCTAAACATCAAAAGATCATCATCTATTCCTCTAAATCTACCATTCCCACAATCCATAATAAAACTACTCACACATAGTCAAAGCACAAAACAAAACTGAACAAAAGCAAGACATAGCAAAAATAAGAAGATTGATGGAAAGAGTTTAAGAAAATCTTCACTAGAATGTTGTGGATCTTGAATCTTTCATACAAAAACAAGAGAGGATAAGAGAGAAGAAGTTGACTTAGAACGGTAAAAAGAAGCTTAGATTGTTGATATTTTCGTCCCTAGAGTTAATAAGAAAGAGAAGAAGTGTTGAAAAATATATTACAAAAGTGGTTGGTTCCCAAAATCAAGCTGAAAATCCGGAGGCAATCTTGATCGGTTATGGCGATCGGTTATGACCGATCGCCTGTGTATTTTTTTCTGCCATCGGTTTTATCGATCGGTTAGTAACCGATCGAGCATGATTTTTGTCGTGGGATCGCTTTCAGCGATCGGTTGTGTAAATTCTGGTCCTCACGTTCCTTCTTCAATCTTTGCGGTTTTCTTCCGTCCGCGCTCATCCAAATCAGTCCCGAACACCTGAAAAAGGCTTTAACAAGCCAAAAAGAACACAAAAACGACCTAGGGCGTCCTAAATGCAATGTGACTCGATTTGGACCTAAATGCGACATATACATATTAGAAACTATACGAAACACAAGGAAAACGAAAGAAAACATGAGACTTAAAGTGGTAAAATACACGGTTATCAACTCCCCCGGACTTGCCTTTTGCTTGTCCTCAAGCGAATAAAGCAAAGTAAGCCAAGAAGAGAAGTTTGAAGGTGGGGACTTATATCCAAAAGGAAACACATGAAACTTTCAACTCAATGTCCTTAGGTAAAAATGTCATAATGCTAAAATCGCTTCTACTCTCACGAACTTCTCCATACCCAAGACTTTAGAATCCACAAGTATTCATATCAACCAACTCTTTAACATTCAATTAAATATTTTCAAGTGCGGTCTCACATAAGGGAATCTAATACATTCTCAATCGGTTTTGGTGAGAAAGGCTAGAAAGCAATGTACGAGGAGGTTCAAATTTTCCGGGTGACTTTCTCTCACAAAAACGTAATGCATGGCAATTCGAAAAAGCAAGGAAGGAATAGAACAATGATGTATCAAAGATTATCTTCCATTCTATCCTAGCTTCCTAATCTCTCGTCTCAAGTTCATTGCCTCGAAATCTCTTATCCCGTAAATAAAACCCGTAGCCTTTTTGGCTAGATATACACATTGTTCACAACCTCATTTCTTTTCTTTTTTTAACACTCTAGGAGAATTTCTCTTCTTAGTCTAAACCTTTATTCTCTCTTTTTTTTTTTTTTTTTTTTTTTTTTTTT